>CAOKZL010000158.1:600000-935949 GCA_948472985.1 Iguana delicatissima | reverse complement strand
CCCTGCCCTCATAGCCAGGACAGACTGGCGCTGAGACACCCGACAAAGATCTTTGAAGAGTCCATTTGTGTTGGGCTTGGACAGCTGGGCTTTGCCAGAATTCATCCCTCCTTCTCAGCCTCCCTCCCTCTCTCCTGGACCTCAGAGCTAAACAGAGGTTTTAAAATAGAACCCGGCCAAACAATGGGTGACAACTGCACTGTTATTTTGCAGCACTGTTTGCAGACTTGCTGGGTTGTGCCAAACAGTCATACAAAGCAAGCCAGTGCAGGGACTGAGAAGTGGGAAAGGGGTGATAGAAAAGGAGTGCAACAAATGCAGGAAAGGAACAATTTGGGGCTAACTTATACATTTTTAAATCTGGCATTCTTCAGATAAACAAAATCTTTCTGTCTATCTGTCCATCTGTCTGGCCCTTTTGCATGGCATTTGCCATGCGAAGGGCACCTGGAGCATCGCGCGACTGTGAAGAGCAATCTGCATGACACACTCACAATTGTGCGACGCTCCAGGGTAGGGCAGGTGCTGCTCGCGCACTTTTTCGTTTTCATCTTTCAGCTGAAAATGGTGTGCGATCGCACATTGCTCCAGGGCCCCATGCGCACTTGCCGTGCGTGCGGAGCCTCCAGAGCTGCAGCGGATGCGCTTCCTGCCCCAGTGCAGCCTGGGAAACTCCCAGGCTGCACTAAAGAAGGAAGAGGCAGGGCTTTCGTACTGCCTGCTCGGGAGCAGGCATCTAGTGCAGAGCTGAAGCAACCATGATGCGAGAGCCTCTCCCTGGAGGCTGCTCGCACAATCCCTGTGCCCCAGCTCCACAAAAAGGTAAGCTGCGGAAACGGCCTGTGTGTGTGTGTGTGTGTCTGTCTGTCTGTCTGTCTTGTCTGTCTGTCTGTCCGTCCGTCCATCCATCCATCCATCCATCCACCTATCAACTGAAAAGATATTACAGTCCATTGACATGATTAAAGTACAAGTAAATTCATCAAAAAAATCCCCAAGATAGTGGTTCCATTAGCTCAAATAGCTCCCCCACTGTAGAAGAAGCTGTCACAATCACTGGAAAGGGTTTTCCCTTATCCCCTTGGCACCCTTCTTCTCTTACAAAGCTATTCATATATGTTGGAGGACATCTTCAAAAATGATCAACCTGTTCTGATAAGATCTGCAGTTAGCAAGAAAATGGACCAAAGCTTCTACCTGCATTACCTGAGGAAGAACAGTATCCAGGGTTGGTTCACCTAAAGGAAAGATCAAAAGAAACATAGGTAACTTATCCTATATACTTGGAGACAACTTGTCCCTGCCTATGTTGTTGGACTACAACTTCCATCATCTCTTACCATCGGCTGTGCTGGTCAGAACCAACGGGAATTGAAGTCCAATGGCATCTGTTGGGCCACAAATTGCCCACCCTTCCTATATACACTTTTCTAGGAGTAAGTCCCATTGAACTCAATGGGACTTACTTTTGAATAGGCATAGTTTTGATTGCTCTGTTAAAATCTTTGTGTATTATTTGGGTTCACCAACAAATATACAGGGAACCAGCACAGTGTAGTGGTTTGAGCATTGGACTGTAGCTCTGGAGACCAGGATTCAATTCCCTGCTTAATCCTGGAAACCCACTGGGTGACACACTCTCAGCCCCAGAAAATCCCATGATAGGTTCACCTTAGGGTTACCATAAGTTGGAAACAACTTGAGGTACACAACAACAAAAAGATCACAAATATACAGGCTGAGCATTAACAGAGGCAGGAAACTTAAATACTCCAGGGGCCCATCACACTGCCCTATGTCATTTATCCAGAAACATGCAATAACTGAAAAAGGCATTTTCAAGAGCCCAGAATAAGCCCCATTCCTCTTTCTAAGTCCCACTGAAAAGAAGTTTTTCTCACCTTCTTTTGGAGTTCCTACAGGGATTTGGTAAGTTAAAGCACCATCTAGTGTTAATCTCAGCACCAGCAAAAAACACATTTCTTAAAGGACAAAAGGAAGATGAACAGCCACCGTGAAAAAAATATGTATGATTCTACATCAGCTAAACATCAAAACAACCTGATATGATGATGTAGTATCAAACATAGTCACTGTGTAGAAAGCACTCAAACACAGCATTACCATGTTACGAGAAAAGCAGATACTGAAAAAGTTTGGGTGATTGAACTGTTCTTTATTAGGATGTTGTAAATATATTAAAGGCACAGTCCTAGGCTAAAAAGAAGCCCAGTGTAGGGCTAGAATATTTGCTGAGTGTCCTGTTAGGCTAGCAGAAGGGACTATAATCACCCTGAGAAAGCTATTGATACAGCAGGGTAGATACAATGATGGTGGAACATGCCACCAGTGAACCTTTCTGCTATCGATGATACACTAGTGTAACAGCTCAAACTGGGTGGAGCAGAGCTTGGAAAAGGAGTCTTCTTCTTCTTCTTCTTCTTCTTTTGGATCAGAACTCTAAGAATCCTCCAGCCAGTACAGCTGATTAAAACAGAGGCACAGCAGTATAAAGAAAAGAGCCAATTACCTCTTCTCCTTGCCCTGGCAAATGCTATTTATCCAAAGTTGGCTTGCTTTCCTTCCTTTGGGGTCCTGTTTCAGTAACAGCATTGGTGGTGGGGGTGTGTGCAGAGGAAACAGGATGAGGGAACTACAAAACTTGGGGGAAATGGATGGTATTTTAATGCAGCCCTGAGAATCAACTGGGCAATGTGGCCAGGGCAAGAGATGTAAATTTCCAAATATTTCATTCTTGTATCTTTGGATGAATAATTAAAGTAGTTTTAAAATAGTGGGGAATTATTTTAGCATGAGTTTCCATGGATTTCAGTCCCTTTCTTCAGGCGCACTGGCAGAGTAATAGTCTAGTTTAGAGACGGAAAGAATGTTCAAAAGTCTTAGAAAATTTCTCAAAACCTGTATTTTTTTAAGGGTCAGGCAATGCTGCAGAGAAGAATCCTGGACTGATGAGAATCTTTGCAATTTGGGGCATATATTTCCACCAAATTCACAAGCTTGTTTTGTGCAGGAAAACAGCATTTTCTACACAGAAAAGAAAAAGTCTGTATCCCGCTAAGACGCTGCAGTTGGAGATTTATTCCAAACAAAATTGCATGTGTTTGATTTGCATAGAGAACAGCATTTTCTGCACACAAAACAGCTTTTTCCAATAAAATATTTTGACTGACTTGTTTTAAAATTAGATATGTAACAAAAACCTACCTAGCCTGCATAAGCTAAAAGAAGTAAGACAAAACAAACAAAAACAGGAAAAAAGGAAAAAGAATAATGCAAAACAATAACAAAATGATTTATAACAAAAATTTTGCTAGATTTAATGTAATTCCAGCACCCTGAAAGTAGAATAATAGCACTATAACAGTGTAGTGCAGAAAGGCCCATAAACTTAGAGGTCCATTTTGCTCTGACCATTTCTGCCCTGCACTGTTAGGGCTTTTCCGCACTGCACTGTTATAGTGCTATTATTCCACTTTCAACCTCCTATGGAATCCTGGGACTTGCAGTTTAGGGAGGGGCATCTAGAAGTCTCAGCCAGAGAGCTCTTTGGCCTCAGGAAACTACAAAGCCCAGAATTCCACAGGGTGCTGAAAGTGGAATAATAGCGCTATAACACTGTGGTGCGGAAAATTTCACTTTCAACATCCTATGGCTGGGCTTTCCAAACGGTGTGCAGTGACACGTTAGTGTGATGCCTGAAGTGTGTAGGTGTGTTGCCTACAATCTTGGAAATCATATATTTTTAAAAATATATGAAAGTTTTTCCTGAGGTATGTTGTGTCCCCATACCTTTTTGTTATTACCGTTTATGTATGTGTCCATATCTTTTATAATGAGGTTAGTTTAACCTCCAGTTTGCTAGTAAAATTGAATTGCTGTGTCATGAAATGATGCATGTCTAAAAAGCGTGTCACTAACATGAAAAGTTTGGAAAGCTCTGTCCTATGGAATCCTGGGGCTTGTAGTTTAGGGAGGGGTATTTAGAATTCTTGGCCAGAGAACTCTTTGGCCTTAGTAAACTACAAACCCCAGAATTCCACAGGATATGGAAAGTTAAATAATAGCACTGTAACAGTGTAGGGCAGAAAGGCCCCAAAATCTGAAATAAGATTATAATTAGGAATTTTCAACTGATTATAGAGCTGTCATTCTTCCATCTGAACAGGAGGTGGTGCTCAGACCTCACATTTTGAGATGATGCACACACTATGATCCTCCAGGGAAGATTCCAGGGCATTCCACTCATAGATAGGCTGTGTATATCTGGTACCCAAGTAATAGAGGCTTTGGTACACTTTCTACTCAAGTCCCATTTATATTAAAGCTATGGGGAGCATTACCTGGGCTTTTGCTTTTTGCCCTTTTTCTTTTTCTTTTTCTTTTGACTCACATGATAAACTGGTTTGTGACAAAGAAGCTCACTTTCTTCTTGCGTGATTCTAATCATTGCATGTCCCAGCGGGCTGCCCTCTTTGCATCCAAGGCTGCCAACTTAAAGAAAAAGGAGGTGGTAAGAAGGGAAAGCATTTAGTTTACTGGTTGGCATATTTTCATGTTGGCATAATGTTACCCTGTGAGCTGGGCATCCCAGAAGGGGGGCCCAAATAACCAAACAACAACCGCAAAATGTGGGGAAATTAGCTGGAGCACTCACTTAAGCTAACAAGAGGCAGGGTAACTTTGCGGGGATCTTTTACCCTATGTATACAGCGTCAGGTCAGAAGAGCAGCCGGACAAGTTCTAAAGTAACAAAATGGTAGTTTTATTAACAGGCAAACAACAAATAAAACAACACATGCACACAGCTAACTAAGAAATAGGAAATGAGAGTTTCGGGGAAAATGGGTGATACAACACTTTTCTCGTAGTCCTGAAGAAGCCGGAGATGAGTGAAGAAACTCAGTGTGGTAGCAGAGGGGAATTCACTAGACAAAGCGGCAGCAAGGCTGGATAGAAGTCTGGAGCGATCCAAGGAAGCTCTCAGAGCTTGGGGTTTATATAAGGAAAGTATGACCGTGGGCTAGTCTGTACTTGGGCAAAAACAATGAGTTTTGGGCGAGGGACAATGTATCCGAAAGGTCAGATTTTTACATGATTGAGTTAGGTTCGAATTGACAGTAGGATGGCCGGCATGCAGACGCAGCTCGCTTGGGTAGTTGAGCGTCCAGCTCACCAGGGTGCCTGCTCGGGGCAGGGGTCTCTTTGTGTTAGCGTGCATCTTTAATTATAGCGTTTGTTTCGGGAGGTCTCCTAAGCAGATCTGGCAGTTTCTGGCTTGCCTTGGTGTAAACAGAGATGAGTCAGCATTTAATACCCATGCCTAGCTTGGTGCTTGTTCGGGGGCCTCACAAACACTTGGCTGAGGGTGGCAAAACAGAACCGAATTGTGATATCAAAATGATATCTAATGTCTACCGACATTATCACTGTCACGGTGATAACACTAATGTAACCTTAACATAAATGGGACATGCCAATATTTTTATTGTAACTGTACTTTAGTGTAGTACAGAAATGGCATGGATTTCTTTTTTCTTAGTGGAGTTCTCCTGCCTCTCCTTCAGGAGCTATAACAGGGGCTGGGCGAGGAGTCACACTCCAGCCAGCTCTGGCCTTCCCTAAAACACCACCTTCATTATATAAATGGCGAAGCCTTTTAGTTATTTAGAATGATTTACTGATTTATGGTGGTATGTTTCTGTTTGGTAATATTACTGAGAATCATTCAGCTGAGTCAAAATCTATAAAAAAGATACTATAATCTTCATTAAAACAACAAACAAAGTATCAGTTTTGCATGAATGTCCAAGCTCAAACAGATCTTCAGAATGTGTTTGAACAGTTTCTTATATCTTTACAACAGTACAAAGGCACAGTGCTCCCTCACTGGTAAACCTTGTCCTGGGTTCTACAATTTTGATATTAAAATATGACTCAACAAGCCTGAGAGGTCACCTGGATGAGCACGTAGGCAGCAACGGTCGAATGATTGAAAACCAGGTTAGGTCAGTACAATCCCCCATCACGTAGCTCCAGGAGACCTCAAGCTGTGCAAACCCACAGTAGACAAAGGGTCCTCAGCCTCTGAGAAACCAACTTGAGGGGATTAGTGTGTTTTCCCCAGGTTGAGGACTGATAGCAGTAAAATCCTATCAGGCAAGGACCATCTGCATAAATTAACACTAGCACCCAGAGTAACTGAAGATCCTGAAACTTTGGCAACACCTCGTAATCCCATCATGCAAAAAGAAGTTGCCATCATGGAGCTTCTTTCTCATTGCAGCCCATTGTTCTTCCCGGGAAAGGATTAGCCCTCCAGGTACTTTTTCCCCTGCAAATAGTCCCAGTTTTTGAGTGCTTCTTTGGATCACTCCTGGTCATACCAGCAGACTGTTTCTCTATCCATTGAGTAATCCCCTCAGCCCTCTCCATGCTAAGCTCCACTTCTTCTCTGTCTTTCCCGGACCAAGGACTTCAGGAAAAGGTATGGTATTACCTCAGCTACAATCCCTTCAATATTTCCCCTGTCCAGTTTTCTCTCTTTTGCTTCTTAATAGGTCTTGAGTGATTGCATTGGTACGTAAGACTTTCATTCAATAAAATAATTCATTAGACATCTTTGTTTGGTTTTTGGTTAGGCCTGACCCTGTAAAAACTGGGCAAAAAGACCTCGCTAGGTTACCCTGCCTCTCACATTGCTATTGCTTGTGCTCTGTTGAGTTCCCATTCCCTACCACGTGGAGCACATTAAGGTGTCCCCCATGGGACCCCAGAAATCAGGGTAACAACAGGTCTCTCTCTCTCTCTCTCTCTCTCACACACACACGCACACGCACACGCACACACAGGCCTCTGGCTACCATTTTTGCCAAAAGGTCTGTCCCTAACTCTAGGTCACTCTCTCTGATCAGATTCAGAAGTGGGTTGATTTCTCTTCTGCCCCTCTCTAAAGGCTTTCTTTGAGATAACACTCTTCTCATGCAACCCCCCTTTGGCTGACTGAGAAACTCTCTGGCTGAAGAACTGACTCACAATCTTTTTTCCTGAAGACTCCCTCTTAATTCCATGCCTACTGTTTATGCTTTTTTTCTGAGGTCTCCAAAACCTCCTTCACGCTGAAGGGACTGGATCCGTCTCTGGAGTGGCCATTCTGCTTGCCTAGCAACCTGTTGCTGGGCAGCTTCCGACCACTCAGGATAATAAACCCCCTATACTCCGTCACACTGTCCAAATTTCCTTTTCCTGGCAGCAGCCACTCTAAGAGATGGAGATGCATTCTGTTTGGCAATCATGGTGCAGGAGGAGGAGGTTTCCACTGCAACCACTGCAAGGTGAGGCTGAGACAAGGAATTGTGAGAGCAGCCCTGCTTCTGATGTTGCTGATGGAAGCGGGTTGGAAATGTTACCTTCCTGTGCCCCAATCACAGATGAACAGACGTTTATGTCTCGGTGCAGCTGGTGTCTGTAGAACTGATTAGGCCAGAAGATGTTACCTCGTTACACATTCCTAACTATGGAGGTGGCATAGAATATGGCCCCTTGAGCAGGATCATAGAGGGAGATAGTCTTTCAAACTGTTTTCCAAGAATTTACCAAACTTCTCAAATGTCCTCATATTTAGAAGGAAAACAAATTTCTGAGGCTTAAACAATTCAGAGGTGAGAGAATGCAAAACTGACAGATTTTCCTATCTTTATTTGTGGATTTTGCCCCAACAGCTGACAATGTATTAGGGTGAGTCATTTTATCGATCTGTACTTTGACACTCTGCTGCTACATGCACACGCAATGCCTCTGCCAACCAAAGTCTAGTGTCTTTGGAACTGATCCCAAATTGAGGTCAAGGAGGTGGCAGTAAGATGGACGGGAGTCACCTCTGATGTTTCCTTTTGAAAGAAAGCAAAAACAAACAACAAAACAAACACCGTCACTCCTCATGTACATCCATGGTGTCCTTTCATCATACGAATCAAGGTGACTCCTCTAGTTAATGCTCATAAAGTTGAGTGGGATGATTTAGTCTTGTTGATTCATCTTGAGTTTCACATCGAATTCGACTTACCAAGGTGTCCCTCGCTTTTTACAATCCGCTTTTCGGTGATCCATTCTTTCAACCCGTTTCAATTGCAACCAGAATCTATATATTTGAAGCGTGGTCCACTCTTTTGACCACAGTGGGTTCTGGCTGCAGTTGAAATGGGGTGAAAGAGTGGATCATTGAAAAGCAACTCCAGCTACACTGCCACGGTATGAAGTACCTATCTGTTCTTTAGCTGAGCCTACCCCAGAAGAAGGTTTGAGGTGCCATTGGATTTAAAAGGCACATATTTGTGATAGCTAAATGCCAGACATTACCGGATGTTAAGTTTAGAAAACTACATTTTTATTATATTTGGATTTTGTTGTCCTGTCCTTATTTTTTGGATATGGACCTTTTGTCTGGTTGTGAATTTTGAAGCATGTACTGTTCAGACTGAGACAGATACCTTTTCCATTTTTTTTTCTTTTTTAGGGAATTTTATTTTATTACGTTTGGATTGGATTATTTTTATCTTTAAACAAATAAGAAGACTGGAATTATTTTAGTTTTTTTTTTTTTTTTTTTTTAGTATTGTGACTACCATACACTTTTCCCCCTGGTAGACTATTTGTTCCTTGGGAATTTTGGATATTATGCTGCCTTATCATTTGTTTTAGGGAAGACTAGATGTTGTTTGCAGGCACTGAGAAGAGCTTAAGGTAACTTTAATTATGGAGTTTATTATTCAAATTAAATATAAACTGGACAATTTAGAGGAAAGACTAGACTACATTTTATATTTTAGGGCAGAATTCAGACAAGTTACATGAATTATAGAACAAAAACGTAAGATGATAGCAGAAAAGCTGCCTTTATGGAAATTGGATATTGGGGAAGATGGCAATAAAACAGCAGTAGCAGCAGCTGGAGGATTTATGGGAATAAGATCTTCCACAGGGGAGAGATGAAATTATGTCTAGTAGGATTTTATTTTCAGGTGGATGGTTGGGTGTTAAGGATGTATTTACAGGTTGCTTTTCCAAATTGGGGTTTTTTGACTGTAAGACTCCAAGGCACTGCTTAATGTCGGTTTGGTTACGAAGTGATCTTTTGAGTTTGTCTAAACAAGCTTTGGCTATTGTAAAAGAAATTCAGAAAGTTTAATAAGATTAATATGTGGCTTACCTGACAAAATGGTTGTTGATTTGTATTTTGGCTCAGGAATATACCCTAAAATTTAAAAGTAATGATTTTATGGTTTTAGAAAGTGATATGTTGGTCTTTTTTGACTTATGATTTATGAAGAGGTATAATTCTAAAGGAAAATTTAAAAGTGAACTAGGATATCTAAGGTGATTCTCTTTTTACCTGTTCTATATTGTGCATTACATTATAGCAAGAGAAATAACTATGAATAAGAGATGAGCTTTTTGTAAACTATTTAATGATACTAAGACAATATTAATAAATGTGATACTTATAAAGAACTGAAAAGGTTATTAAAATTGTATGTTAAATCATTAGAATATTTTAATCTATAATTACAGTTTAATAGTAGTTATGATACAAATGATATTCATAGAATCATAGAATCATAGAAATGTAGAGTTGGAAGAGACCACAAGGGCCATCCAGTCCAACCCCCTGCCATGCAGGAAAACCCTCAAAGCACTCCCGACAAGTGGCCATCCAGCCTCCGCTTAAAAACCTCCAAAGAAGGAGACTCCACCACACTCTGTGGCAGCACATTCCACTGTCGGACAGCCCTGACTGTCAGGAAATTCCTCCTGAGGTTCAGGCGGAATCTCCCCTCCTGCAGCTTGCATCCATTGCTCCTTGTCCTGGTCTCAAGAGCAGGAGAAAACAAGCCCACTCCCTCCTCGACATGACACCCCTTCAAATATTTAAACATGGCTATCATGTCCCCTCTCAGCCTTCTCTTATGCAGACTAAACATATCCAGCTCTCTAAGTCTGTCCTCATAGGGCATGGCTTCCAGGCCCCTCACCATTTTGGTTGCCCTCCTCTGGACCTGCTCCAGCTTATCCATATCCCTCTTGAATTGGGGTGCCCAGAACTGGACACAGTATTCAAGATGAGGTCTAACCAATGCAGAATAAAGTGGTACCAATACCTCCCTCGATCTAGACACCATACTCCTATTGATGCAACCAAGAATTGCGTTGGCCTTCTTGGCTGCTGCATCACACTGCTTTAGACATTATTAACTACTCAATAATTTAGGTAGTTTTAGATTAACAGCTTACTTTAAATGATATAATATTTTGGAGTAGTTTAAGTAAGATTGCTAACATGTTATTACTTGCTGCATACAACAGAGGCGGGAACCCACTTTTTAATTAGTTGTTTATTTTAGGGTTTTTTTTTAATGTTTGCTGTTATATTGTATATCTTGGTTAGGTTGTTGCTTTAGGGTACTGGTTTGCTAGTTTGTTCTAGATTTCATCTTCTTTCTCTGTATACTTTTTGCTTCTGTTTATTTTGTTTATTATTCTTGTTTTATCTTATAGTAATAATTTTAAAAGAGAGAAAAAATTACTCTGTGCAAGAAGTAACACTTTTTGGTTCCTTTTTAATGCTGCAATTTAAAAGCTATTTTAAAGGCATTCTTAGAACCATTTTAACAAGTTTTTTTTCAAGAAACAAAAAGCAATGTGCAACCCAAAAAGTTACATTTTGACACTGTACACAGTAACAGTTACAAATTACTTTTCAAACACAACGAGTCATGAAACTGAATTACTTTTTAAAAAAACAAGTAGCTTTCCAAACTTTGGTTGTTATTCATAGAGAGCTGAAGGACAGGAAATTTCATTTTCCTTTCATCTAACAATTCTCCCATGCAAAAGAATCCAGGCTATTTTTCTTTTAAACAAGTTTCTCCTTCCCATCTGGATTCTAATACTGCAAGTCTGGGGTGTGGGTGCTGACTGTATGTTAGAGGACAGAGACTTGCAGAGGGAAATCAGCTATCATGGGGAGAAGGGGTGAACAACCATGCCTATGCCATGCTTTTCTTCCACACCCAGTCACCACATAATTTTATTATTTCTGCAGATGTAGGGCTGAAAGCTGGTTTGCAAAATATCACTCAGTAAAGTAAAGACACTGTTTTCTCTGGCGCTGGCAGCATCTGTCATGTTTGCATAGGTGGAGCTGAACCCATAAAATTGGTAAACTGTGGCACAAACAGGTGTGTATGAGAGAAGGCAGGTGGAGACAGAAAGCACGGCAAGCAGAACACATCTGTGTATTTCTAAGGATCTTCATTGCTATGATTTGCTAGGACCTATTCACCACTTGAGAGCCACAGTGGTTTGAGTATCGGACTATGGATTCTGTAGACCAAGGCTCACTTCCCTGTTCGGCCGTCGAAACCCCCTGGGTGATCCTAGGTGCATCATACTCTCCGTCCTGTGCTGGCAACCTGCCAATGCCTCCAACTGTACAGTCAGGCTGTTAGCAGAAGCTAGCAGGCAAAATTTGTCTTGTTCAGTCTGAGTTCTTAGCAAGTTTAGAGAAACTGGGTCCAAAATTTACCATGAGTCCAGAGAGAGGGTGTCCAAGGGCAAAATCCATAGTCCAGGTGAGGGTCAAAGGTTATAGGAATGCAAGCAAGGAATTCAGGAATAAGCAGGGTTGCATCCACTGATAGAATTGGTTGGCTGCAACAGCTTTCTCCCATTCTGATCTGTTGTTATATAGGCTCAGCCTCTTTCCCAACTGTGGCCTACGTAACAAGTCTTTCTTATATAAATGCTGCCAGAAATCTGGCTTCTCCCTTTCCACCTGCACTGACTGCTGTAAGTACTGTTCCTCTCATATCTCTAGAATGTGGCTGTTGAGAAGGGTTCTGTCTGGGTCTTGGGACAGGGGTATGACATCACTCCCATCCCACAATTCCTCCTCCTGGGACCAGGAGGGCCTGGCTTGGCAGGATAATGCTGATGGAACTGGTGGACCAGACTGGGGGTTTGGACATCTGCAGCATCCTCTCAAGAGTGCTCTTCTGGGCCATATCCTGCCCAGTCAATGAGGTACTGTAGCCAGCCGTGCTGTGTTGGGAGTTCAGAACCTGTGCTACCTCAAACTCCTCCTCCCTGTCCACCATTACAGGGGGTGGCTGGGCTGTCCCTCCTACATTGGGGCAAGTATCTATGGCTGGAACGAGGAGAGAATAGTGGAACACAGGATGGATCCAGAAAGTACAGTGTCTGCAGCTCCTGGAGCCAGTGATCTGCCACTGGGATGGAGGATTGAGGAGTCACAGTGAGAAACTGGTGAGGGCGGTAGCCATAGTTGGTGAAGAAAGGGGTCAACTGGGTAGAGGCATGGAGGGAGTTAGCCAATGGCAACAACTCCATCCAGTTGTCCCCCTGGTCATTCATGAAAGAGCAAAGATACTGCACCAGTATAGCATTAGTGTGATCTCTCTGCCCATCCATCTGTGGATAATAGGTGGATGACAAATGAATTTTGATATTGAATAATTGAAGGAGACTGTGCCAGAACCAAATGGTGAATGGAGGCTCCAATCTGAACTTGTCCCCTTGGAGATACTGTGAAGCTCGAAGGTCTCTTGGAGGAACAGGCAGGTGATATCCTTGGCAGGAGGCGTCTCCGAACATGGGATGAAATGGGCCCTGGGTAGCAGGTTGATGGCACAGTCATATGCCCAGTGGGGAGGCAGCCAGTCTGCCTCCTCCTTGTCAAAAACATCTGTAAAGTCCTGATACTAGGCCAGAAGGCTTTGCGGAATCTGACTCTGGGGCAGTATACATACACTCCAGCCACCAGTGCTCCTGGCTGTACTCTGTTGCAAAGAGCACCTCAGCTCAGGACCAAGAGATGTGAGGATCATACTGGGCCAGCTAAGGCATCCCCAGGACCATGGGGAAGTGGGGCATAGTCACCACATAGAACCACATCTGCTCTACGTGTCCCTAGATCTCCAAAGTTATCAAGAAAGTGTGGTGAGTCACTGGCCCAGAACGCAAGAGCTGACCATCAATGGTCTTGACTGGTTCAGGCACTGGCAGTCACTGTACTGGAATGTGCTGTTGAGTGGCAAAAGCACCCCAAAGTGCTTTGGAAACCCCAAAGTCTATCAAAGACAGTCTGACCTTAGATGTCCTATATAGTAGCAGACAAAAGCAGAGGATTCCACTTGGGCTAGCAAGGGGTCCTAGGCAGACTCAGACCTCTCTCTCCCAGACTCAGGAGCCCGTTCAAGCCCAGGAGAGCCTGTTTCCTGATCTGTCAGGGCCACATCCCTTCACAGGGCAACTCCTCAAAAAGTGACCAGGAACACCACAATATAAGCATGCTCCAGCCTGTCTTCCACACTCTTTTTCCCCTGGTGAGAGGCAAAGTCACAGTCCACCCAGCTGCTTGGGTTCCTCTGAAGAGGCTGGACTGGGCACTACTGGTGTGGGAGCCACAGGGGCCAGGCTGGGTGGATTATAGAGGGCCCAGGAGGTGGGGGACCAGGGTGCCTACTGATGAGACTCCAGACAGCCATCGATGCACAGGCACTGCTCAATCAGCTCCTGCAGGGTGGCAGGTAGGGCAGCCCAAGTGAGCTCATCCAAGATGTCTCATCTGCTAAGACCACCTGGTGCTGGTTCAGCAGAGCTGCATCATTCTGGGCCAAGTCTTGGGCCAGCAACCAAAAAGCACTGCTGTAAGTTGCCACAGACCCCTTTCCCTCCTGCAGGTACCTGATGCAAAGATTCGCAGTCTCTGCCTGCACTAGGTCTCCCCAGCTTCCCCTCATTTTTCTCACAAAGCCGGTAAAGTAATTGAGGAGAGGGCTGGCCTGGTGGAAGTAGGGGGTCACCCATTTAGCTGCCAGGCCAGACAGGAGACTCACTGCAAAAGCTACCTTGGTGCAGTCATCTGTGAAATCTTCAGGCCAGACACTGATGTCTAACTGGCAATAAGCCAGGGATGCCTCAAGCTGGTCAACAGTGCCTGCAAACTTCTCCAGCAGAGAGACAGGGCAACCATGCCGAGGAGAAGGCAAGGGAGATGGTGACCACTGGAGCTGATGGATTCAAGCCTGCAAGGCCGCTACAGTCCTAGTCAGCTGGGCAACTTGATTGTCTAGGGCTTGGTTCTGCTGCTGAAGGTGCTTCATGGTCATAGCAGTTATAAATTGAGGGTCAGGGCCAAGCTGTCCTGCACCGGCAGTCCACCAAGGCCTTCAGCTGTAGAATCAGGCTGTTAGGAGGAGCTAGCAGGCAACATTTGTTTTCGTCAGTCCGAGTTCTTAGAAAGTATAGAGAAACTGAGTCCCAATTTCCCTCTGCCTGAGGATATGGAACTAAAAAAAGAAAGAAGTTCCTTAGCTATTTCCCAGGTCTTGACCCAATAGATACAAATTAGTATGACAGGCACTTCGGATTGAATTGATTAGGCATGCAAGCTTAAGAGAAAACACACCCAATACGATCTGGCTAAGTGGAAAAGGAGAGAGGAATGCAAATTAGTGTGCAAACATTCAAGCAGGGAAAGAATATAGAAGTTAAAAAAAAAGGAGATGAGAACCTTTGTATCAGTTTCTAAAATTAACCAGAAGTCTTTGCATGCTTACATTTCCTCCACCCTCCTCAGAAGGTGTGGCACGAACCTTTTTAGTGTCCTGCTGGCACTCCCTCTCCCTGCCTTTACAGCTTTGCCATCAGATAGTCACCTGCTTCAAGAACAGGTAGATTTTGTGTTCTGCAGTAACTGCCAACAGAAACATCCTGCTGGATCAGGTAAAATCTCGCTGCCTTCTCTGAATGGGGCTGGATAGGAGGGGGGCATTAATTAATTAATGTAATGCTTGTTGTACTTATACCCCATGACATTGCCTACCTGGTGGGCCCTCAGATGGCTTCTAAAGAACTCCCAAATCTATACCCTCTCAGCCATTAACAGCAATAAAAAACAGACACATTAAAGCTGCTCTGGGAAGCTACTCCATAATTAACAGTGCTATTTCATGCACAAAAGCTCAGAAGTAAGTTTCACTGAATTTAAATTTAAATGAATTTACATTCATTTTACATTCATAAATTAATTTGAATTTACATTCGTATGCTTCTAATTGATATGTGTGGTGTTCTGTACTATTATAAACTGCTGTTTTTTGTGATTTTCTTTCTTGGGTGAGATTTTACTTTAATAAGAATAATTTTATCCCACTGTCTCTAGTTTTGCCGTAGTCTGCCTTTAGAGAGTTTCATCTTGAAATTGGCAGGTAGACTTTGAATATGTACATAGAGAGAACCTTCATATGAAGAGGAATTATGAGCTGAATCCTGTTGGTAGCCCCAACCATGGTAAACAGAATAGACGTGTTTCTGTGTGGATACTGAAACAAAACATGAGCACTATTTCTCTCATGTGTCTGGAATATGGCTATTGGGAAGGGTACTGTCTGAGTCCTGGGACAGGAGCATGGCACTCTCAGCCCCCGAAAACCCCATGATAGGATTGCCTTAAGGTCACCATAAGTCAGAAATGACTTGGAGGCACACAATAACAACATTCAACACTTATGTACCTCTAGTCCAACCTTTCTCCACCATTTTGCCCTGGAGAAACTCTTGAAATAATATTCAGTTATTATATCTACAGTTCAAAACCATGTTTATTTTTATTTTATTTTTTAGTCATGCTCTCATACAGAGAAACATCTCATGGAACTCTACTTTTCCTAGAGCTCCGACTGAGAAACCATGGTCTAGTTCCTTTTTCCATGGTATAGTGCATTCACAATAACTTTGGGCCATAGACTTAGGCCCTTTTCGCATGGCATTTGCCATGCGAAAGGGCCTCCGGAGCGTCGCGCGATTGTGAGAAGCATTTCAGACGATGTGCTTGCAATCACGCAACACTGCTGGGGTCAGCAGGCACTGATTGCACACTATATCATTTTTGGCTTGTAGCCGAAAATGTTGCATGATCGCACATTGCTCCGGGGCCCCATGCGTGCTTAGCTTGTGTGCGGAGCTCCGGAGCTGTGGTTCTTGTGCTTCCTCTCCCAGCGCAGCCTGGGAAAATACCTGTCTGCACTGCAGAAGGAAGAGGCAGAGCCCTCATGTTGCCTGCCAGCAGGCAGGCAGCTCCTGTGAGCTGAAGCAGTAGGGACGCAAGAGCCTCTCGCAAGCCTCTTTACCAAAAAAGGTAAAATTCTTGACCTCTGAGAAGAGCTCTGAATCAATTTCACTGCAAGCACGCCTAGACTCTCTAAGGCCCTTTCCGCACTTTAACTTTGTCCGGTGCCCGGGTGCGAGGATCATGCATAGGGCTTCAGATTCCACTGGCTGACATGGTCAATGGCAATGCCATCTCAGGAAAATCTGAGAGCTGTAGACTTTAAAAGTAATTGTTCCAAGCACTAGGTCTCCCCTCTTTGTAAGTGGTTGTAAAACTGATGTTTTATAGAAAGGATTTTGTTGTTGCTGCTGCTGCTGCTGTTACTGTTGCATGCTGTCAAATAATTTCTGACTTATGGTGACTCTAAAGTCAGTGGGTTTTCATGGGTGAGTGAGGATTTCAACCCTGGTCTATCCGAGTCAAACACTCAAGCTAATATACTACATTTGCTCTCATAGCATTTATGTTTTTTTTAAAAAAGATATTCAGCTCTTCCATTTTGCATCAGACACCTCTGGCATTAGTACAAAAGCACACCACATAGTGTCCCTCTTCATAATGTCCCCTTGGCACTGACACATTCCATGTTAGCTTTAAGTCTCGGGTCTCTTGGGCAATTATGTTTGCTCAATAGCTGTTCCCAATATCTTCCAGTTACAGGAAGTATTTGTATTAGGCAAAACACAGAATTCTAAACATGAGAAACTGCGAAATTCATCCATTCTTCCAACATGAATAATTAGAAACTTTAATTGGTTAAATCATGGGTAATTCATTCATTAATTCAGTTGATACAGGGATACATAGTTTTAGTCTGCTGCATTAATAAACACTTTGGCTGAGATATGGTGGTCATGTAAGGTCATGCTTCTGCTGAATTTGGCAATCAATAATGTTGCTGCTTATGATTCCATTGGGGAACACGGAGTCCACAGTGGCTGCAATCCCAGTGATTCAAGTAGAACACTGAAGGCATTGATAAACATTATGCATCAACTTACATATATAATAAATTACATTTACATTTGCGAAATTTCATTGGCACGATATGAACATTGTGCATCAGCCAAAAAAAAAGCACAATCACATCTATAAGGGAACTAGTGTATGGCATCAAACTTAACATGTGCACCTCAACACCATGATGGGTTTTGAGCATGTGTGTCAGGGAAACTGATAATAATCCTGTTAAGAGAATATGCTTTATCAAGAGTCTAGATTCCTAGCAGGGTAACTCACGACCTGCACCTTACCTGCATCCTGCAACATCCCAGAGTCATCCCAGCAGTGCCTTTGCCAGGATGGAAGGATGTCCTGAGTGCTCCCCTCTGCGCTCAGCCAGCTGCCGGTGGATGACAGCGGTTGGGACGTGCTCCATCCTTCCTTCCATGGTGCAGCCAGTCTCTCCCTATGCTACACCAAGGAAGAAAACACCTAGATCGCACTTCTGCCCTTTCCACACAGCCCCAGCCAATGTGGACATTGCACAAAAGGGGCCTATTACCAGCTTTTTCCTGGCAACAGTGTAACGTGTGATTGCGACACCTAGGGATGAGACTGGAACAGGATCGTGATGACACTGTGCAGGAGCACATGTCGTGGCCTGGGTTCAACGTGTCCACTGTGCCAGGATGGGGCCATAGGACAGAAATGGCTAGAATGCTTAAAGTGGAAACACTAGACCAGGGGCCTTTCTGCAGTACACTCTTATAGTGCTGCTATTCCACTTTCAGCATCCTATGAAATCCTGGGGTTTGCAGTTTCAGGAGGGGCCTTTAGAATTCTCAGCCAGAGAGCTCTTTGGCCTCAGTAAACTACAAACCCCAGAATTCCACAGGATGTTGAAGGTGGAATAATAGCACTATAACAGTCTAGTGAGGAAAAGCCATAAGTTGTATCCATCCTCTTCAGAAAGTAATAGCCACATCCATAGAAGAGAACAGATAGTTCCAATGGTGAGGGTAGTAGAGGAGCTGCAACAGTACCAGGAGGTGATATTGATAGGGATATCTTAGTGGGAATGACAGTGACACTTTAACTTAATCTTGTTGGTACTTTGCAGAACGTGGCTCTGATAAACCATTTCTGAACGTCTTTCACTTTGAAAACCCCACAATGACAATGCAATGAGGCAAGAGATAGTGGCAAAGTCTAAAGTTACACAACATGTATAAGAGCAACATAGAATGTGAGGAGCATGAATCCAGGGGAAGCTAGAAATTGTAAAATAAGAAATGGAGTATATAAACAGGGCAGCTTGATTCTTGGGATGTCATCAGTAAAGAGAAGTGGGTCGTAACACTACTGTTCAAGGTTCATTGTGATTGTATTTGATTTAGAAATGGTGGCTACACATTTTCAGGAAATGTAATCTTAGTTCCGCTTGTTGGCAGGAGTGACTACTCAGTCCTTTTCTTCCAGTGCTGATGTTTGGCTTGCAAGGATGTATTTTGCTGGGGCTGCTGTGGTTTTAGATGGGGAGATTTCCACTACGTGGTAGTTCCCTACCTGTCGTGTGATATGGTACAGTCCGTTCTAGCCCTGTAGGACTTCATTCCATTGCCTATAGAGAACTTCTGTTTTGTTTTTTATGGGGAAGAGAAGTGGCTGAGGTGCCTTGGAGATGTGCCGGAGGAGAGAGCCAGCACTGTGTAGTGGACTGAGTGTTTAGCTACAATGCCCAGACCAGGATTTGATTCCCCACTCAGCCATGGAAACCAGCTTGGTGACCTTGGGTGCATGATACATTCTTAGTCCCAGAAAACCCCATGAGAGGCTCACCATATAGTCACAAGTAGTTGGGAAGAACTTGAAGGCGCACAACAGCAACCAACAACACTGGAAAAGAACTGGAATTTTGTAGCATATCAACCAGGCCAGTCCTCCCATGAAGAAAAGTGACGAGCCTGGCGCGGAGTCGCCAGTAGCAACCGTTCTGGTAGTCCAGTTCTTTGGTAGATGGCACTAGACACATCACACAATCTGTCCCCGACTGCAGTGATAGGTGGGATATAGCTCAGTAAATATGGTTAATGTTTTACTAGTTGCTGTCTGAGGGATCATGCTTTTGTTCCATGCACGCCTGTAAAATTCTAGCTGTTCTGCTTGTGTGTACATGTTCGACAGAAATCTGCTTGTGCCAGACCTGGGTTTAAACTCCTGCTTGGTCAAACGATTCATGTCATCGTGAGCAAACCACAGGACCTATTTATGAAACAACTGCTTATTGTTTTTAAATCACTTAACTGCCATGGCTCCCTATAGATCTGTAGCTTTTCTTTAAAAAAAAGAGAGAGAGAGACTATATTTTTTTTTAAAAAAAACCACTTCAAGTTACAGTAAGAAAAGAACAGGAAGATTAAGAAACAGAGACATATAAACAAATAGAAAACACAATGCCCTAAGCTAAGAACATGCTGTTCAGATCAGATTTGGCCAGATATTTTTATGTGATAGTGGATGATAGTTATCTTGATCCATGAAAATTATGGCGTATGAAATAAAATCATGCCAAACTGAATGCCTTGACCTTTTACTATCCTAAGTGGAAAAGTTAGTTTTCCTATACGTTCCAACACTTCGTGCATTGGAAGGTTTTAGTAGAGTTTTTACGCTTAACTAGTCAGTTTTTTGAGTAACAGAATTTCCTTTTGACAAAGCAGAGTCACATAACTTTATTGATGTAATGAACAACTGCTTTTAGTTAGTCTTTTTGAAAGTTGCTTTTAAAGGTGTTTTCAGAGGCATTTTCACAGGTGGTTTTCAAGTTTTATTCCATTCTCTTAGCAATCCGAAGGTTCACTCCCCTCAGGAAAAAAAGTAACAGAAAAAAACATTAAAGACAATGCTACATAAGTTAACTTTTTTCATCATTACAATGAACAATAGAAACAGGTTACTTTTTAAACACTTTTATGAGTAATAAAATAAATTACTTTTGAAAAGTAACGTTCAAAAATATTTCAAAGGGATCGTGGGGTTGTGGCAGACAACACAACAAAAATGCTGGCCCAATGAGAGCCTTATGTTGAGGGGACGAAAAGCAAATTCCATGTCTGGCATAATTAGGAAATAAATTGAAAATAAAGTGCCCAGTGTCATAGTGCTGTTAAACAAATCCATGGTGTGATCACATCTGAAATATTGTGTACAGATCTGAACACTGCTGCTGAAATACTGATCTTGTAAAGCTGGAAAAAGTGTGGGAAACGGCATCCAAAACAACCAAGTGTACTGCGACAACTTTACTGCTAAGAAAGCTGAGAATGTTTGTTATAGGCGTATAAAATCATGCACGGTGAGGAGAAAGTGAGTAAGGAGACTCTAGTATTCCCTCACGGTATTCAGACCTGGGCTCATTCTCTAAAGTTGAATGGTGGGAAATTCAAGACAAATAAAAGGAATTATTTCTTCACAGAGCACGCAGCTGAACTAAGGAATTCACCGCCACAAAATGTAGTGGTGGTCACGAACTAGGATGGTTTTAAAAGAAGACAGGATAAATTAAAAGCAGGTAGGCCATAGGTGGCTTCTATGCTGGATGGCACTATATCGCATGAGAGAGATGGAGTTGGCGGATGAGGTTTCACTCGTGTCCTGCTGGTGGACCTCCCATGGGCAGCTAGTTGACTGCTCTCTGAACGAATTATGCGGTTCTTTAGTCTTACCCAGTGTGGCTGTTCTTGTGTCCCTACATGGCTGCCATCCTCCCCCTGTTACTCTCACAACTGCCTCGTGAATGAGGGAAGGCTGAGAGAGTGACACAAGATCACCTAGTGAATGACATGGCTCAGTGGGGACTTGAACAAGGATCTCCTAAGTCCCAGTCTAACATTCTAACCAGTACACTATAATGTCTGCCTGGAAAAGGAAGGGCATCTTGCCACAGCTGTACTGGGGGACCTTGTTTGCCCAGAAAGTAATTAAGCACTGTTTCCCAGCATAAAAAAATGAGCTGTAAGGGTCATGCTAACAACAGAAGGGCAGGTAAATGATTAAGCAAATGAGCTGCCTGGTACAGCAACAGAGAAGGGAGACAACAGTACAAGGTCTTTTTCTGAAGGTGGATTTTTCAACATAATCCTATGTGCTATGGAATAAGTCAAAGAAATGACCAAAATGCCATTCTTAATCCAAATTAGCTGATAGTGAGGGGTGATGGCAGCTGTAGTTCAACATCTTCTGTTCTTGGACCACATGTTCTGCCTCCTTGCCTTAATCGTTTGGTAAGAGAAGGCATTTCAATTGATGCCGCTTTTCTTACTTAGGCAAAGCAAGGGTGTTTCTGCTGCTGAAAGTCTTCTTCTCCTAGCCTTATCTCTCCACCCTTACTATGTTAGCAGCAGCTTTGTGGCTTATGTGCATGCTGACTCTTTGCTGCAGATCTCAGTAGGTTACTGTTGGAACCAACTGGATATATGACAACAAGAACAACAATAATTTAGTCACAGGAAAGCAGCAACGCTGCTAGTGACAAGCTAACAAGGTACTCAACTTCAGCCATATGTTTACAAGTTATTATTCAGTCAACTTCCTCCTTGCTGATTCTGTCAGTTACTGGAGGCCTGAAGACCTAGAGGGACTTCAAGACATGCACAGAACAATTTGTGCAGGTTTACTTAGAAATCAGTCTCAGTGAGTTCACAGAAATTTAATCTTAGTTAAGTAGGTATAAAACTGTGGTGCTTAGAAAATAAGGTCAGATATTAACAAAACGGAAGCAAGCAAGCCAAATGGTCCAACTGCTCACATAAGCTCTAATTGCACATGTATTCTGTAGAATGTTTGTGCTATTATGCAATGGTAATTAGTTATTACATTATTACCATATAATAATAAGAAACATCATTATGTAATAATAATAATAATAATAATAATAATAATAATGGTAATGATGTATACTATTATTAAATTGTAAGGATGTGTACTATTATTACATGGCGTTAGGGTGGACAAATTAATCACACCTCCACTGTCTCCCTAGTGGAACATGGAGCTGATATGAACCCCCAAACAATTGATGGGTAGGAAGGTAAAAAATAAAAAGGTGGAGTAAAATGACAAATTGACGAAGAAAGAGAGACAGCTTTGGCCAAAGGATCCTTCTAGCAATCACCAAGAGTGATGACCCCAGAAGGATGGTTTATTCGTCCATGCTTCCCTTCTTACACCATTTTCTACGCATGCATCAGGAAAAGATGATGCATCAACAGATCCACCACTTGTACAGTGAAAAGTGAAATTGTACAGCTTGTATAGTGAAATTCCCACCCAGTCACTTCCAAAGACATCAGTGATACAATACAGAATTCCGTTTGGGTACATGTTAACTATAAACAGGAGCTAAGCGTAATAAACAAGTGAATGGCAAAGGTCTTTTGGTGAGCTACAATTGTCTAAAAATGCCAATTAATACATCAATTCTATAGCAAATTGTAGAACCCCAAACTTCGAACCTAACAATCCTCCCTTTGATGCTATTACGACCTTTTGAGAGTTAATAAGCATCACAATTACAGTCTTTACAATTCATGTGCTATATTTACTTGTACTCTGAAAGTCATTCTTTCCAAAGCATATTTTGCATACAATGAATCTACTTTTGGATTAGATCATAGAATCATAGAAATGTAGAGTTGGAAGAGACCTCAGGGGCCATCCAGTCCAACCCCCTGCTATGCAGGAACACCCTCAAAGCACTCCCGACAGATGGCCATCTAGCCTCTGCTTAAAAACCTCCAAGGAAGGAGACTCCACTACACTCCGAGGCAGCATGTTCCACTGCCGGACAGCCCTGACTGTCAGGAAGTTCTTCCTGAGGTTCAGGTGGAATCTCCTTTCCTGCAGCCTGAATCCATTGCTCATATAGATATTAAACAGGTGAAGTTTAACAGGCTGCGATGAAAAGAGCAGCAAAGCATAACTTTGAATGTAGCTATGAGAATTTCCAGCCTTGAGATGCTTTGAGGTGCTTTGGAAAGAAGCACATGAGCCATCAGGTGAGATTAGACAAAACACGACTTTCTTGGAGCTTGGATATCTCTGCTGCTGCAAATTCATAATAATATAAAATAAACAAGGAGAACAGAGAACAAATAATTTTAATGGTTTATGCAACAAGTTATCTTGTTGACATTTGACACAGTTCTTGTAGCAAAGCCTAGAAAACCAAAAACAAAGCACTAACTCCTTAGCAAACCTTTTGCTCTGTTACTTCAAAGTTGTCTTGGCAGAACATTCATAGTAAAATCACTGTTAAATTTCTGTCTTGAGGTGGTTTGGCTATTTGAAACAGCAGGATATTGTCATGAATACAGTTTGAATACAGCATTGGAGTACATTATATGCAACAACAACAAGCAAGCAAGAACAATGGTAATAGTACACATCATTACCATTATTACGTTTACTATTATTACTATAGCACCTACAGCTGAGTAGCTCATGGACTCAGCAAGGAGTGTTCCCGCCTCATTTGTGGGGCTGCTTGTCCATCTCAGTCCATGAGGTTCCACTGAATGCTCCACACTCTACTTCATTTCCCACCACCACCACCACCAGTAGTAGTAGTGGCAGTAGTTTTTATCCTCTGTTTTGTCAAAGGAGTTTAAGGCAGTACCCAGAGCCCATCCTTTTGTTCCATCCTGCCAGTCTAGGAACTGTTTTGCAATTATGCCATCCATCCAATGTCCATTTCCTCATTGAACCCAAGAGCTCACATTTGAAGAAGCCGAAGTTACAGTCGGTGCCAAAATCTCACTGGCCAACAAATGAAATCTGAAAATGTGATTCATAGTAGAAATGTTGGGAAGAGAATCACTTTTGAAACAGTTTGACGACCTGGTCATGCTTGGCAGGCAGGATTTGCAGTAGAAGTACAAAATAAACTCATAGAATCATAAAATTGGAAAGATTATCAGGTCCATCTAGTCCCACAACCTTCCAGTCCAGAAATGCACCACTAAATTACATCTCAGAGGTGGGCATCCAACCTCTGTTTGAAAATCTCCAGTGAAGGACAATCTACCATGCTCCAAAGAAGTGCACTGTTAAACAGCACTTAATCACCAGTCCATAAATATATGGACTCAAGAATACAGGGCACATCCCAAGAACCAACTAGTTCTGCACGCCCCTGAAGACTTTGGATTTATATCTATCAAGTGACAATCCTGACAACACCACATGGCAAGCCACTCTAACAAATCTTGTTACCACTTTTACAATTTCCTAAAGCTGCCAACTATTTAAGTCCATTGTACGTCATCAATCAAAAGCTGCCAGATACTGAAATCAAATAGCATGGATTGTCAAATGTAGGAATCAAACACTCCACAAACGTTTAGCTTACATCCATCTATTCAGAGAATAGCTGAAAAATGTTTATTTTAGAGACTAATTTTTTTTCCCCCAGGAGGATGTTACTTCAGCCCAATAGACACACTGATGTTACTTTCATCCATGAAATGTAAAATGACTATACCCAAGCACAGAGTCCTTACAGTTATGCTAAGCAGCCAACCACTCCCGGCTACATCCAAGGGGAGACAAAGCAGGTTGTTCACTTAGCTAGATATAAACGAGGAACTGCTTTGCTAGATGAAGTCTGTTTAATTAGTGCAATACACCTTGGTAACTAATCTCAGGATAAACCAGAGGGCTACTTGTGTGTGCGTAAGAAAAAGAGAATTGTGCCAGTGGGATAGCTGGTTGTGCAATCACCTGTCTACCAACAAGCAAAAGACTGTTTCCAGCATAAGAACACATGCAAGGGGAGGGAGATGGAATGTGTTCCACTTCAGCCAGAGGTCTTTAAAGTCAATGCCTCTTAGTTTAAAATGCAGAAGTCAGGTTGGATGATGAACTGTGGGAAAAGGTACCTTTTATAAGGATCTGTATACTGGCTGCAGGCAAGGCAGAATCAAGCTTGCAACCTCATTACTGTGCGGGGGAAATGGATGGTAGATTGTGCTTGAGGGAAATTTCTGCCTGTACCGTTGAGATCTGCTGAGACTTGCTAGAATCAGATCAGCATTAAGAAAAGAATGGACAACAGATCAAACTGTGAGTTGCTAGAGTGGAGACTGGCCTAGCGCATGCTATGGCAAAATCCTTCACCATCAATGTAACTAAGACAATACAGCTCTGGTATCAGAGTTACATCTGGCAATGCCACCCTTCCGCCAAAAAGAAGTTACCGTTAGGTAGCTGTTTCGTCTTCACAGTCCCTGCTTAGTTAAAATTTTGACACTATTGCCACAACTGTAATTCCTCCTCCAACTTACTTAACTGAATATCAACTGCATGGGAAGGAGGAGGGGCATTCTGCCAATGTTTGGGGCACAGTTCAATTAATGTTTCCGTCAGGTTTTGAGGAGGGACATGATGGGGGAAGTTAGTTAAGTACTTGGTTAAGGATAAAATGATACAGGATTCCAGAATCTGCTTTTAAATATTGTTCCCATTAATCACTGCAACTCACCAGCCATTTTAATTTTTACAATGAAATTGGATAATCTACCTTCCTCCATCTCATCATCATCATCATCATCATCACCATCATCATCATCATCTCCTCCGTGCAGCTGATACAATGACAATAATCAGACAGGACAATTCTATCTATGTGTATCTAGCCAGAAGCAAGACTTCTGGAGTTTAACTGGACTTAAACTTTAATATGCTGAGAATCTAACACATTCCAGCCATGATTTCACGATTTGGGAGCGGGCAAAGGAAGAAAAGTTAGAGAAACAGAGAGATCGTAGGACTGTCCCCTGGCAATTTAGCACAACTCTCCTCCTCAGTTTTTTTTAAAACTAGAGATGACTTCCAAGGAATTCAAGTTTTTTTTTTAACCCCCCCCCCCGCGCCATTTTTTGTATATTTTGCCAGTTGGATGGTCCAAGAACAGAAAATGTGTCCCCAGTCATGCCACAGTCGCTCACTCCTGTTTTCAACTGACAACAACATTCCCCTGATTTTCTATTGATCCTAAATGGATCCAAAGTAATGACACACCCCAGATCTAGTCAAATATCCTGGGCTAGCCCTATTATACAGGTCAGTATCTTCTCTTTGTGCTAGTCAGAGTGGTGGTCTGTGGATTTGTGCTAGTCCCTGAAGAGCTTCCTGGAAAGCAAGGAACAACCATAGCCAATGGCACAAATATGGTACCAATCCCTGTCACATGAGGGGAGGAACTGCCTGTCCCCTGCATTTGTTAGCATAAGAAGCACTTCTCCATTTTGCACTGAGCAGCCAGATGCCTCTGAGAAGGACACAAGAGGGGAATGTGTACAACAACACTCTCCGTCTTCTTTCTTTCAACAACTGGTACTCAAAAACATGCAGCCCCTGATTCTGGAAGTAGCAGCTATGAAGCTTCCATATGGTCTTTCCTGTCATTTATGGTAATTATAGCAGGTTTTTCTACATATCTCATTAGTGAAAAGGGTAGGATGATGATGCTCAAGACTGGGACTTTGCAATGGCAGCACCCCATTTGTAGAATTCCTTCCTGAGGGACGTGAGGTTGACTCCTCTCTTAATTTGTTTTGTAGCAGTTGAAGTAAGAGGGAGGAGGAGAAAGAAAGTGGAACATTTTAAAAGCAGATGAAAATGTAGGATGACGGAGAATTTATTGGCACTGTCCCCACTAAAGTAGGATATTTAAGAATATGGCATTTTTGCTCCTCAGGGATTCCAAAAGAAGAAATTCACCTTTTGTGTGGGTATGTTTTTGACTCTGGGCACCCTAGGGCATCTGGAGTAGCCAAAGCAGACATATGGCCATTACTTACCCTGGTTCAAAACAAGGTAGGAAGAAGGTAAACAAAGCAGAGATCAAGTAGTAGGACTGAAGTACTCACTCACTGAAGCCAATAAAGCATCATTCCATTGCCAAACCTTGCATCTTTTTCTGGGAATAAGGAAGCTGCCAAGAGGAGAAGGAAGTAGAGGGGAAAAGGTGCCTGAGGCCAAGCCAGCAGTATAATTTACAGTTCTTTCTGTTTGTGGAGTGATGCTTCAGGTTCTATCTGTTGGCATAGCTCAAAAATAAAAGCAAAAATGAGGTCTGTGGCATCTGTTTTCTTTTTTTTAATGCCCTAAATTTAAAGATAATTAACATAAGCAGCATGACTAGTTTGACTAAAATTAGCCAGGCCTTCTCCATTCCCTGCAAATTCCATCCAGGCGTCCTTTCTACATTTTCTTACCATACAATTATAACACTATGATTTCAGTCATTGTCAGGGTTGCAACCTATGGGATCCTGGGGTTTATAGTTTGGTGAGGCACTGAAGCATGCCGTCAGAGAACTCTAAATGCCCTTCTCTAATCTGTAAATCCCAGGATTCCATAAGATGTTGCCATGGCAGTTAAAGTGGAATCATAGTGCTGTAATTGTGTTCTGTGGAAGGATCCATCTTCTCTATCTATTAGGCCTACATTGTCTATCTCAACTAGAGCTGTTGTTGTTGTTCTTATTGTTGTTGTGCACCTTCAAGTCATTTCTGGCCCTTTTGGCACACCACCTCCAACCTGCAATGGCCATGAGATCACGATGACAGTTCTACATGATGTCGTCATGATCCCATGGTGATCCCATGGCAACCCATTGCAATCATGGATTAAATCATTGTCAGGTTTCTCCCGACAATATGTGATTACGCAGTCCTCTGTCCTCCCTCCCATACTTACCTGTCATGTGGAACATCAGAAAGCACAATGGTGTGCTTCCTTCCCCAGGCTGCGCTGCAGAAGGGAGAGGCGGAGTCATTGCGCTTCCTCCCATCCAGCAGGCAGCCAGTGAGGAGGGGGAGCGTGACAGAAGCACTCTCTCCCAGAAGAGGCTTTCCCTGGATCTCCACTCAATGGCTTCGGGAAAAGATAAGTTGCGGAAAGAGCCTCTGACTTATGGTGACCCTAGGGTAAACCTATCATGGGGTTTTCTGGGACTGAGAGCGTGTGGGGTAACCCAGTGAGTTTCCATGGCCAAATGGCAAATCAAAGCCCGATCTCCAGGGACATAGTCCACTATTCAAACCGCTACACCATGAGCTGGATTGATTTAATGGGTGTACTCTCCCAACTAGACAACACCCATTAAGTCAATGGAAATTTGAAAATTACGTTTACCTCCCCCACCAGGAAATAATCCACTGTCTCCATTCTATATCCAATATTAGTCCCAACTGGATAAGGCCCATTGAATCCATAGAATTTTAGTGAATCAACCTTTACATAGGTTCCACTGATTCAGCAGGTCTGGCCTAGGTAGAACAAAGCCCCTTTCTGTAGCACTTTCCCATTCTGCAATGGGGATGGGAGAAGGACGGGACTGCGACAATGCTTCTGCATGACATCATTGTGGTTCCTTCCTTCTCCAGGCCCCAGGCGGCACAGTCACAGATTAAATCATTGACAGGTTTTGATGGGTTTTCCCCATCAATGACCTGTGATCACACCACCATCCCAGACTTACCTATCATGCAGAAGCACAAAGGCTTCACTTCCTGCCCCAGGGCAGCCTGGAAAGTAGCCGGCTGTGCTGCAGAAGAAAGAGGTGTGGCCATTGTACTCCCTTCCACAGGGATCCAGTTCCCATCATGCCCTATTCCTGGCAGAACTGCTGCTGGGATCTCCACCGGGCATCTTCATTAAAAGATAGGGTATGGAAAGGGCCTAACAGTTGGGTTTTGACCTCTTTCTCTCTCAATGCATTGATTCAGAGAGGCTGAGGAAGGGAGAAGCCAGAACAACCTGCCATAGTATTCTACTATGTTTGTTTTGATAGTCATTCATGGACAAGGGCAAATGGGAAATGCAAAGAAAGCTTCGCTGACGTAACAAAGCAGTCCTAAGGCAGCAGGAATGCAATAAAGCAAGTTTCTGCCCATAATCTCATCATCATGTTTTGAAGGTAAAAGGCATCTAGGGGTGGGTTACCCTTGCATTTTCCTGTGCATTAATAACAACACTTAGCTAAAATGCTACTGTTGTTGACTCTGAGGCGGAATCTACACAGGCTAAATAATGTGTCCTTCCCGTAACCTTAGACATGTTGGAACACATGTTCCTTGCCTTCCAATGAGAAAACACTTCTTTTTGATGCCAAAGGACATCTTTAAGACAAATTTTAAAATTCTCCAGTTTGCTCTGCTGGGTTTTTTTTTAGGGGGGGACTGTGTTTTTAAAATGTGTGGTTTCACCCCTAAATTGTGATCGCAGTGGAATCAGGGGTGGACGAAGGCTGGGGTTAAGTTGGTCAGTATTTACAGGTCTGTATTTTCACTTCCTCCTTCTCTACTGGCTTCACTATAGACAATTTTAGGTTGGCAATTCACCTCCCTTTTCTCTATCAGCTTCACTTTAAAGAAGGGCACATGGACAATAAGAAGAAAGGGAAAACAAAGGCTGTTTGATTAAGTGAATATGCAAATATGTACATGCATTGTGAGAATAAAAAAAAAAACTACAGCTGCTGCACTGATGTGACCAGATATAAACTGATCTGGTGCACACAACAGAAACACCGTCCTTGCACAGGTGTGACTAGGTGATGGAGGCTCCCACATGGCTTCCCAAACTGATTTCAGTTTGGATTAAAACAGGTGTTTGTGGGGCAGTAAAGAGGTCAAACCAGGGCAGGGATACCATGCAGTGGAGCTAGGATACAGCCTTCATGTAGATTGAGCCTGAGAGATCTTCAAGTGTAAAAATATATCATTAAGTGCCAAAGTCAGAATCATCCACGCCGCAGTATTCCCAGTTTCTATGAGTGGCTGTGAAAGATGGACAGTGAAGACAGCTGACAGGAGGAACTGTCAGGAGGAAGAAATCAACTCATTTGAAATGTGGTGCTGGGGGAGACCTTGATGGATACCATGGGCTGCTGAAAATACCAATGAGTGCAGCCTAGAGCAAATCAGGCCTGAACTCTCAGTAGAAACAAAAATGGTTAAACTGAGGCCATTTCCACACTACACTGTTATAGTGCTATTATTCCAGTTCCAACATCCTGTGTTGTTCGGGGGTTTGTAGTTTACTGAGACCAGAGAGCTCTCTGGCTGAGAATTCTAAAGCCCCCTCTCCCAAACTGCAAACCCCAGGATTCCATAGGATGTTGAAAGTGGAATAATAGCACTACAACAGCATACGTGGAAATGGCCTGAAGCTATTCAACTTTGGGCCTGTCACAAGATAACATGACTCATGGGGAAAAGCAACAATGCTGGGTGACGTAGAAGGCAGCAGGAAGACCACATTACAGCTGGACTGAGATATTAAGGAAGACAACAGCAAGCACAAAAATGTGATACAAAAGTTACAAAAAAGTAAACAAAAGTTCGGTTAAATGCTTCTTTTAAGACATTAGCCATTTCTGCAGTAGACTGTTATAGCACTATGATTCTACCTTCAACATCCTATGGAATCCTGGGGTTTGCAGTTCAACTGCAAACCCCAGGATTCCATAGGATGTTGAAAGTGGAATCATAGTGCTATAACAGTCTAGTGCGGAAATGGCCATTAACTTAGAAACAATTAAAAACACATAATGCTTATTGAGCCCAGAAAGGATAGTTTTTCAATGAGAAGAAAAACAGTAATTACTCTTTGTAGCAGTCAGTTGCCTGGCGCTTGGCTGTTTTAGGATCCAAACATTGTCTTGATGCAATACAGACCATTCCATGTTGAGAGTCAGGTTCAATTGCTTGCAAAGCATTGACTGCTTCCTCGTTTGACTGTTTGCTTAGATTTTCCTAACACAATGGAAACTAAACAGACTGCTTTGGAGGAAGTAAAAAAAAAAGGGGGGCAGCCAGAAACATCTCATTATATTGTGCCCAGGTACAGAATTAGAGGCAATGAAAGGTATAAGAATGCAGCATGGGAACATGCATTTTAAGGGTGTGTCTGGTATCACGTTTTTGGGCGGGGGGGAATGGAGTTCTGAGAAGCTAATATGTAACATTATGCTTTATCATTATAATTTTGTCCTTCTATACTTGTCAGGCAGAGAAAGGATTCTCATAAGCCCAATCATTGCTTCAGTGCTTGTTGCTTAGTCATACAGATGCAAACACACACGGCTTCATTGGCACAGCCAGTGCGTGATGCAGAAGTTAAGAGTGTTCGACTCAAGAGATACAGCATAAGCCCTCAGTCATCTGTAAAACTCACTGGATGTTTTTGGGCCTACCACGCTCTCTTTTGGTCTCATCTACCTTTCAGGGTTGTTGTGAGAATAAGTTGGGGAGGAGGAAAACCATGTATGCTGCCTTGAGTTCATTAGGAAGAAGGCAGGATATAAAAGAAACTAATAAATGTTGTCATATCTGAGTCATTTTTGAACTGTGATCCAGAGAAACTGGAGGTTACTTACTAGCTTTTCCAAGCTGTCGAAATCAGTGTTTCTCAGGCTATCTGATAAGTAGGACTGGAAATTTCTTTTTCCAATGTGCTAGCGCCAGCACCATATTTGTGCCCATTGGAAACATTTTTTCTTTTCTTTTCTGGAAACTCACTGGGGAATAGCAGCTAGGGTTGCCTGAGTGAAAACTAGGGATAGCTTTAATGATTGTGTAAACACAGGAATTTGAAGAGATGCTGCTTGTCAGGTAACCAGAGGAACAAGCAACATCTTCTGAAATTTCCCTCTCTATGCAACTTTTAAAGGTACAGAAGCCATTTCCAGTTTTGGCTTTGGCAACCCTACCAGCAGCCAATGGCACCAGTCTAGGAACCACCACTTTCAGTAGCACAGTTCTAGATTACAAGATGTATTAGATGGAGTAAGATTGCCAGAGAGGAAGATGAGTTTATTCTAAAATGCACAATTTGTTTATGAGGACCAACAGTAAAGGTCAAAAGGCTTAGACAATATCACAGGCAAAATATGGAAAGCACCCTAATACATTTCCCAGAACACTCTACAGCATGCTGCGGTTTTTTGGCTGCCAATCAGGTATTTCTCTGCAGAAAAATTGATTTGGAAAAACTTCCTGCAAGTTTCCTGAATTCTCAGAGCCTGACTGTTGGAGGCAGGGTGGAATACGAAAATCATGATAGGTTAATATTTAACAAATTAAGAGGTAAATAATCTTGCACTGTTTCTACATGGTTTTACTGTATTTTTAAGTCATGTTTAATGGACCTCTAAACTACCAGTTTAGTTGGGCATTAAAAAGTTTAACAGTGACAGTGAGCACAATGTTGACAATATATGTATTAGCAGTGAGAGTGGTAGCTAGCAGGCTTCTCAGCAGTCCTAGACCCCAAACAAGATTCAGCAGTTGTCCACTGCTGAAGCTGGTTCTGTTTGAAATTTGTTGGATACTTCTAAGTTGTCCAGGTCTTCCTATGAGATCACTTCTGGTGTGCAGCCATGGGGGGAGTCAGAGAGCTGAAAATTGACCCCACCCCACATGTAATTTCCCACCCCTGCAGTAGAACAATCAAGTTTGAGAAAATCCAGACAAATAACTCCTGATAAAAATTATAATATAGATATACCTCAGTTGAGGAAGGAGATGTGTTCTGGGTACCACATCCTTAACAGAAAATTTGGTCTCAGACGCAAGAATGATGTGGAAAGAATAGAAATAGGTTCCTACATCGCAAAAAAAAAGAAAAGGAAAAAAAGCAGAATTTAATATGTTCTAAAAAGCTTTTTATTCAAAACTAACCATATACGCACATGAACTGAAACAACCTGGGCCCTTTCCTCACCTTACCTTTTTCTGGCGCTGGGGTGCAGGGATCGTGCAAGCAGCCTCTAGTGAGAGGCTTTTGTGTCCCTCCTGCTTCAGCTCCACACAAGCTACCTGCTTGCATGAGAGCCCTGCCTCTTCCTTCTGCAGCGCAGCCTAGGAGTTTCCCAGGCTGCGCTGGGGCAGGAAGCGCGACCGGTGTGGCTCTGCAGGCTCTGCACGCCAGGTAAGTGCGCGCAGGGCCCGGGAACAATGTGTGGTCACGCACCATTTTCGGCTTCTAGCCAAAAATGAAAAGGTGCACGATCGGTGCCTGCCGGCCCTGGAGCATTGCACGATTGTGAGTGTGTCGTGCAGATCACTCCTCACAATCACGCGATGCTCCAGGCGCCCTTTTGCATGGCAAATGCTGTGTGAAGAGGGCCCAGGTCAGGTAAGACAACAAAAATATACTGAACCTTCAAAAGACCATTTGAAAGCTTCTTCCAAAATGTATCCAGGGATTACTTTTTTTTCCCCTTTCACCAAGGCTCCACTTTTCTTTGGATTTACATTTTAATGGCCAAATTTATAGATCTATGCTGTGGGGCAGGGAACAGACTTGATGAATCAATTTAATCTGCTTTCCCTTTTTCTCTCTGCTTTGCTGTTCACACGTCTGCGATAGGACTGGCTAGAGTAGAATCCCGTTCTTTCCAGCTTGATCTCTACTGTATTGTTTAATGCAGACATGCTCCTGCAATTTAGCACCAAAAGTGTTTCCCTGTTCCTCCTTCACCATCCTTCCATGCCAATGCTGCTAAAAACCTTCCAGATACCCGGAGGACACAGAGGAAAATGGGGCTAGAAAGGTGTAAAAAGGAGCTTATTTGTCAGACTTATTATTATTATTATTATTACCACCATTACTATTAGTACTACTGCAGTTGGACTTCCACACTTGCAGGTTTAATGTTCACAGAGTTTCTCCAACCCTTGGCCCTCCCACCTCAAGTACTTCTTTTTGCAGGGGAAACTTTCCTCTTGCCTGCTCTGATCTAGCTGCACAGCCCTTCAAAAACCCACCTCTGGTTCTCTTCCTCCTGCACCACCAGCTACTGCCTGGACAGCTCAGGACAGATTGCAGCCCAGTTTTTCAGCACTGCAAACCCACCCTCTTCCTATATCCCCCACATACCCTAGGAAGGAGATGGGGGAGAGAGAGGAAATATAGGGCCACTATGCTGACTTTTGCTCTGCTTTTCCTGACCTAGTTTGTGTTTGAAGTGCAACAGTGCTTAGCGCTGAAGAATCCAGAATGCCTCACGGTGGGCAGTAGTAATAGAGCTGGTTAGTTTGACTGATCTCAAGTGTCCTCCCTTCTTGGCTCTACCTACCCTGACCCCTCTGTGATGTAAACTGATACTCTTAGAGATCTTTCTCTGCCTCTTCACACCCCCCCCAACTTTCTCTTCCTAGTTCTACCCAGAGACTGCTGCTAGATTAGGATAGCACCCTAAGTAACTTTTCTATCTTAGGCCCCTTCTTCACAAGGCCTATCTTAGGCCCTTTCTGCACACCACAGTAGTGCCATATTGTCGCTTTTACATTTGCACATTAAACTGGTTTGATGTTGTTCTGTCCTCCGTGGTTCCACATGAGTTGAGGTCTTAACGCGGTTAATATCAACGTTAAACTGATGTATTGTAAAAGTGGGAAAACTCTGATATAAACCACCCAAACTGTTTCTGATGCTTTTTTTCTTACATTCAGAAGTGTTACATTGATTCACACCATTTGTGCTAAAACGTAGCAACGGTTTCTACAACTTTTTAATTTTTAAAAAATATTTTTATTAAAATTTCTAAAAAAGATATAAAATGGGAACGTTTCTTCAAATGTTCCCCTCTCCCCAACTCCCATAACAAGTTTTCTTCTCCAGTTTTGCCCAGCTGAATCAAACAGAAGATATGATACAATACAATACAATACAATACAATACAATACAATACAATACAAGGAGTCCAATCCACTATACATAGAATCTTTTTTTTCTTTAATTTGACCAATCAGCAGCGGCAGGGTGGAGTGAGGGAGGGGAATAGGAGTTCCACAAGAACTGATGATGCAGAAGCGATTTTCTCCGCTTTAGTTCGATAGAAACCGGAGGGCGTGCAGGTAGGAATCAGGGTAAGTCAGAGTAAAAAACACCGCTCATGACACGCAGTGAAACACTTCTCCACTCTAGTGCGGCAATGGCCTTAGAGTGCAGTTCCAATAATAAAGCCTTTTACTTTGTTTCTTTAAGCCATTGGTGTCTTGCTCCTTTATCAGTTTTAACGCTTCACTGCAGACACACACCCTCTATCAGATTGGACCCTGGGTGCCTCTTCTCTCCACCATGTCTTGTCCTCCTTCTCCTAGACACACACACGTGTTTTGATATTTGCCATTGTCCCACTTTTGTGGAGGTCTTGCACCCTTAACCCTACTAAATGTGGAGGGCCAACAGTGTTACTATTATTATTCCTGCCGCATTGCCAGGAAAAGAAAAAGAAAAAAGCCTCGTTATTCTCCCACCAATTTCCTTTTCCCACCCAGTTTGACAGTCACGATTACCACCCTTTTTATGAAGTCTATCACCAAGATGCTTTATGAAGTCTATCACCAAGATGCTTAATCTGGCTTCCTATTCCCTCCTTGCAGGTTCTGTGAATTAATCAGGATGGCAAATTTTAAGGGCCATGCTCTTCCAGGCAGTTTCTTCTTACTCTGTGGGCTCTGGTGGGCTGCGAAATCCATGCTGAAACACTACAGCAGGAAGCTGAACAAAAAGGGGCACCTCCACCATAGCTTCGACAATCTGGAGATTTTTGAAGGAGCTGCCAAATTTGTCTTTGCAACAATAGGTGAGACTTGAAATATGATCTACCAAGCACCTGGAGCTGCCATTTCTATTACCTCTGGCATCATGCTTTTAACTAGCATTTGGAAATAATTGCTTTCAAATAACTAGGTCATTGTAATTAATTCTTTTTTTCCAGTAATGATGTTTACATTGTAAATTAAGTTACATTTGTACCCCATCCTTTCTCCTAAGACAGTGGTTCTCAACCCGTGGTCCCCAGATGTTTGTGGACTTCAGCTCCTAGAAGCCCTGAGCATTGATCATAGTGGCTGGGGCTTCTGGGAGCTGAAGTCCACAAACATCTGGGGACCCACAGGTTGAGAACCACTGTAGAGCTGAGTATGGCTAACAATCTCCATAGAGACACAGTTAAAAACACAAATTACAAGTATCAAAAATCATAAATTTAAAACCACACGTAGAATCATAGAGTCATAGAGTTGGAAGAAACCCCAGGGGCCATCTAGTGCAACCCCCTGCCATGCAAGAAGACACATGAAAGCATTCCCACCAGGTGGCCATCCAGCCTCTGCTTAAAATCCTCCAAAGAAGGAGACTCCACCACACTCCAAGGCAGCAGATTCCACTGGCAGATAGCTCCAACTGTCAGAAAGTTCTTATACTCCTAAAATTACAAATATGTAAAATAACAAATTAAATTGTCTGCTAAAATACAATAAAAGCAATATAGGTAACCATCAGTAAAAAAAAAAAAAAGGATTAAATACCTGGTTATCCCCACAAGCTTGTATGAATAGATAGATTTGCAGTTAGCATCTGAACAATCGATGGATTGTATGGATAACATACTTGTCCATACAAGCGGATGGAACAGACTTGTAGAACTGCAGTATGATCACAGAGGAAGCCTTGCCATATGTGATAGCCACATAGGCCATGTTGCTTGGAGGTACCACAAACATCCCTGGCTGATCTTGAATCCTAGGTGGGTTGGTGTTAGATCTAGGGAAGTAATTCTTCACCAGGGCCCTTTCTGCAACTCACCTTTTTGTGGAGCTGGGGTGCAGGGATCGCGCAAGCAGCCTCTGGAGAGAGGCTCTCGCATCCTGGTTCCTTCAGCTCCACAGCTGCTGCCTGCTCACGCGAGAGCCCCTCCTCTTCCTTCCACAGTGCAGCCTGGGATTTTCCCAGGCTGCACTGGCAAGAAGTGCGAGCGCCATAGCGCTGGAGCTCCACACGCACGGCAAGTGTGCATGTGGCCCCGGAGCAATGTGCGATCACGCAACATTTTCACTCCCAGCCGAAAATGAAAAAGTGCGTGATCGGTGCCTGCCAGGCCCTGGAATGTTGTGCGATTGTGAATGCATCATGTGGACCGGTCCTCGCAGTCACGCGACGCTCCAGTGGCCCTTTTACATGGCAAATGCCATCCGAAAAGGGCCTAAGTTATTTCTCAAAGGTAACAAGGAAGAATTTTGGCAATTTTCTTCTCACTGAGAGAAAGTCCTCAAAAACCACACCATTTTTGAAGGCTAGTTGCAATTTGTACAAAATTTGCACATGATTGTTTTGTGCAGAAAACAGCATTTTGTAGCAGAAAACTAGGGACCACTTGACCTAACTAGGGATGGAAAGAATATTCAAGAAATTCATAAAATGGTTAAACCCCATATTTTCCACATGTTCAGAAACTCTGACAAGAAGACTCTGGACTGATGAGAATCCTTGTAGTTTGGAATTTATTCTGTGAAAAATTTGCACATGGTTATTTTGCACAGAAAACATTATTTTCTGTGCAGAAAATAGCATTTTCTACGTGGAACAACCATTTCAGTGAAGAAATATTAATTCCTGTACAGAAACAGCTGTTTTTCTGTGCAATTGGGGATTTGTTCTGCATAGAACTCACACATGATTGGTTTGCAAAGAAAGCAACATTTTCTGCATAGAAAACAGCCATTTTCTATGCAGGAATTGATAGTTCTTGGTTGAAATAGCGTTTTCCCCTCAGTGTTAAAAACAGAAAGCTTAATGAGCAGTGGTCTGATAATATGATGGTGGCAGCTCATAGACCAAGGCAAAGCATCCCCCCACCCCAAAAAAGTGAGAAGAAGTTCCCCCTTTCCATGAGTCAACTGCAGTATAAGGGAAGCTTCTTTTCTTCTTGCTGGTAACGTAAATTATGTCATGTCTGCTTTGGGCATATAGCTCATAAAGCAGCTATAGCTTCAGTTCAGTAGATGTCTTCTTGGGACAAAGTTCTCTTGTACTCAGAGGAACTTACTTTTGATTAGGCATGCTTAGGGCTGAGCTGTATATCTGCATACATTTGCATACAAAATATTTGCTGAAATCCCCTCAGTGATATCTGTGTGTACAATGTCCACGTGTGTTTTCTTTTAGAAAGGGTACAGGGAGCTATTCTTTAGCTCCTTGCACCTTGTCCAAAACTTCCCCCAGGGCAACTTTGAAGTGCTGGAGGGTGCCACTGCTATTGCTTACCATCTGAGTGGAGTGGGGAAAATCATTTCAGATGAGGAAGAAGTGACTAGTGTCAGCTGTAAGGGGAAATAAAAGAAGAGTGTACTTTGTCTGAGAGAGTACTCTAACTTCTTTCTTCCTCAGAAATGAGACAAGCTTCTTGATCATTGTTTGAGTCTGCTTCTCACCACCTTCCCTTTCTGTGCTGCTTTAGCAATGCTCCTGCCTGAGAAAGGGAAGGGCACGGAGTTGTATGAACAGACTGTTATGTTCCACCTGCTCGATCCAAGATCTTGTACAAAATCAGTCCTTCTAAAGGAAAAATATGCATGGCATATGCAGAGATTTTTTTCCCTCTAAGTATAGGCCTTCCCCCTCCAGACATAGAGACTGGAGCACTGTCAGAAAACAGTATTGTTTGAAAAGCAAAAGCCTTGTACTGTACTATAGGGAGCATGAAGGACTTACAGAGATTCATTTGGGATCAACCACACATGTGCTGCTTGCAGGGTGTTCAGCCAACTTAGTAAATTCCCAGCCTCTCAGCTCACTTGGTAAGCAGCATGCGTGCATGTGGTTCCAAGTAGGCCTCTATAGGCAAGAAGAACTGATGAAAGAGTAGAACCCTAATTGGATTAATGGAACTTGTCCTTAATTTGGATCCTGGGAAAGCCTTTCCTGGGAGAGGAGCACAACAGAAGCATTCCCCTCCGCACCAGCTGCCTTCTGGAAGGAAGGAACGAAGCACAGTGGCTCCACCCTTCCCTTCTGCAGCACAACCCAACAGCTTCCCAGGCTGTGCTGGGGGAGGAAGTGCAGCCACTGTGCTTCCTGCCATTCTGTATAAGACGTAAGTGTGGGAGGGAGGTGGGAGGACTGTGCAATCACATGTCATTGATGGGAGAAACCCATAAATGATTTAATTCGCAATTGCAACAGGTGGCCATGGGCTCACGATGGGATCATGATGATGTCTAGCAGAATGGTCATCACAATCCCGTCATGATCCCATCACGATCCCGTGGCCATTGTAGGTTGTGGGTGGCGTGCGGAAAGGGCTTGAGTTGTCAACTAACTAGGTGTCAAAAAGTGGGGGCGTCTTGTATTTGAAACCATAATCATATTTTTTTACAAGAACTGCTGTCCAGTTTTTATTGTTGGTAGTGGTTTAATCTGTTTTTAATAACAAACAACAGTTTAAATTATGTTGTTTACTGTGTTATTCTAATCTCCTTTAGGACTTGTGTGATAGCTAGTGTGGATTTGTATTATTTGCCACTGATAACCTTTTGTGTTTTGGTCTGCTTTTGTGGTTAAATGAATTACTACTTTTGAAATAGTTTGTTCCTGCCATGATTTATTCATCTTGAGCTAGATTGTAATTTTTGTTAGCTGGCACCCTGTGGACTTTTTGAACCCATAATATGATGTGGAGACTTCAAAAACACACCAACAAACAGGCATTACAGTCCTGTTTTTAGAAGCTGTCGGAGACATAGAAATGTTACGTTTCTCCTGATATTGTGATAAATGATAGAAAGGTTCCTGTTTCTTGTCTGTCAGTGGTCAAGAAGTAGTCAGGAATCAAAATAAAGCCTGGTGCATTTAGAATTTGTTTTGTGTTTTTTAAACTGCATCTACCAGAATTTTTCAGTCAGCAATGGCATGGTGGCTTCTGGAAGTTGTAGTCCAAAGTCAAACACACACCCATATACCACAGTCTTTCTGCTGTACTCTTCAGTGCCCGATAATTCTGAAATGGCATTCTGATTTTGATCTCCCTTTGGAAGAGTTTTCCTTCTGGGTGGATCCATTTATGTTTTCCTGTTCCTCTGTTATCTAGGCATCCTTGCAGAGCAGTTTGTTCCAGATGGTCCCCACTTGTATCTCTGGACTCGAGAGCCATGGAGCTGGATAAAGCTGATGAACTGGCAACATTCCACCATGTATTTGTTTTTTGCCATATCAGGAGTTGTGGACATCCTCACTTATTCCCGAGCCAAACTGCCTCTAGGACTGGATCGCCTCGTGCTTGCTATTGCATTCTTTGTTGAAGGTTGGTATCACTGTGCTGACTTGGGGCTCCTAGGTTTTCCAGTCAGAAAACATTGTGCAGCTACTTCTTCCTTCACTCCTTGATGGTTCTGATTTTGTTTTCAAGGGGAGTGGAACGGAAAGGTGGAATAGCAATAGGGAAATCTGGAAAAGATTGCTCCCAATAGCAAAAGTCTTAGGCCCTTTTCGCACCTTACCTCTGTCCGGTGCGGTTGCACGGAGATCATGCGAGCAGCCTCTTCCGTGAGGCTCTTGTGTCCCTGCTGCTTCGACTCTGCAGGAGTTGCCTGCCAGCTGGCCGGCAACATAAGGGCTCCACTTCTTCCTTTCTCAATGCAGACGGATATTTTCCCAGGCTGCACTGAAGGAGGAAGTGCGAGGGCTGCAGCTCTGGAGTTCCGCAAGCAAAGTAAGTGCGTGTGGGGCCCTGGAGCAATGCACGATTGCACACCATTTTCAGCTAAAAGCCTAAAATGATATAGTGTGCGATTGGTGCCTGCCGGACCCAGCAGTGTCACGCAATTGCAAGGATGTCATCTGAAAACTTCCTTGCAGTTGCGCGACGCTCCAGAGGCCCTTTTGCCATGCGAAATGCCATGCGAAAAGGGCCTTAGGTCAGTCCTGCAAGAGAACTGAAAGCAACCTGAAAATCAGCTCATTGTTCATGAACTGTAAAGGCTTGGGCCACTGGTTCAAGTTTTTCAGTACCATTTCAGAAACCTTACACAGCCAATTCAAATTAAGGCTCAAGCTAGGTCATATCATTATAATGTTTTTAAAGCATGCATTCTCAAATGTTAAAAGATGTCTGTTTGTCATAGCACATGACTTTCTTCAGCTACATATAGTTATAGATAGGATGCTTTGTTTTCTGTTTGGTCATTGGCAATTAAACCCAGGCTACATTTTCAAGTTTGATGGCTCAGGAATGATTCTTTTGAGGAAACCTTATTGTGGAGAGCAAAATGTGCTTTAGCCTCTCCCAAATCAATTAAAAAAAAATTATTGTCTCCAGCCACAAGAACTGTATGCCCTCAGAACACACTCTCCCTTGCTGAATATTGGACAGTGAGTTAGTGGAGGAACGCAGTGATCCACAGTGCTGTAGTAAAGCCAGGTTTTGCAGAGCCAAAGCCCCAATTCTTTTTGATTAACAGAGGGAATGATGACACTATCCAATACCCTTCGGTTTCCTTGTGCCCTCTGAACTTCGATGCAGTTCGGGCCCGGGGCTGGGTCCAGGGCAGGGGTTGAGGGGGATGGATCTCCTCAGCAAAAAAGAATTGTTGCAACCTGTCCTCAATATAATACAGAGTATCTGGGGATTATCTTGAACGAATTATTAATACCTATTAGCACTACAAAAAGCCAGGGTGGTGTAGTGGTTTGTGTGTATGACTCTGGTCTCTGGTCTCCAGAGTTTAAATCCCCACTTGGCCACAGAAACCCATGGAGTGGCCTTTGGCAATTCACACTCTCTCAGCCTCTATGTAAGGCAAAGGCAAACCTCCTCTGAACAAATCTTGTCAAGAAAACTCAATGATAGTCTCATGATAGAGTCACCATAAGTTGGAACAATATAAAGGTATGCAACACGAACAACAACAAGCATTATAGTCTCCTGGGCCCCCTAGAAAGACACCAGAGGAGTTCCAAGAAATTTGGTACCACATTCCCACTCACCCACCCCCACACACACACACAAAAGAGAGAGAGAATGAAATGAATTAATTTGGATTTGGCAATTGCCAAAAGCTGGCCAAATGTAAAGGACCTTCATTTTGAGAAGTCATGCTCCTTTAGACCAGCCCAGAAGAGCCCTTTCATTCCAAATCTCCACACCAGAAGTACAGCTACTTGGCAATTATAGTACTTTGATAATATTTTAACTGTGTTTGCTCCATCCTAAAGAATAATTGGGTTTATAATTTGGAGAGTTGCTTAAAATCCTCTGCTAGACAGTTCTACTGCAGTAGTTCAGAGGAGGGGGCTATAGCTTTCCAGCTGAGTGCTCTAGTAAACTTATTTGCTGTTTGATGACCTGTACAACGTCTTATTTGTTAGACTCCCTCAGGACACCCCAACCACTCCCTCCTTCCCTCCTTGCTCTCTCTCTCTCTCTCTCTAAATGATGGTAGTTCTAAAGATGATGTGCATTTCAACAGGATTCCTCTTCTACTTCCACGTCCACAACCGACCGATGCTGGATCAACACATACATAGTCTACTGTTGACTGCCATCTTTGCTGCTGGTACCAGCATCCTCTTGGAAATCTTCCTGCGTGATAACATTGTCTTGGAGCTCTTCCGTTCCAGCCTTGTCATTCTACAAGGAACCTGGTTTTGGCAGGTTGGCCACTGTTGGATTCTTTTATTATGATTGGGTTGCCACTGGTGATGTCCAAGCAGTCATATGACACTCAGGCCCTTTCCGCAACTTACCTGTTCTCGGTGCTGGAGCACAGGGATCGCGTGAGCAGCCTCTTGCGAGAGGCTTTCACGTCCCTGCTGCTTCATCGCCGCAGCTGCTTGCTGGTCGCGCAAGTGCCCCGCCCGTGCCACACCCCTTCCTACCACAGCGCAGCCTGGGAGTTGAAGGCTAGCGCTGAGGCAGGAAGCGTGACTGGAGCGGCTCAGGAGGCTGCACACGGCAGGTAAGTGCGCTCCAGGCCCCTGAGCGTTGCATGACCGCGCGGCATTTTCTACTTGAAGCCAAAAATAAGAAAATCTGTTAGTGGTTCGCGTCACGCTCTTGAGAGTCATGTAAATGTGAGTGCGTCATGCAGACCGCTCCTCACATTTCTGCGACGCTCAAGGGGCCCTTTCGCTTAAGAAACGCTGTGCGAAAAGGGCCTCAGTGGCAGAGCTTGGAGTGTGTGGGGGGGGGCGGTAGGAACGTGGCTATAGCATGAGGGGTGTGGCCACAGTGCATGGGGCATGGCTGCAGTGTGTGGGGGTGTGGTCAGGGCACACAGGGGCGTGGCCAGGGCACGCGAGGATGTAGCTACGGGCTGAGACACCCCGAAAACATTGCCACCCAGGGCAAATCGCCCCCCGCTCCCACATCCCTATGTGACCGATGACACTGTGCAAGTTGCCAGAAGGTTCAAGTCTTGTGCTAAATGTTCAGCAACTCCTGGGACAGCAGGGGTGGCCAACTGCCTAAAGTTTGGATCCCTTATTGGACTTTGAAGCATCTGATCAACAATCTTTTATACATAGAGAAAGAGAGAGAGAGAGAGAGAGAGCCCTTTGCACCTACTAATGGTGCATCATATTTTAATATCCCCAGTAATTTTGAGTCCTGGACTGGCTTTCTTTTTTCCAAAACAGAAAATGACCGGAAGCCATTTAGTAAATATTTGGCAGAATGTATCTCCTTGTATGAGCAGGCCAAGGAGCTGAGATCATCAAGACAGGCCGTTGTTCTCTCAGTACCACTACCATCACAAGCACAGTTGGTGGAGACATGAGAGAGGCCCTTTGTCAGTGGCCGCCCCTAGACTCTGGAACTCCTTTCCCAGGGAGGATAGAATGACCTCCTCCTTGTTGTCGTTCTTTTGACAAACCAAAACCTTCTCATTCACAGAGACTTTTAGAACAGAACATTCTTAAAGAATGGGCTAGGGATTGCTGTATCCTTTTAACTGTTGGTTTTGAGAACTTTTTATCTTTTTAAATTGCATGTTTCTTCTTTACTGTTATCGTTCTAACACTGTGATTAGTTTAATTCTATTTTAATATTCACATTTTGTATGTTCTAATGGTATTTTTTTTTAAAATTGTGAGCCTCATTAAGTCCCAATTTTACAAAAAAATAGGAATAATAACAATGACAGCAACAGGAACAACAATACTGTTGGTTCGCCCTTCACGTCTAACAGCTAGCCAGAGACAAAAACAAGGCAAAATTGGCCCCAAGATGCCCTGCGTGGCTCAGGGAGGCATTCTGAATCATTATGAAGTGAAAGGTCTTTGGTGGGCTGCTAAACAGCCTTGGTGATAGAGCTTTGTAAAGCTTTTCAACCAATGTGCTGAGAAATACATTAGATGCTGGGGGGAAAGATGCTGGGGGAAAAGAAGATCTGAAATAGATAAAAAGATCTTTCATTTTGAGATTGCATTTTTCACGCAGGCCATTTCCGCACTAGACTGTTATAGCGCTATTATTCTACTTTCAACGTCCTATGGAATCCTGGGGTTTGCAGTTTAGGGAGGGGCTGGCCAGAGGGAGTTTGCCTTTGCCTTCCTCTGAGCCTGAGAGAGTGACTTGCCAAAGGTCACCCAATGGGTTTCCATGGCTGAGTGGACATTTGAACTCTGATCTCCAGAGTCCTATTCCAACACCCAAGCCATTACTGGTCCCTACGATGTTGCTATTTATTTATTTATTTATTTAGTGCATTTATATCCTTCAGCTGAAAAGACTCCCAGAGCAGTTTACAAATTGTTAATTTACAATCTCCTGCCCTCAGGCTTACAATTTAACAATTTACCATGGTCCTTCTCTGAGGTTGGCAGGGTGTGACTTGCCCAAGATTACGCAGTAGGTTTTCCTGACCACGCAAGTGTCTTTGTCTCCAGATTCCTGGTCCAACGCTCAAAGCACTATAGCACACTGGCTCTCAATTACTTTTGAATTTCCAAATTTTGGCCAGAGCAACCTCTGCTTCATCTGTCACAGTTTTAAACTCTTTTCATTGGTCTCCTTACCCTCCACCTCCTACACACGATCCATGACTAATCGTAAGGGCTGATTGCTGAAAACCCTGATCATTTGAAACACTACAAAAAAGCAATTCAAGGAGATTGTGTCTAGGAGAGTCTCAAGGGTTTGTGGGGGAAGGAGGGGTATGCCAAAGTACAGGAGCAGACATGGATAACAATAAAACAGTGCAAGTAGGACCTTAATGTTAGATGACTTTTTGGTAGTGTTTTATAAATGTGCATATTACTATATTATGCCAGTGTTTTGCCAAATGCAATGATTTCAAGACTCTTTCCAAACCCAGTTCAGATTCCTGGTATAAGTTTCCGAGCTTATCTGACAAGTTAGGGACTGGAGCACTGTCAGAAAGCAGAAATGGTCAAAAAGCAGAATCCATGTATTGCCCAGAACATGAAGGACTTCCAGAGACTCACTTGAGACCGACTGCACGTGCACGCTACTTGTACAGTCTCTCAGCTGGCTTGGCACCTTCCCCCGCCCCCCTGAGCTCACTTTGCAAACAGTGCATGCATGAACTCAAGCAAGGCTCCTTAGGCAAGAAGAACTGATGAAAGAGTGGACTTCTTATCAAACTAAGTAATTTTTTCCTTAATTTGGAAGTGTCAAAACAGCAAGTCATTGGATAATGGGGTGCTGAAAGCAGGGGCTTCATGTAATATATAAAATGGTTTCTGGGCCTTATATCTAAATAATCACCTATTCTCACGTTTACTTACCTGGACCTTACAATTATTTCCAGAGCCTCTCTCTGGTTATGAGGTGGTACCAGTCACTCTTATAGAGAGGAACTTTTTCCTTGGTGGTATTTGAGTTGTGCAATAGCTGATCTGACCTCGATCTCTTGGCCCAGCATATGAGTAATGCTGACCTCTTTGGATAGAACAAAGATGAAAATACACTGAGAAATTGCTCTGCGTTGGGCAAGCACAGAGCAGGTGTGACTGCTTAAACTTTCTGTGCTATCAAAGAACTCCATGTCTTAACATGCCTTAGCATTTTTGCATTGGAAGACCATGACTATTTCTTTTCTACCCAGATAGGTTTTGTGCTGTACCCACCATTTGGAGGACCAGCGTGGGACGAGGAAGACCATGAGAACATGATGTTCATCACCATGTGCTTTTGCTGGCACTATGTCGTAGCTATCCTTATTGTGGCTATCGTTTATACTCTGGTTCATTGGTAAGTTTTCTGGAATATTAGCTCATTTACTCCTAATCTAACCTTAGTTACGCAAGGTGCTATTACTACACATGATTAGTCATTCATGAGATTAAGTGCCGGTGCATGATTTTGCACAAAAATAAAAATGAAGAGCTGCAGCCAAGGTGTAGACTCAAAAGTTGTTAAGTAGTCAAAGATAGTACCGGAGGAAAAAGGCAAAGCAAAATGGGGAAAGCAAACACAGAAGTCAATGTGGTTTCTCTTAGGCAGACTGTATAGTTAGTCAGTTGTTCAGTGTTACTCAGACCAAGAAAATAGGCCTGCAGCAGCAGATATAGGAAACCAGCCAGGCCCCCATTTGCTCCCCAGATCAGCTGGGCTGCTCCTCTAGATTTTCTTTGTGTGGTATGGGCCAAGGCTGCCCTTGGAGCCAAGATTCAGGGAACAAAGTGCCTAGGCTCTGCAGACCACATACCCTCTTGTCCCAATTTGGCAAGGACAGTCCTGATTAATCTTCTGTCATTCTACTTTTTCAGCTGATTTTAAAATGTCTCAGAAATTTGAGGAAGACAGGTTGCCTTCAGGCTGTCTCAGAAGAAGATTTAACAGTAACCTCTAGTAGCACTACTGTCTACAACTGATAAGATCTGTTTTTGTCATTGTTTCTAGTTGCACCAAGAGCTGTAGAAGCAACAATGGACAAATCGAAATTGGGCTCCGTCTCCGTAAACAGAAGAATGAGAAAGGAGATCAGGCTTCCCTCTTGAATGTATCTGATGAGGAATGAGTGAAGATGCCAGCCCACATTGGTTTCTCTAATTTCCAAGAGACTTGACAATCACAATTCCTTAAAATTCCAGAGATTAATCCAACCCGAGACTCTACTACATGTAAGAAGATAGCAAGAGCCATGCTGGACCAGATCAAAGGTCTATAAAGTTTAATGTTCTATTCATGTGTGAGGACCAACAGGTTTGTACGTCATACTACTGTAGCTATCCCATGAGAAGATTGCACTGACTCGAATCCATCTATCTTGAAATGTATTGCTCTATTTATTCTTTCTCTTCTATACATGGTAGAAAGTTCTGGGATACAACATTTAGTTAGGTTTCCCCTCCTTTGTAAGGAGATCATAAGAGAAGCTTAAGATATTTTCCAATATGTGAAGTTTATTTACAAATACAGAGATTAAGCACAAGTGATGATGAATGACCTAATTGCTTCAACAGCAAAGCCATCTACCCAGCTTCAGATCTCCAGTGAGAGGCAGTTCAAAGGTACAAGAAAAGTATTCTCGAAGTTCCAGAAAACCATACAGAGCTGATATTGTGTGGCACTGGATGTGGACCAAAAAGAGCTACATCCAAAGCCATTTCTGCACTACACTATTATGGTGCTATTATTCCGCTTTCAACATCCTAAGGAATCCTGGGCTTTACAGTTTAGGGAGGGGTATTTAGAGTTCTCAGCCAGAGAGTTGTTTGGCCTCAGTAAAGTACAAACCCCAGAATTCCACAGGATGTTGAAACTGGAATCATAGCACTATAACAATGTAGCATGGAAATGGCCCAAGTCTCAGTTCTTCATGGCACATTTCCTCACCCTAATTGACCTCATGGGGTTTCCTATGAGTGTGTAATGAGATAGCCTCATCGATGCCGCTGTGGCGAATGCACCACAGTTGAAAAGATAGGATTCAAATCTGATAAGCAACAAATAGAATCCATTTTCATCACTGGAGCTGGGATCCAACATGCCCTTGTGAAAATACTAGAATGTCAGCCACCTTTCTAAAGAACGCTTACACCTGATCTGAGTCAGCTGATACCTTGCCACCTGGTTCAGTCTGAACAAAAATGTCTAGACTTTCCAAACTTCATTGATTCTTTCCTGTTGATAAATTATAAGTGTGCTTAACAAGGAACTTTTGAACGTTTGCTAAAGGGGCCTGTTATGCTACAAAGCACACAGAGAAGCAGTCTAGATTACACATTCTTGCTTGGCAAGGAATTCAGTCTAGGACACGTGGCCCTTACTGTTGTTCCTTGTTAGAGGCAGCATCACGTGGTGGTTTGAGCATTGGACGACAATCCTAAGACCAGGATTCAATTCCCTGCTCAGCTATGGAAACCCACGGGGTGATCTTGTCTTATCAAATACTCTTAGCCCCAGAAAACTCTGTGATAGAGTTGCCTTAGGCCATTTCTGCACTAGATTGTTATAGTGCTCTGATTCCACTTTCAACATCCTAAGGAATCCTGGAGTTTGCAGTTTCGAGAGGGGTCGACTGGTCCCTCCCGAAACTGCAAGCCCCAGAATTCCATACGATGTTGAAAGCGGAATCAGAGCACTATAACGGTCTAGTGCGGAAATGGCCTTAGTGTAGCCATAAGTCGGAAACAATTTGAAGGCACAAAACAATACCAACAACAGCAGCAGCAACAACAACAGTGTTCCTTGTAAACTAGAAGTGCTTTCTGAATCACATCCAGCTCTCCTCCCTGGTTGCTCCAGTGATGAAGGATGACAGTGTTGTGAAAAGGCTCCCTTTTGGGGAATGTGTCCACCATTAATTATTTTCTCTCACTGGTGATTACTTTTGCACACTGTTTGAAACTTTTTATTTACAGAGTGAGATCCAAGAGGAATTCACCATGGGCCCAGGTTTTAATGGGCAGGCTCAGCTGAGCTAGATACCAACATCATTGAGTTTCCAGTGTTAGATTAATGGAAAAATCTACACAAATGTTCATTTTCTGATATTGGCCTTTTCTGCACTTTGTTTTTGCAACAGGGCAGAGCGTCCTCCAGCGAGGACGTTTGCACTTGGGGGTGGACTGGGTCCGGACTACTTTCTGTAGTTCTGGACTTCAGCCCACTCCGGAACGAGCAGAAGTGGTCGCTCGCCGTGCTATTGAAAGACCGCTTAAAACAGGTATTTCAACAGTGCGGCGTGCCCCACTCCGTGGCTGCACTCCGGTGTAGATTTGCAGGCTCGCACCAGCGCAAGCCTGCAGATCTTCCGGGGGCGGGCTTTAGGCTGGCGAGCTTCACCGGTTGGTGGAGAGCCTCCACCAACCGGACGCTGCCATTTCCGTCCCTGGAGCAGTGTGTAGCACGGCCACACACTGCTCCAGATCAGCCTGGATCCTCCGAGGGAGCACGCCAGTCCAGTAAGTAACAGAACTGGGTGTTTTCTTCGCCAAGTGCGAGAAAGCCCATTGCCTAGTTCTTGTTCAGGGCTTGACCCACATTTGATCAGTGGTGGCCTTGACTTAACTGGAAATGTGCAATCTTCTTCGTGAGTTGTGGAGAAACAAATGTGAAAATACACATATTGGTGCTCGAATATATACCAAAGAATGCATATATGTTGCTGGTATCTGCATGGTACACATTACAGAAATCTTATATTAAATGTATCAGTCTTGAAGTCTTTAAAAAAATTGTGCAAATGCTTTGAACTGTAATAAAACTGACATCAAAATCCCAAGAGCATACCAAGTTGTCTTTCAAACAGGTTGATTTAAATCTCCAACCTAATATTTTCCAGATAGTGTTGGACTACTCCTGTCCCAGCCAGCATGGTTAGCTGTACTGGCTGGGGATGATGGGATGTGTGGTGTTACACGTATGGAAGAACCAGATCAGGATCATCTAGATGCTCATTTTACTTTATAGCCCATTTTACCTTATGTATATTACTAATCTTTGAATAGGGCCTTAAGAGATGGGTAGAGAGGTATAAATTCTTGAAATGTTGAAGATGGGGAAACAGTTTTTCCCTCAGAATTTGTAGTCTAGTGGTCTGAGAGTTGGATTATGACCATGGAGATCCATGGAAACCCACTAGGTGACCTTGGGCGCATCACATACTCTCAGCCCCAGAAAGCCCCATGATAGTTTGCTTTAGTGTTGCCATAATTCAGAAACAATCTGAAGGCACACAGCAGTGACAGCAACAGCAGAAATATAAGAATACATATTTCTATATTAAACTCAAACTTATTTTAGTGCTTTAGCAAGACACAAAGCTCTATTTCATAACATAATTGACATATACAAGTGTACTATCTGGCATATTTTTGAAATTTTAAAATATATAAGCCTAAAATTTGTACAATCCAAACTGGAAACATACACTATACAAAAGAAAGAACTGCAAATTGCTGCACACATGTATCTTAAGGTTTGCCATCTGGGAAACTGGAAATAAATAAAAACAAGAACCACAACTTTTTTTTTTTTACTAAACTAAATGAATCCTATTGTTCAGACATAAACATTTTCATGCAGTCGCATGAGTAGGTGAGTACTACATAAAGGGAATAATGGCAGAGAGGCTTACAAATTAAAACAAAGCCAACATAGGTAAAACATGTACAAAAGATTATCTTTAAAATGTAATTAATTGCTAATAACAATAGATGAATGATATGTCAAACCAGCAGGTGCTTATCACATTAGTCCGTGGCATGAGCTGTCTCATTTGAAAATGCCTTCACATGCCGTGTTTCATGACCTCACCACGCTTGGGCTTTTATGGCATAACTCCCAACATTTTCTTTTCTGCACAATAGGATCTTTGATATCAACAACACCATTCCAACTGCCCTACTGGTCTCTTGCATCGTGATTTGTTTCCCTGTATTTTTTTTTAAAAAATTACAGCATGACATCAGAGTGCACTTACTCAACTGCCCTAAAAAATATTAGATATTTATAAATTAAAAATCATTTTTAAAAAAGCAACACTGTGGCAGTAACACAGTAATTGTGATTGTATAGGAAAGTAGAGGAGAGAGCTTTGGAAAACACCCCCATGAAATAAAGAGGCATAGATAGTGATATCCCAAGGTCAGGATCACACCATTATCGCAATATAGCAGCAAACTATTTGTGTGTGTGTGTGTGTGTGTGTGTGTGTGTGTACACAGTTTACTGAAAAAAAATCTAACAGAGTGGTGGTTCTTAAACTGTGGTTTGTGGACCCCTGGGGGCTGCAATGTCCTCACGGGGGTCTGCAAAGGCTTGAAGTAATGTTACAAGCTTTGGGTCACATATGGGGAAAAAATAGGATATACATTGGATGGATGGATGGATGATAGATAGATAGATAGATAGATAGATAGATAGATAGATAGATAGATAGATAGATGTGATAAGCACCTAACTTTAAAGCAACATTGAAGATGTCAAATTCTCTAATGGTTTCTTTTCCCAAATATCTCTGTATACTTCTCTTACAAAGATGATTGCTCTCACTAAGTGCAGAAGTATTGGATTGTCTTCTAATCCTGTAGTGTCCTTTACAGGCCTTCACCGAAGTTCTACTTGTACCTTCTTTCTTTGTAATTCTTTGGTGGAGTCCACCATAAGAGAGCCAGTGTGGTGTAGTGTTGTGTAGTGTAGTGTAGTGATCTAAGTGTTAGAATACGACTCTGGAGACCAGGGTTTGAATCCCTGCTCTGCCATGGAAACCCATGGGATGACTTTGGACAAGTCACACTCTCACCCGCTGAAGAAGGCAAAGGCAATCCGCCCTGAACAAATCTTGCCAAGAAAACAGGCTCACCTGTTAGGTTCACCTTAGGGTCACCATAACTCAGAAATGACTTGAAGGCAAACAACAAAACGCCAGGAGAATTTAACCAACCTGTTGACTATCAACACAAGCAATGCCAATTACTACAACCATATATTGTAATGAGAGAAAAGTTGCCGGTTAGCCAACTGAGCAACCAAAATGAAAGGAAGGAAGGAAGGAAGGAAGGAAGGAAGGAAGGAAGGAAGGAAGGAAGGAAGGAGAAAACTAGTCTGACTGGCTTTTTTTGCTTTCAAGCCAGTTCATTGCAAAGGCAGGAGAAGCAAGGGCTAACTTCTTCCCCTCCCAGCTGAAACATTTCTTTCACTCTTGCATGTCTCCAACACCTCACTGATGGACACTAGACCACATATGGCCAAGCAACATCACAGTGTGGCCAACTGGGCAAAAATTATTAAAGAGGAAGAACACACAGCCTAGGAGAGGCTGCAACATTTGCTCTTGCCTGATCTGGCTGGGAAGGACAACACTCTATCCTCTCTCCTCTTCTCTCACTCTCCCTGCTGAGTTGATTGAATGGAAACTACTTATTGCAAGAATTATAGTAAGCTAAGGACAAAGAGGGAAAGCAGGAAGAGGAGAGATAAACTAGGGTGTTTTAAAATTAGTTGAAAAAATGGGATGACTCAATATTAAACAGGACTGTCTGTGCCAGATTTGGAGAACATGAGTTGTTGCTGCTACCATTTATATTATGCAATTTTGCCCCACCTCTGCTCTCCCTCCTCCCTGCTCACCTGACCAGACAATACCATGTGATTCTAACCAGAAATCTTCTAGAGAAATCCCCTCGCCATTTTTAGTTTGGGCTTTTTAGTTAGGGAAGGTGTAACATCTTGTGGCTGAAAATGGTACTGCATATTAATCAATTAAAAGTTACTGAATTAAAAATTTAATGAATTAAAACTGTTTAATTAAATTAAACATTAAATTAATTAAAACTGTTTAACTTGTGATGTACACCTTCAGGGTACTCTTAGTACCCAAACTGTTTCATATTCCTACATATAATAGACTAAGAACTATGGCTAACACAAACTTACATATTCTCTTGAATGTAAGGCTCGAAAGAATAGAAACATCTGGATTTTGCATGATATACTGACGACTGCATCCTACAACTGTTGGCATGCAAGGCATGTGTTCTGTCTTTGAGTTATAACTCTTACTTTAAACACAGGAATGTGAGAACCTGCCTTATATAGAAAGTACGTGCATTGGTCCACTAGCTCTGTGATGTCTAGTTTGTAGTGACTGACAACTAGGGAAGAAATCTGGCTCAAATTTTCATGCAATCTTAGCTAATACACACTTCTGGAATCAATATATGAAATAAAACATAGGTACCATTTGGCTGGTATTTGTTGCTGTTATTTCTCAAGGTGAGGTTTTGTTTTGTTTTTTTGTAAATTAGATGGCACTTCTATTGTTCTGGATCATTCAGTGGCAATTCTCCACACCAATCACTTTTTATTCCTTCCCAGAGGAATAATAAATTTAACTAAATAAAACCCAAAAGAAACAACACCAAGATAAACATTTATGAAACAAGTTAAATTAAATTAAATTAAATTAAATTAAATTACTCTTTTAAAATTCCTAAAAGCAGCCAAAACACAATCCCAGAATCCAGCTTTGAAACAGTTAAACAGCAGTTTCAAACACTGAATGGCATGTAGAAAAGCATAGTTTGGGTCCAAATTGCCTGCAGGGTCACCTCCTCCCATACAGTCCACCCCATACGCTCAGGGAACCATTTACTTAAAACTGCCTAGAACTAGACTGTCAGCACTCACCCAGAGGACCTTCTTGTCAACTGCCCCTAGACCATGGGATGACCTGCCAGAAGAGATGCGACAGCAAAATACGCTGTCTGAATTTTAAAAAGCACTCAAGACTTTTCTCTTCTGGTAGGCCTACCCAGTCTATTTTTAATTATGACGTATTTTCAATTATGATACTTTAATTGTGATATATTTGCATTTTGATTTTATGTTTTTAGTGGCAGGCTCAAAGAAGGAGTCTTTCAGGTCTCTTGGCCCCAGTCATTTACGGCTTTGTAGGTCAAACCCAGCATCTTTCATTCAGCTCAGAACCAAATTGGAAGCCAGGACAGTTCCTGCAGGACTTGTATTATACGGTCTTTAAAATGCTCACTTGGACCAGTCTGGCTGATGCATTTTGCACTCACTGCAGCTTCTGAACACCTTTCAAAGGCAGCTCCACATAGAGCTCATTACGTCTAATTGAAATGTAACTAAGGCATGGGCCACTGTGGCCAGATTTGTCATCACCAGAAAAAAGCATAGCTGACATACCAACTGAAGCTTGACAAAGGTACTCCTGGCCACTGCAGCAACTTGGCCTTCCAGGAGCAGCATTGGACCCAAAAGCACCCCCAAACTATGAACCTGATCTTTCATAGGAAATGCACCTCCCTCTAGGATCCCAATCCCTGATTGGTTTTCCGACTGAGCAACAGCACTTCCATCTGGTCTGGATTAAGCCTCAGTCTCTTCACCCACATCCAGTCCTTTACTGCATCCAATGCTACCACAGCCTCCTTGGCATCAGTTGTAAAAGAGATATAGAACTGGATTTCATCAGCGCACTAATGAAACCTTGCCTGTATAAGGTTGTAAGTGTGTCAAGTGAAGGTGCAGCATCAAGTGTAGTTGAGGAAAATATGCAGGGTGGAGGAGAGCAAAATCCTGGAGGGATGGGTAGGTCAGGATAGTGATTATCATACTTCTGCTGTCTTGCAAAAGTAGTAAAAATCTTCCATTAAAAAAAAGAAAAGAATTACAGTCTATCCAGGTAGGTGGTAAGCTCTGTATTTTGGAAATGAGTAATCTGACACTTAAAGGACAGAAAGCTGCCAACATTGTTTGAAAGTGAAGTAATCATATGGGTTTTCACGTATCTTAATTGCCACCATCATGTTGAAACAAACTTTTGAATTAAATAATTAAGGCAGTGGTCCTGCACCCACTTGCCTATGTCATGTATTAGATAACCCACATTCCGCAAAAGCTCATTCTGAGGCAGACAGCAGTTTATTTTTGTATGGATAGAATGAGCAGCACAGGACCTTCCCACAGAAGTTGCTGAAACAACTTTTATAAGTCATCGATCAAGTTTAGGCATGCAAAGCATTCTTGGCCCAAGCCAATCTCCACTTTATTTTCCCAGGCTGGTTGCTTGCCACAACCACATATGTGCTTAACAGGGATAACACTTTGTGCACATTTCTCTATCCCTGTCTTTACAGTACTTCGTTCTCATAACATCCCAGCAGTGCCAGCCTTACTTTCAATTTCCCGCTCTACTCTGACAATGTAACAGCCAATGGCCTATGGATTACAATGATGTCACAATTAGCAGTCCTTAAGCCTGGATAGATAGTTGCTCCTTTAGCAAAGGTTATTCAAAGTAGCAATGAGCAAAGAATACCATCCAACAAGTTAGCATTTTCATGTCAGGGAACTTAGAGCACACAGCAACCTGACATTCTGCCCCCCCCCGAAACAATCCCCCCTCTGTTCAGCCTTGCTTGTGAAAGCAGGTAACGTGAAACTTCTTAATTAGCCTGGGGGCTCTGACATAGGCCATTTCCGCACGGAGAGAGGGAATCGCCCCGTGCCGCTATTTAGCAGATCTTCCGGCGGCCCGGTCCGGTCTGGGGTGAGGAGGAGCAGTGCGTGGTCGTCGCTCTGCACTGCTCCGGCATCCAAAATGGCAGCTTCTGGCTGGTCGTGGGTCTCAACCAACCAGTGAAGCTCACCGGCCTAAAGCCCGCCCTCGGCACATTGCAGGCTCACATTGGTGCGAGCTTGCAAATCTGCACAAGCGAGCAGGCTTACAGTGGCACACTCCGTGCTTTTGAAAAACCGGAAAAACCAGGTCTTTCAAAAGCACGCTGGAGGACCACTTGGGGTCATTCCAGAGTGGACTGAGGTGCGGATCTACAGTAAGTAGTCTGAACCCAGTCCGCTCCAAGGTGCAGACGTCCTCTGTGGAGGACACACTGCACCGTTTTAAATACCCGTGTGGAAATGGCCATAGTTGGCCTCAACCCATTCTCTTTTGCTAATTGGCAGATATCTTCAATTTACTGGATATTTGTATCTCTGTATCTCTGTGCTTTCTGGAAACCAGAATTTCTGATATCTTGAACTATTGATCTTATTCCACCATTTTGGGGGGAGGCAGTGTTGCTGGAACTGGTCACCACACGTTGGTCTGTGGTGCAAGTTTGAGTGAGCTGAAACGAAACACAGAGTGGATTTGTGTGCAAGACTTGGGTAGTTCCAACTCAGCAGTCACAGCATTGATTGATTTCTTGGCTCTGAAAGCCCTTACATATTTGGGCCCTTTGTTGAAAGCAGAGGGAGCTTTATGAATTTGATAGACAAATATACTTTATACTTTGTCTCCAGGTTTAAGGTTCCAATTCTTGTCCTGTTTCTGATCTGCCTGTTTTTCGTACTTGGCTTTTGCATAGTCCAATGCAGATATAATGGTTGGTCATGCTACCTTAACCTAGCTGGCCCAATCAATCACTGCTTGTGGGTCAGTTTGAATGACCTCAGGGGGCGGCAAGTGTTTCTGCTTTTGTCCATACACAATTTCAAATGGGGCATGTCTCATACTTTGATGTACTGCATTGTTATATGCCATTTCTGCAAAAGGAATAACGTTTTCCCAATCATTCTCCTGGTAGTTAATGTAACAACATAGTCCCTTTCTACAGCTTACCTGGTTCTGAAGCCGTCACATGGGGATCCAGGGAAAACCTCTTCCAAGAGGGAATCGCTTCTGCTGTGTTCCCCTCCTCACCAGCTGCCTGCTGGAAGGGAAGAAGTGCAGTGACTCCACTCCTCCCTTCCACAACGCAGCCCAACAGTGGAGGAGGAAGCACAGCCATTGCACTTCCTGCCATTCTGCATGACAGGTAAGTGTGGGAGGGAGGTGGAAGGACTCTGTAATCCCATGTCAACACTGGGAGAAACCCAACAATGATTTAATCTGCGATTGCGACAGGTTGCCACAGGATCGCCACAGGATTGTGGTGACATCATGTAGAACCTCCATCTTGATCCCATGGCAATCCTGTGGACATTGCGAGTTGGAGGTGGTGTGTGAAAAGGGCCACAGACACTGTTCTAGCACTTGGTTTACCCTTTCCTTCTATCCATCAGTCTCTGGCTGATGAGCCATGCACACAATCTGCTCTATCCCCAGTAAACTTAGAAAAGCCTCCCAAAATTGTGAGGGGAACTGGGTACCCCAATATGTAGCAATTTTACTGGGCATCCCATGTAACTTGTACATACATATTGCAAGAACAATTTCACCAGTTGTATTGCTTTGGGCAGGGATTTGCAAGATACAAAATGGGCTTGCTTGGAAAACAGACCTGTGACTACCCAAATCACCATTTTCTGGTTACTCTCCAAGAGATAATGATGAAGTCCATACTAATACTAGCCAAAGGATTGGGAGTGACAGTGGCTGCAGTCGTCCTCATGGTTTATCCCCCACCCACTTCTTTTGTGCACAGACATGGTGCTCTTTTACATAGCTCTCCACATCTTCTCTCAGCTTCAGCCACCAATTGTCCATTCTGACTAGGTGCAAGGCTTTAATGAACCCAAAGCACCCCACCAATTTCATGTTATGACAGTGCTGTAAGATTTTAGTCCACAGTATATCAGGCACAGAAACCTTTTCTCCTTTGCACCGTATGCCTCCACAATTGACTCCTTTGTTATGAAGTTGTGTAAATTCAAAGCAGCGTTAAATATTCTCTAACTGCAGTTTTCCAAAACAATACCAGCCATTGCAGGACCCGGCCCTAGACTCTTCAGAAGGACTTCCAATTGTCTTGAACAATGCATGTGACTTCTAGAGCAGAAAGAGAGGTCCATCAGCAGGACAGAACATCTTCTGCCAGAGGTTTTTAGTATGCCTGTGGAACACCCCAAGCACTAATGTCTTGCTAGCAGTGTTCCTTGGAAGTTCTATGGGAAAGTAGCCATGTTGGGGAAAGTCAAGGGGCATGTTACTGTTGGGCACAAACATATTTCTGAGCATTTAGTGTTTCATTGCTGAGTTCCTAAACAAGTCTAAACAAGCCATATTGTGTGTTGTTACAACTTCAGTTGCATAGTCTTGAACTGAATATTGCACACATTGAACAAAAATGCCCAAACGATTTCATAGGAGAACATATGGCTGTGTATGTCACCAACAGGACACCACCCTAGGTCCCCAGGGTACTATGTCCCTTCACCAGAAGGTGCCATTCCACCTCCTTCATGCACTGGGATAGCCCTGAGACAATCTCCCCCACCATCCCTGAGCACAGAAAACTAACTAGCACACATAACTCTGTCCTCCATCGCCACACACCATCATTTCCTGCCCTGCCAGTATCTCCTACCTGAGGTGGTCATCCACTCTGCCTAACAGCTGGACCAGTCCAGATTACACCCTGCTTCCCAGAATGATTAATCTCTCAGGCCAAGGCTAGACTGGGAGAATCTTTGGCCTGTTCCAGCACAAAGAGGCCAGCTCTTCTTGTGCTACTCACCAACTCATTCCTCCACTTCATCCTCATAGAGCAAGAAAGGAATAATATGACGCAGAACAAGTTCTGTCCATCCACAAGGCTCTTGCATTTTCTCCTAGTGTTGATTAATAATGGGTATCATTGTTCAAACCTAAACAGTCCTCTGCAGTTCTCCATCTGTTGGAACTGTTTAACCAAACTTTAATTAAATTCACACACATACACCCACCCACTGCAATATCCTCATTTGGAAGGGAAATGTCATTTGTAATTTAGGTTCATTACAAAAATGCAATCCAGATTTAGAGCTCGGTATAAGATGTCTTTCAGCTGTGCCACAATAACACAGACAAAGGTTTCTCCAGTGGTGGCACCTTTCGGGGAGGCTGTCTGGCATTGAATTGACTTCCTGTAAAAAGTGGGACGATAGACAATTAATCAAGAGTGTCTCTGCCAAATTGTGAGAGTTGATAGGTATGATTCCTCTCTGCACCATGGCCATTAAAAGACATACGCTGGCATTACACTGGACATTACACTCTAGCAAAATGTTTTCCCACTCATACATATTTACCTTCTTACATATAGTAGGTATAATTGGCAGGTACAGGTTTTGTGCCTCTGTGCATTTGTCTTAATGAAGAACCCATCCTGATTTTTCCAAAGGAGAAATTGCTGAGCTGAGCATATGGCAAAAATCTGAGGGCAGGATGATATGGATTCAGACCAAGTTTCAGGCTCTTTGGTACATGAGGGGAAAGGCAAGGTGTACATCTTGTGGGGAAAAATCAAGAGCCTTTGTCAAGAGATTTGAATTTCAGCACTGCTGCCAAACAACTTCTACTTTGCAGTGCTGTTTGTTTTGTTGAGAGCTAAAAGAATTGGGGGTGGATGGGGGAAGATAGAAATGGGGAATCAGCAGTATGCTGGAAATCACTAAATAAAACGTACTAAATTTTTTTAAAAAAAACCTTCTCATTGGGGCTCTTGAAAGTTGATGGACTCAAAAGCTGGATGTTCATTTGATTAAGAATTAATTTAATTTATTCATTTGTATACAGCTGTAATGAATTTTTAACTATAACTATTTTAGAAATAAAAATAAAATTAAAACTAAGACCCTCAGATGTTTGTTGTTCTTATTTGCTGTTGAATCATCTCTGACATAGGGTGACACTTTAGATGAGAGATTTCCAAGAGGCCCAGCCATCAACGACCCTGCTCAGGTCTTGTAAACTCAGAGCTGTGGCTTTCTTCATTGAAGCAATCCTACCGCTTTCCACTTTGCCCAGCATTAGAGTCTTTTCCAAGGAGTCACATCTTCCCATGATATGTCCAAAGTATGCTAGCCTCAGCTCAGTCTTCTTGGATTCAAGGGAGAGCTTGGACCTGATTTGCCAAATATTTGACCAAGTAGGAAAGTGACCCTTGCTTCATTTGCTTACGCCACGATAGACATTTGTCACAACCAGCTTGTCTTTAGTTGAAAATGAAACTTGACCAATCTACCCTTAAGCAAGTTATTCTAAGCATACCCTAGGACAGAAAGAAGGACCCTTGGTAAGAAGATGTGTACAGCTCTCTCCTAATTGCCCTTCCCATATCACCTCTCTCTTCCCCCTAAGATCCAAAGCAGTTATTATTATATTATAGGGGATAAATGGGTTTCAGATTCAGCTGCAGTGGGACAGATATAATCCCTCACCCCAGAATGAATGAAGTAACCTTCACTTATGCTTTACTTGCTGTGTGATCACTGGAGTTGCAGCTACAAGGTCTGGATGGACACATCATTGAGCATGAAAAGCTGGGCAGGTTGGCCTTGGAACCCTCATTTGGGGGCAGTTTTTTGTTTTTTGCCAATTTAAGATTTAAGGTTTTTGCTTGAAATAAAAGAAATAGTTTTGTTTGTTTTAAAAAACAACATTTTGTGTTGGATCAAAGAACAAAAAAATGACAGAATAGTTTATATCCAGAGACTGTAGAATATAAAAGGACCTGGTATGCCTGGGGCAGGGGGACAACAACCAGGCAGCAAGGAGGGAGAAATTTGGGGTAACCTGGTGCAGGAGCAGCTTTGTGGCCACATTTTAATTGAACTGAGTATGGATTTGGGCTCCTAACTCCTCTAGTACTCTTGACCCTTGGCCATTCAAAAGGATGGAGGTCCAACTTGTGCCGATAGGTTGCAGGGGTTCCTTATCTGAAGGTATTTATTTTTCAATACTGTCTCTTTGCTGGGACAACTTCTACTCAAAAAGAGCCATTTGCCATTGTAGGACAATATGACTCCCAGAGCTTCTGCCCACGTTCTGTGACCTTTGCTGTTTTTGAAACCAGGCAGCAATCAGTACAGCACGGGGGTAGGTAGAACTGGTTCAGCTGAGATCCTACATTGGTGAGATGGAGCTTAGCTTTTTGTTGCATGGAGTCAGCTGGCAGTTACTCAACACTGCCTTAGCAGTGCAAGCCAATGGGTATACGTACCCCTTTCTGAGTTCTATGGGGTTCTATGAGGCCAACTATAATTGAATACCAAAAATAGAATCAGAATTTAACTCCCCATAAGTCTCCATAAGGGGACTTGAGTCCCCCACAAACTACATTATCGTTGTGTACATAAGCACTATATATATGCACTGCCCTCAAAGTTCCATGCCTCCTATTAGAGGCCAGTGCAAGACTTGATTGCAAGACACTTCTGCCTGGGCTGCTCAATAGAATTGCAGCATTTGGATACAACCTAAAAGCCCTAAATAAAAAAAAATATAAAATGAATGCAAATGCAATATAGACATTCCACTGAAAGTAATTTGCCCTTTTGTTCCCTCCTAACTACATCATAGAAAATCCCAGTGCCTGGGATGAAGGTGAGGAGGGCCGACTCCTTGGCACTGGCAATTGCAGCTCCTCTCCAACTCCACCTTTCACTCTCTTTCTGACCTCAGCTAATAAGCACAGGCCATTCCTTAGGGTTTTCCCACCCACTGGACCAAACTAATAATGGAGTTTCCAAAAACTCTGTGAGTAGGATTACATTGGATCAGTTTCAGCTGGTGAATATAACTGATGTGAATAAACTGTGGGGACAACTAGAGAAAACAACCTGCCCTCTTGCTTCCTTCTTGGCTGGTCGTCCAGGCAGAAATACAATTAGATCTCAGCTACAATATATTATTCATGCATCTCTCAAGGAGGGAAGTTTTTCATCTTGTTTAAAAGAAGCAGTTGTAAGACCACTTCTTAAAAAGCCCTCTTTGAACCCTCTGGACTTAACTTTAGACCACAATCAAATCTTCCTTTTTTGGACAAGGGGTTTGAGAGGACAGTTGTCTCTCAACTCCAGGCAGTCTTCAGTGAAACAAGTTCTCTAGTCACAGTTCAAACCAGCTTGAGAACAGGTTACAGAGATGAGACCACTATAGTTCCCTTAGTGGATGATCTTCACTTGAGCACTGACAGAGGAAGCGTGTACCTGTTGGTGCTTTTGGGCCTCTCAGCCACGTTCAACACCATCAACCATAAGTATGTTTCTAAAACACCTGAGGGGTCTGGGAGTCAGAGCCACTGTACTTCAGTGGTTCCTGTCCTGTCTCTCAGGTAGATTGCAGATGGTGGTTCTCCTCAAAAAAGAAGTTGGTATATGTCATCCGTCAGTGCCAGTCTATCCCCAGTGCTATTCAACATCTACCTGAAACTGCTTGGAGAGATCATTGGAGGTATGGAGCGGAATGCCGTCAGTATGCTGGTGACACCCAAAGATATTTCTCTATGCCTTAAAAAACAGCTTCAACTAAGGATAGTGGGTCTCCTCAGAATGAAAACCTGGAGGAGATAATGGGTTGGATGAGAAAAAAGAAACTGAAGCTGAATCCAGACAAGACAGAGATGTTTACAGTCAAAGGTCCTAACCTGGGTTTGGAGGTGTCCTGGATGGGGTTACACCCCCAAAAAAAGACTGTGTTTGCAGACTGGGAGTGCTTCTAGATACGTCACTCCAACTGACAGCTCTGATAGATGCAATGGCCAGGAGTGCTTACTCTCAGCTTTAGCTGATAATCCAACTGTGCCCCTTCTTTGAGCTGGCAGACCTAAAGATGGTAGTGCACAAGTAGTAGTGGTAAGTGCAAATACTTACATGGTTCCCTTTTTGCTGAAGTGCCTTTATCTACATTTAATGCAGTTCCCAAAATCATGTCTTCCACTGCTGGGTGTCCTACAGTGAAGAAGGACCATACAATCATATAGGCATAGACATTCAGCAGTCCCAAATGATTGTTGATCAGATGCTACCATTTTGATGGGTGAGGGGCTGGCATGATTCTGGGACATTTAAAAGGGGCTTGACTATGGAGCCTCAAATACCAGTTTTGCATCTCCAAATCCCCGCCACAAAATCACCACATTTTTTTTAAAAAAAAAAGATTTTTCAGGATATTTTTTCTTGTAAACCATGCCAATATGTCCAGAATTGCATGCAAATGTGCTAGCATTGGCTCCTCCATACTTTATAATCCCCTATGCCCAAAACGCCTGCCTTTGGCTGAATATTGACTCAAAATGTCTAACTAGAAGTGACACAGCATCATTTCCAGTGCATTAAGATGCAGCCAGTGAGGCAGTTTCCATTGGCCTCTGCCCCTGAACACCTGGTCACCTGGTCACCCCTGGCCTCATGGTTTTGCAGAATTTAGACCTCCTGGCTGGGACCTAAACATTTCCTTACTTTCCACTAGTTCTTGGATGGATTCCCCTGCTCTGTGTGCCACATGCATGCCAACTGTTGCAAGGAATCATTTTGCCCCTTCATGTACAAACGTTTTGATACTGCCATGCCATGCCTCTCACCTCTGGTGTTTTGTACTGTCAGGATTTTAACCTGGAACATATCTGTGTAAGCAGAGGAAAACAGAAAAAGCCCTGCAACATAAGCAGAAGGGACTTCCATAGTTTATTAAATTAGAAACATGGGCAAGCATCATTTACACATCTGAGATGAAGCCCTTTTTTTTTTTTGCATAATCTTTCTATCTCATAGCTTTAATATATTCCCCAAACTCTGTATTTAAATCAAGATATATGCATCCTCTTAATTCAGTCATCTCAAGTCAGTGACTAGAGCCAAGCATCAGAGGCCCAAGGAACTGATGAGATTTACCCAAGTGATTTACCATTCAACAATGGCACTGATAAGTCTGCTCTTGTCTGGGATTGGCAATTGGGTTTAAGCTGGCCTTTCTCAATGCCTTTTAAATTTACACACTTTTCTTTTTTAAAGAACTGAAAAGGAAATGTACTGTAACCGTTGCAGATATGGAAAGTTTCCAGGATGGTTGCAGGGTGTCATAAAGTTAATGGCATCAAAAAGTTTACAGAATGGATGAAACACGCTTGCATCAGGGTTTGCCCAAGAGAAGACAACCAGAGTTTTTATGGATCATAGAGAGCATGGCTTCCTGCAGCATAAAAAGGAGTCGGAGGGATGGGGAGAGATAAAAAGGAAATGTGGCAGCAACTTTAAATTGTTTTTATTTTAGCATGAGTTTTCATGGATATAAACCCACTTCTTTGGAAGCGCTACCAAGTGATATTAAGGCCTCAGATATAAATCATATCATACAGTTGTGGGAATGGGATAGAATGTATTAGGATCCAGAAATATCTTTAATTACACTCAATATTTTCTGCAATTGATATCCTACACCTTAATTCCTGAAGAGGATTTCAAAGTAGTGTATGTGAAAATTAAAAATTCACTATCAGAAAGCATTTTAAAACCTAAACATAAATAGTAATGGACAAAGGCTTTAAACTACAGCAACCACTATTAGAATACAAATGTTATTTGTGAAAAAAAGTGGGGGTTTAAAAGAATAGCTTCTTCAAATAAAAAGACATAAATCTGATTGTCACTCCTAAATAGAGACTGTTGAATCTATAGGGGCTTGATAAGTCAACATTTAAATGGGGGAAAGTCAATATTTATATGGACAGGGAACCAGCAAAAACAGGCAGGAAGCATTAAGAAGAGAGACAAAATGGTGTGAGACAGTTTAGGACAAATTGCCAGACTGGAGATGAAGGCTATGGAAATGAAGAAGCAGTTGCTGAAAGGAGCTGGCTTCTTTGGAAGTGAGTTTCAGCTGAACTGCTAAAGATGCATTCCATGCAAGGAGTCAGCATAATCCCTACCACAACCTCCATTTATGGTCTAGGTTTGCACAACACTGACCTGTGGGCAAAATGTTGTTCTGACGTCCTTCCTGGCTCTGCTTGTTTTAGAAATCTCTTTTGTATATTTTAATGTGAACACCTTTGCACCCACATCCTTATTAATGCCTGATGCCAAATTAAATCATCTGAGATGTCTCTTTTGGAAGCTTAAATCCCAGCTCCACCTACTTGATGGCAGTATTTCATCTGTGTATTTTCAGCAAACTGGTTTCCATCAATTAATATGTGGGAATATCTATTTAACTGTCATACCCAGGACCACTAAGACTGTCTTGAGAAAAAGATGTTGCCCCTTCTTGTTCCATGTATAAAAACTGGTAGAAGTCCTGTTTAGACATTACTTAATAAGTTTTACTCAAGGCACGAGGAAGGGAGCATTTAGCTCTGTCCTCAACCATCATTGTATCCTCCAGATGCAAAGAGACAAGTCTGGAGAGGAGAGGCTCTTGTTGACATCAACAACAAGAACAAAAAATCTCCAGATGAGCAAGAATTATGATTTCCCCACCACCATCATGATTGCTCATGTGTAGAATTTCCATACTTCCAGGAAGTTTTCCTCTTCAGATGTGTTGCTTTTCACATGAAAAAAGCAATGACGGGGAGGATAAAGGTAGGTGTACCCCTCGTTGTGGGTTGATTGAAATTGGGTAACTAATGCCTTAACAGGACTAGGCTGACATCTGAACTTTTTTTCAGCAATAGCAATGCAATGTAGAGCCAGCCCTATTGTTAGGCAGACTGAGGCAGATAATTGTGGATATCTTAAAAGGGCAAGAAATGGCTAATTATTTAATTATATCATTTGGCATCCTGTTCAGCAATTGTGAATGTATGAGCTAGATTTGATACTTTTGTAATTGTTCAGTATTCCAGTGAAGCAGACTGGGTGGAATGGTTAAAATTGTGGTCCAGACCAGGAAGTCCCTCTCAAGAGAAACAGGCATGGACAGAGTGGATAGTGACTGTAGGAGAACGCATGTCTTTGTTAGATGAGGCCATCATGGAGGTTTTAGCAAATAAGTTGTCCTATGTCACTAGGGATATGGCAAATACGGGGGAGGAAATAAGGCAATCTGCCAGATCATGTCTGATATTCAACTCTCCATCACCACTTTACTTGTGGATTGGGAATTGGCAACAGGGAGATATGCTTTAATACTAGCTTGTGACATACATTTTGCAGAGAGGAATGCCTTGATAGCCCTCATGTGCACCCAAATACATGCGATCAACTTAATGACAATTAGGGAGCTAATTCGGCATGCCCACGATGGACACATTGCAAAAGAAATTAGAGAATTAATGAAAATAAGATTGACTAGAATTGGAAGTGTGGTGAAAGCTTGTAAATGCAACCTTCATTCCCTGATGGAACCAACTGCAGCAATATGTTGCTACAGCCACAGCAAGGACAATACTGCCCATATACCTGTCATCCTCCTTGGAATACAGATAGTCTTCAGAGACCTCTTGTATTCCAAAGATGCAATCATTGGGTTACAGTGTCTGGCCCCTGATGGCAAACAGTTAATGTTAAAGAGCACCGATATAGAAGAATAAATTCAGTTTTATTGGCAAGGGCCAACCCCTGCAACTCCATCATTCTTTCCTGGTGCCCCTTGCGGTCACAGATGGTCAGTGTGTGTATGAAGTCACTCACAACACTGATTCAACCATTGTGATGAATCTCCATGAAAGGGATGTGGTGTGTAAGGACAGCCTGCCACACCATCATCATAAATGATTACCAAATTCAGTCCATGGTATCCACCATTAATTGATGCTTTTGCAATGTCTCAACCATCTGCAGTTGTGACATTGACTACTCAGTCTGCATATGGGGCCCGGAAGAAATGGTCATGTTCCTGGCCCTATACAAATTTGTCACCCCTGTGTTCTTTGGCCTCAAGTTACACATCTTACACCAACTCCTGACTCATCCCAACCTCAAGGAACAGCTACTAAGAATCAAAGCAGTCAGGGACAAGGCTGCTTCCATAGTGTCTCACAATGACAAAACCATAGCAAATCTCCCTAGAGATTTGGATGGTCCCTGGAAGCAACAGGAATTTTTAACACAACACTTCACCCAATTGTTATAATCCTGGCTTTCCAAATTATATCAGTGATTGATTTGGCTGGTCTGGCATATTGGATTTACTGCTAGCTATACAAATTGAGAGCCTATGGTGAATTGGCCAAGTGAGCCAAGGCTCAATCTTTGCTTTAACTGGTTTTTTTTTTTCATTTTTTTCATTTATTTTTATTACAACACATTCTTACTAATCACTAATATATAAATGTTCATTACAAAATCTTTACAATTTATTAACTCTAATTCATATATATATACCAATCACCAACACTAGTATATCTCTATCTACCTACCCTCCTTCCCTTATTTCACTTACAGTATTTCAGTGGATCTTCCATAAACTTCTTTGACCAGCTATTATCATTCCTCAATACTATAAGTAATACCACTACCTATCACACACCTCTATCTTTGCCTTACTTACAATTTGTCTTCCGAGTCTTATTTCTGTCTTCACACTAATCCTTCCCCCATTGGTTTTCCCAAAGGGGCTTTACTAGATTCCACTCTTCTATAATTTGTTTTCTTGATCTATCGTTTAACCTTGAAGTGAGTTCGTCCATTTCCCATAACTCATATAATTTCCACAACCAGTCATCTATCTTAGGTAATTCTTTTGTTTTCCAGTTTTGTGCATATACCAATCTTGCCGCCGTTGTCATATATATTATCATCTTTCGTAAAGCGTTTTCTTTTAAAAATTTAACATCCAGTATATTTAACAAGTATATCTCTGGACTCATTGGAAACTTTAAATGAATTGCCTTAACTATACATTCGTGAATTTTCCTCCAATACTCCTTAGCTTTTTCACAAGTCCACCATAAATGATATGGGCACTTCCAACATAAATCCTTCCATTTTTATTTATTTTCACTCCTTGCACTGGCGTGTAATACCATCAAAAATATATCTTATAATAATTCTCCTTTAACTTTGTACTAACACAGTATTTTCTAACGTCTCTCCATGAATTCTCCCAGCTTTGTATCGGAATTTCATGTCCCAAATTTTGTGCCCATTTTATCATATTTTCTTTGATTACCTCTTCTGCCATATACCAATTTAACAACATTTTATAAATTTTACCCATTACATGTTCTGTCCCTGGTCTTAACAATTTATCAGATTCGTTCTCTCTTATTTCCATTCCTTTTAACTTCTTATCCATTTTAAATTTTTCCTCTAATTGCCTTTGCAATAACCAATGTGTAACAATACCCAATTTTGCCAATTCTTCTTTATTTTTCCAAACCAAATTTTCTCCTTGTACATTTGTCAAATCTCTATATGTTAACCAATTGTTTAACTGGGGCTTTTCTCTCCTATAAAAAACTTCATGAACTGACACCCATTGTGGTATTTTTGCATATATTCTGTTTCTATATTGTAACCAAACTTTCAATAACGATTTTCTTATTAAATGATTATTAAATTCCCTATTCACTTTTGCTTTATCATACCACATATATGCGTGCCAGCCAAAGTAAAGATCTGCCCCTTCCAATTCTAATAACTTGTATTTTCTAATTTAATCCATTCCGTTATCCAGCAAAGGCAACTAGCATGGAAGTATAATTTCAAATATGGTAATCCTAATCCTCCTCTTTCCTGTGGATCTTTTAATACCTTCCATTTTATTCTTGGCTTTTTGGCATTCCACACAAAATTTGATAAATCTTTCTTCCATTCTTTGAAGGGTTTATCATTCATAATAATTGGGAGATTCTGAAACAAAAATGACATCTTCGGCAATATATTCATTTTGATTGTCGCAATCCTTCCATCAATGATAAATCAAGTCTTGTCCACCTTTTTAAATCTTCTTTTATCTCACCCCATACTTTCCTATAATTGTTTTCATATAAATCCAAATTACTACCCGTAAGATTAACTGCTAAATATCTCACCTTTTTTGTTATTTTAAAATTAGAAAGCTCTTTTATTCCCTCCTCTTTTTTTTTTTTGAACATTTTTCATTAGTATCATTGTCTTATCTTTATTAACCTTAAAACCCACTAATTTTCCAAATTCTTCAAAAACATTCATTAATTTTGATATACTTTTAGCCGGATCATCTAACAAAATTACCAAATCATCTGCATATGCCCTTAATTTATACATTTGTTTCCCAATTTTAATTTCCTTAATTTCTGACTCTTGCCTAATTTTATTACTCAAAATTTCTATTATCATTACAAAAATTAAAGGGGATAATGGACAACCCTGTCTTGTTCCTTTTTTAATCTTAAATTTTTCTGATTTCTCTCCATTCACTATAATACTTGCAGTTTGATCATTGTAAATCATTTTTATCCAATCTATGAATCTTCTTCCCAAATTCGCCATCTCCAATACCTCGAATATAAACCTCCATTTCACATTGTCGAATGCTTTTTCAGCATCGACAAATATGAATCCCATTTTCCTTTCATTATGTCTATGGTAAAATTCTATCACATCCAGTATTACCCTAATATTATCTTTAATTGATCTTCCTGGCAAAAAGCCATTCTGATCTTCATGAATCCAAAATTTTAATATCTTCGTCAATCTTTCTGCTAGTATTGATGTAAATATTTTATAATCTATGTTTAGAAGAGATATTGGTCTGTAATTTTTGACTTCCTTCGGATCTTTACCTTCTTTAGGTATCAATGTAATACTCGCCTTTTCCATGTCTGGTCTACCCTCCAATTCTATTTCATTAAATAATTTGTACATAGGGTCGATTAATTGATCTTGGAACTCCTTATAAGACCTCACTGTGAATCCGTCTGGTCCTGGTGCTTTTCCTATTTTTAGTTTTCGTATAGCCGTTTTAATTTCTTCTTTTGTTATAGGTTTATTCAAATCCATTCTTTGTTCTTCCTGAATTTTCTTACTCTAACTTCTTCCAAGTATTTCTTTACTTTTTGTACATATTCTTCTGTATCCTTTGCCTCATTATACAGCTGCGTATAATATTCTTGAAACAATAGTTTAATCTTTCTCTGTTCTCTATATATCTTATCTCCTCTTTTAATTTCTGTAATTAATCTTCTTTCCTTTTCTTTCTTCAATTTATACGCCAACCATTTCCCTACCTTATTTGCATGTTCAAAAAATCTTTGTCATGCAAATTTTATTTTTTTTCTCTATTTCCCATCTTTCTTCTAAAGCTAATTGTTTCAGTAAAATTTTTATTTCTCTCACTAATTTTCCATTCTTTGGGTCTCTTTTTAACTCTTCTTCTTTTTCTTTTAGTTCTACCCCCAATTTTTGAATTTTTTGCTTTCTTACTTTTTTCTTATATGCTTCTTACTGTAAAAAAAATGCCTCTTACCACCGCCTTTCCGTATCCCACACTATCTTATTTGTCGATCCTTTCCTCAGATTCTCTTTAAAAAACATATTTATTTCTTGTTTCACCTTTTCTAATATTTTTTCATCCCTTAAAAGTTCATCTTGCAATATCCATCTATATTCTTGTTTTCTCTTTTGAAATATCATTATAACTGGGCAGTGGTCTGATAAAGTCCTTGGTAAAATTTCCATCTTTTTAATATTTTTGCATAAAGTTTTGGAAGCCAATATCATATCAATTCTAGACCACGTCTTATGTACCTCCGAATAATACGTATACTCTCTAGTATTATGATATAGGTATCTCCACACATCAATCAATGAAATCGAATCCATAAATTCTCCAAATACTTTAGGTAATTTTTTCTTTGGTGTCTTTCCTTTATTTTTTATTGTCCTATCCAATTCGGGGTTTATTACCCATTCCAATCCCCTAAAACCAATACATCTTGATAATCTACCTCAAGTAATCTCTTCATTAAATTTTCATAAAAATTCGATTTATTTTCTAGTGGGCCATAAACTCCCACCACTAAGATTTTACTTCCAATTACTTCTACCTCTATTCCTATTAAAGTACCTCTCATATCTCTAAATATTTTCTTCACATTGTATTTCTTGTTTACATAAATCGTTACTCCCTTCTTTTTCTTCCTAGTTACTGTAGAAAAATCCTGTCCCAATTTCTGATTTTTCACATACTTCAAATCTTTATCTCTTATATGGGTTTCTTGCAGACAAATTATATCTGCTTTTACTTTTTCTAAAAAATTAAAGACCCTTTTCCTTTTAATTACTGCATTCATTCCCCTTACATTCCATGAAATTACTTTCATTTTTCCTCTTTTTCTCTCTCTTTTTCTTTCCTCTTCCCTTTCTTACTATCCCTTTCTTCTTATTCTAGTTCTTCCTCCTGATCCTCTTCCTTTTCTTCTTCTACTTCTCCTTCCTCTTCTTTTCTTGATCTGAATCTCTCTTTTCTTCCTGATCTTTCTTCTCTTCTATAGCAAATTCCTCTCTTACTTCCCTTTTATAATCCCTTGGAATTCTTCTCCCTCTTCTCTTTCTTCCTCTTCTCTTCTTCTTTCTTCCTCTTTCCTATATTCATGCACCTCTGTTCTCTTTTTCCTTAATTCTTCTTTATATTTCTTCAAAAAATCTTGTGCCTTTGACACTGAATTCAACGTAAATCTCTTTTCTTTATAAACAAAAGTAACTCCTTCTATTCTACACCATCTATATGCCACTCCACTTCTTTTTAATATCTGGGTCAAAAAAAAATAGTCTTTTCTTCTCTTCAAAACTTGAGCTGGCACGTCTTTAAAAATCTGTAATTCTGTCTGGTCAATCATCAACTTACTAGTATAACTTTGACGAATTACCAGGTCTTTTACTCTCTCTCTTAAGAAGTATATAACGATATCTCGAGGTAACTTCCTTTTTCTCGCAATATATGAATTGATTCGAAACATCTTATCAATTTCCAAATCCAGCTGTTCAACATTCCATCCTATAAATCTTGCCCAAAGATGATATCACTCGCATATATAAGCTTCTCCCTGGGTCTCCCCTAGACCTTTCACACATTTATCTCTAAACTTTACTTCAATATTCTTATTCTATTGTTCCATCTTCTCTATCTGCTTTCCCATCATTGGTGTTTCTTTTTCAAGTTTTGCAGTTCTATCCTGTAGTTCATCCAATTTCTTATTTATGTTCTTCATTTCCATCGTTATGTTTTCCAGTGTTTGTCCTATACTCCCCATTTCTTTCTTCATTTCCTTCATATCATTTGCCATATCCTTTATATCTTTCTTGACATCACTTCTCAACTTCCTGATTTCTTCAATAATTGTCACTGTACAATCTGATGTTCTGGGTTGATCCTCTACTGCTGGTCTCACTTGCAGTTGCTGTTTAACTGAAACTGCTCTTCTTGTCCCTATTGCCATTTTATAACTTTTCCAGGCAATATCTATATATTCTATATATTCTACCATCCTTAACCTTCAATCCTTCAACTCCTTTTTCCAATCTAGCCTTTTGAAGCAGTATCTTATCTAAATAGTGACTTATCTAAATAACTTATCTAAATATATATCTAACTATAATTATTTTATTTAATTATTTGTTTATTTTTATCTTATTTATTTAATTATTTAATTAGTTGATTAATCATTATCAATAGTAGCCTAAATATAATATATCAATATCTACTATCACCTTTTATAATATTAATATCACTAGAGTATTTATATCTTCACACCTTAACACCTCAATGTTTATATTTTCACACCTTCACACTTCAATCTCAATCTCAATCTATATCAATCTGATATCCTTCAAAATATCAAAATCTCTTTCCAACCCACTCTCAGTCAAACTTCCACAGTGAAACAAAACAAAACAATGACAAAACTCTTAATAATATTACTATTTATATTATTATTATTATATTTTTTTGCCCACTAAATCTATATTTATCTGTATCTATATATCCCAATCCCCTTCCTTTCTTTCTTTCTTTCTTCTTCTTCTTTTTTTTAATTTTATATATTTCCTCTTATTCCAGTATATTAATTATATATATCAATATATATATCACTATATATAAATTTCCTATAAATTCAATAAAAACATTTCAAATCACTGTAACCTTATTAATCAATCTAATATACCTCATTCAATCTATTATAAATTGTAAATAAATTAAACAAATTATTAAACAAAACACTCTTTACTGTAATTTAACAAATCCTCACTAGATGGCACTCTGTCTCCTTTTTCTGTCGATCTTCCTCCGTAAAAGAAATTCTGCTCTTCAACTGCTGTCAGGATAGGGTTAAAGTTATTTCTCTCCTCTTTGGTTCTCTTATCTTGCTTGTCTTGTTTTGGCCGTCTTCAGACCTTGAAACGTTCTCCCTTCTTCTTTTAACTTACTTTCACCCCCCTTCTAACAATATATTCCTGACACTTTGTACTTAACTTATTTATTTACTTAATTCTTTAAATCCCAATACAAAATGTCCACAACCTTCTAATACTAAATACTAAAATACTAAATATCCAAAGTCACTTCTATTATATTTCTACTTTAAATCCAGTCCCCAAATCACGTCTTTTTCTGAGAAGAATCACTCCTTCTGTTTATTTTTCTTGATTTCTTGCTTTCTCCGTCCCGCTCTGTCTCCGTCTTTTAGCCTTGTTTCATACACGGCTGGCACAAGTAATATCAGTCTCTCTTTCCTGTTTTCTGTTTCTATTTCATCTCCTCATCACTCTTCCTTCTTTCCCATTAAAAAGTCTCTTTACTTGAGAGGCTGTATTTTTCTTTTTTTTCCTTTCTTTTCTTTTCTTTTTTTTTTTAAAATCAGTTTGTAGCAGATTTACAGCCTCTCACCGCTCTCTCTCTTCTCCCTCTGTTCTAAGACCCGACCACTTCAAAACTCCAGAGCTCCCTAGAAACTCCGTCAATGTCTCTACTTACTTGTTGTAGGGTCCTTATTGCACTGGATTCAGTGTACCACTCAAAAAACTGTAGTTTATATAGTTTTTATTTCCTTCAATATCTATCTTCTTCTCCAATTAAAAAAAAAAGTGGTGACTAGGATTTCTTTCCAAAGGAAGCCTCTGCGAGGTAATGGCGGTTTCATTCTGACCACTTCAGCGCTCTCCGTGTCCCGATCTCTTTGATGTTTATTTCGGTCCACCCGCGCTGGAATTTTGGTCCTCTCCAAACACCTCCAAATCCCCTTTCCCCAAGGGGGTTTCACCCGTCCTCCTCAACTCAGAAAAACGGGTCTCCGACCTCATAGGGCGATTGTCTCCCCGGAGCTATACGGGGTGACAATCTGGCTCTCGTCGCTGCCACCAGAAGCCCCCACTGGATTTTTTTTTCAGAGGCCCAAAGGCCCTCTGGACTGCTGTAGGAACCCCAACCTGAGGCAGGTTGTTGTCCCCAGAGTCAAGAACAACAGTCAAGCCCAGATGAAAGGGAGTTTCCTCTGGAAAACTGTATAGGAGTTACAACAAAGCCCTGGGCAGGACAGCCCTGGAGTCCCACTGGAGAAAAGAATGCCTTTGGACAGTTCCACCGGGCTATCGCTTCAAGAATCCAAGGGAGTTTGTTGTCCCCAGCTCTAGGGAACTGGACCACCCCTAATGGCATTCTCCTACTTTTCTCAAACTCCCCGACTTTTTCATGCACACTGCCAATCCCAGCAGATTTGTGCAGAGCCAGCCCCTGGGAAACCAGCAGGCTGGTACACCAAGTGTTGCCCCATCTTTCTCATGTCCTCTGTGTTGTCTGCAAATATTGATTTTCCTCACCCATAAGACACAGAAACCCTAGTTTCCATAGGATCTTCAATGCTTCTGCATGGTACAGCACCCAGCCTTGGCTGGAGGGGCTTCACAGCTAACCTCCCTCTAAGTTTCCTATCCCAAAACACAGGAATCCACCTGAGTGAACTCCAGAACTGTCACCCCCAAGCCATTCAGAAGCTATTGGCTTGGTCTACTGTCCACTCAAGAATAGCTCATCACTGGTGTATGTTGCTTCTGTGTGTGAGGAGACCACCAATCCCAGAAAGCCCAGAAAAGCCAAAGACCGCTGCTTTACCCTCTTCACCGCACCCTGTTGGATTTGGATATGGGTAGGGGACATCTTTGAATGTGCAAAGGACTACCTTCTATGAACTCTTTCAGACTTGGGAGGGGGACAAAGGAATCTCCTCTCCACCTGATATTTTAAATTTGGAGCCACCTGACCTTCACTAAGATTTGCCTGTATAGGACTTTTCCCCTATTGCTTCTACTGAAGGAGCTGTTACCCTGATTTCGGGGGTCCCTTGGGGGACACCTCAATGTGCTCCACGTGATGGGGAATGGAAACTAGCCAGAGCACAAGTAATAGCAATGCGACAGGCAGGGTAACCTAGCAGGTCTTTTTACCGAGTTTTTACGAGGTCAGGCCAAGCCAAAAACCAAACAAGAATGTCCAATAAAATGATTTTATTGAATGAAAGTCTCACGCAGCAACGTAATCACTCACACGCTCACTCAAGACCTATTAAGAAGCAAAACAGAGGAAACTGGATAGGATAATATTAAAGGGGTGTAACTGGGGTGATACTTCACCTTTGTCCTGAAGTCCTTGGTCCGGGAAAACCAGCAGAGAAGTGGGGTTCAGCATGGAGAGGGCTGAGGAGATCACTCAACAGATGGAGCAACGGTCTGCTGGGATGACCAGGGGTGATCCAAAGAGCCACTCAAAAACTGGGACTATTTGTAGGGGAAAAAGTACCTGGAGGACTAATCCTTTCCCGGGGAGTTGCAGTGGGCACAAAGCTCCACACGGGTAATTTCCTTTGCATGATGGGACTGCAAGGTGTTGCCAAAGTCTCAGGATCTTCGGCTGTGTTAGTTTGTGGTGTGACTTCATGTAAATGGTCCTCACCTGATGGAATATTTGCTCAACTTGGGGCAGACATGCTAATCCCCTCAAGTCGGCTTCTCAGGGCTGAGGACCCTTTGTGTATTGGGGCTTTACACAGCTTGAGGTCTCCTGGGGCTACGTGACTGGTGATTTTACTGACCTGACCTGGTTTTTGATCCTTTGACTATTGCTGCCTATGTGCCCATCCAGGTGACCTCTCAGGCACATTGAATCATATTTTAATATCAAAATTGTAGACTCTGGGACAGGGTTTACCAGTGAGATAACAGAACATTGCCTATTTGGGCATTATTGTTTCTTTGAATTACTTGAATGTTATTGTATTTGTAGTTCCAATTGTCAGAATGGCATTTTGCATTGGGTATGAATGGTGTTGACTGCCCTTTTCTCTCTTTCTCACTCTCTTCCCATTTTGAAGAAAGCATACAGTTCTGTTAGATTTTTCCCACACAACGAAACAATTAGCTGACAAAATTGATGGAAGTAAAATAGCTTCTCATTCTTGCCCTACTTCCTACATGGTTTATTCCTTGTCATCCTGTGTCTCCTGTCCTCCAAGTCAATTGATTGTAGGTATATGACACCTTCCTGGAAAAATGAAACTCTGTGGCTTCCATTTTTGGGGGGGAGGGTATTGTTATCAGGTCATACACACCCACTTGATGATATAGTGTAATTGACAAATATCATCTAATTGGCATGAAATACAAATTATATACTAACATGGGTGAAAAGCTATGCTGGAGAAGAGGACTGGCTGAACGCAGGCAGTGCAAAAGGAGGTCAAATGAGACCACAGGGTATGGCTAGATCACAGTCAGAGAAGCTCCAATGATCATGGACTTGCAAACGTCCCTCAGTGACTCGACTTTTGGAAACAATAGCACTAGAAACTGTCTTTTTTGTCTTCAGCCTGCTTCCTCTTCCCACTGAATTTCTCCTTTGTTTCCTTACCTGCCCAGCCATCAAAGAGCTATCATGATTCTTTGTCACCTAACACTAAAGCCACTAACTCATTCCTGACCTCATTAACACCTTCTCAATTGGGGCATACAAAGAGTATTTAAACCCTGGCTCTGAGTCAGATAACTTGTAGTTCTCTAGACAAAGGCTGTTATTCTGCTGTTCCAATTTGCATTCTTGTACCACCCTTGGACCCCTCATCTCTTCTCTGCAGGATAGGTAAATATAATCTACTTCACCCTAACTTCCCACTATCCAATTTTTCCTCTCTTCAGTTAGCCTTGTGTGATTGTGACTCTGCTTGGATCTTGTGTGCATGTGATTGCTATTCCCCCTCCTCATAAAACAAAACATTCTTTGAATCTCCTGGTGTCCCTGCATTAGTACCGGTATACAGAGGTGTAAAAGATCCTGTTAGGTTACACAAATGTGCACACACGCACACAGGCCTAGCCGTTGAGCTAATGTTCGCAACCATTTCACAGAGGCACTGTCATTACAGATGAACCTCTGAGCTAGCCTAGGACAGAAAGAAGGACCCTCAGTAAGGAGATGTGTACAGTTCTCTTCCAACTGCCCTTCCCATACGATCTCTCTTTTCCCCTTAAGATCCATAACACACATTATAGAGGATGTATGTGTGCCAGGCTCTGGGTAACAGAGATGCTTGCATTCCCAGAGGAGCCCAGACAAGATCCTCTCCTTAATTCCCCATCCTTTGTCTTTATTCTCTCCCTGGACAAAATAACTGGTTCTAAAGAGAGTGTATGTATGTGTCAGTTGGTCTAAGTCTCCATGGTAGTGTTGACTAGAAATAACCATCCTCTTTTACAGAAAAAGAATGCCTTCTAATCTATTATGCTGAAGTAAGAGACACCTGCAAGAATGGATCCAAATGAAAAAGTACTAGACTCAAAGTAATGGATGTCCTTTTTTTTTTTTTTTTTTTTGGAAATTTGATAAAGCAAGTCATCAGAGATTGGCATGTGTCCTTGGTTCTCTCTCCCTAGCTTAAGAACAGCAGCCAGTCCAGGCACTGCTTGGTTCTCCCCATCACCAGCACGGAAACAGCTGTAGCTGCACGTCTAGAACCTGAAAGCTGGTGTGGGAATGTGGTCACCATTTTCTATTAGACAGCAAAACAGATGAAACAGTGCTGTTTTGTATCAAGTAAATTTTTCCTTGTTTCTTACATTTTTGAAAATTTTGTCATCCTTTGTCTTAACCTGAATCGGGGACACAGAGAAAGTGAGAGTGAAGATTCACTGAAAGATAGGTTTCCATTACTTCCTACTTGGTTCTTCCCTCATGGCATGTATCATCAAGATTGTTATTTTGGAGTAAATATCAAACAGGGCCCATACTTGATATATTTATTCCCATTGTTTAATCTGTTTTTTTAGAAAACCATGTTAAATTTACTTCCAAGGGAAAGAAGGATTTTCATTCTTCATCAGATCCCTCAAGAAGAGCAGTATAGTTCTTTGTGTCTTCCAGGTTGAACTTCTGAATATCCATTGTCATGCCTCCCAAGCCTCCTTTCAGTCTCCTAAGAAGCCCGCAGAAGACAAACGGAAGTTCAGATGGAGCATGGGGTATTCAAATGGAGACACAGAGACTTAACAGCTAATGGGCACAGTAATACCTTCTGCCATCACCAGGATGTCATCTGTTCTTTATCCTAGGTGACTGTTACTTGAGTTTCCATTGTGTCCACTCTCTAAATCAGTGGTTCTCAACCTGTGGGTCCCCAGATGTTTTTGGACTTCAGCTCCCAGAAGCCCTGAGCATTGACCATAGTGGCTGGGGCTTCTGGGAGCTGAAGTCCACAAACATCTGGGGACCCACAGGTTGAGAACCACTGAATGGACCACCATGCTGCTCTGGAGGTCTGACACTTCCTCTGACTCTTTTCTGGATACAAGTCAAGACACCGGTCCATAAAGTCCTAAACCATCCTTCCCTCAACACAGTATACTGCAGATGTGTAGGACTATAAATCACATCATCCCCAGCCAACATGCTTTTCTAAATTGTACCAAATTAACTTCATTGAGATTATTGCCATTTTAATAATTTTTCGTTCTGCTCTCTGTGAACGTGGGTGCTTTCCTATGAATGAAAGGGCAGGCATTTACTCCAAAGAGTTTACAGTGTTGAAAGGTCTTACAGAAGAACAGAGGAAGAGAAAGGAAATGGGGATCAGGGAAAAGAGGGGATTCACCAATGGGACCATTTTTGCTTCTTAGTACTGGGATCAATTAAGAAGAGGAAAAAGACCACAGTGTTCTCCTGTCAGGCCACTCTGTTTTCCCAGAACCAACATTTGAGTGTCCTGGAAGAAATCTTTCCATGTGGACTGGCTTTCGTGAGTCTGACTTAATCTTGAAATAGTATAGAAATTTTTACTAAATAGAACATCTTTTGTTCACTAAGTGAAACATTGAGTATTTCTAGCAGTTTTCTACTTGCTGCAAGAAAGTTTTTGAAAACCACATACTTTTCAAAGCCTATTCATGACTTATTCTGCACAAAATTTACACAACATAATAATTCTGCACAGATAGATAATTTTCTTGTACAAAGAACTGAGATTTTTTGTAGAATGTGTCACCAATTGCAGCATTTTCAGCGCTGGAAATAGAATTTACTATGGGGGAAGAAACAACATTTCTGTGCAGAAATATAAAGCAACCCCTTGCAAATTTGCATGGAAGAAGTCCTGAGCTGTGAAGATTCTCATCAGTGCAGGATTTTTAAGATTTGAAAAAAATGTTTTTTCAACCATTCCCTGAATATTTTTTTTCAGCATCTCTGATATCTATGTTGCTCAGAAGCATGAAGACTCCCTCTTCCTCTGAAACTTTTAATACATTTTCAAGAGATCCAAATGATGTTAATCTATTACTGTTCCTGTTCTATTATTGTTCTTTTTTGACATATTGAAATTCATCTGCCTCCTCTGTGACTTTTCATTGTATTCCTATGTTATTTAATTCTTTGCTTAATGAAAAGTTTGACGTTTTTAAAAAAGTACATGGGGCAAATTGGGTGAAGAGCAATATTAATAATTGTGATAGGAATAGCTATTCAATACGAAGGTACTATTCAATCAGAGGACAGAACTAGGTCTAATGGTTTTAAGCTACAGGAGGGCAGATTTCAACTGAACATGAAAACACACTTCTTGATAGTGAGAGCAGTTCAGGAATGGTACCATTTGCCTAAAGAGGTGGCGAGGTCTCCCTCTCTCGATGTCTTCAAAAAGAGGCTGGACAGTTGCCTGCAGTGGATCCTTCATTGAGCAGAGAGTTGGAACTGATAGCCCATAGGGTCCCCTCCAAACCCAGCATCCTATGATTTCTAAATACACATTGTTTTTGCTTTTCTTAGTTGGAGAATCCTGATCTCTCTTGCTCCTTAACTGCTCAGCTTTATTGCATACCTGTAGATGATACCATAAGTGATGGCAAGGTAGAGAATGACGCCCTCGTAGTGCCAGGAGTAGCACATGGCCACAAACATCTGGGTCTCCAGGTCATTGTGGTCCCAGCTGGGGGCTCCCCAATGTGGATATAGCACAAATGCAATCTGGGTGAATGAAGAGAAGAAGGAGAGAATGAAGAGAAGCTGCTCATTTTTTTGGTTATTTACAAAACACTGTCTCATTGTTTCTTAATGGCTGAAGTGATTATCTATTTGCTGCCACTTGTCTTGAGAAGAACCTGAGCATATGTGAAGTATGTTCCATGATGGAACTCACTGTCAACAACTGTAAGTATAATTATCACTGTCTTTATTTATAATCCACCTTTTCTCCAAAACAGGAACTCAGAGACGCTTACAATCGAAACAAATACAACGTAATTAAAACATGCAAAACATTAATCAACATCGAAACAGAATGAAACTATTAACAATACTAAGAACAATTTTAAAATGTGGTTGAAAATGATAAAAGAAGTTTCAAAAACAGTAATATTAAAACTGTGCATGTTTCTGTTAAAAGCCATTTATTAAAAACTTCCAGTTCTCAAAAACCTGTTAGAAAAACAAAGTCATTGGCAGCTGATGGAAAGGCAGCAAGGAGGGGGCCATTATAGCCTCCCAAGGAAGTGAATTGAAGCACCGAGGGGCAGCTGCTGAAAAGACCGTGTCTTGTGCCTCTACCAGCTGTGCCGGTGAAACTAGTGGGGCCGAGAGCAGGGCCTCTCTTGAGGATTTCAGGGTTTGGACAGGTAGATCTGGGGAGACATGGGCTGGTATCCTGTTGGTGACATATACAAGTCCACTATGCCTGTGGAGTGATTATTTTGGTCAAGGTACCATAGTTCCTATCCTACTGATTTTAGTTTAAGTAGAGTAGTTCCTATGGGACTGTTGCACATGCAGGATCACATTAAAATACGCAAAGCATCATGTGAATGTGCACTGTTTATATGCATTGCAACTGCACCATGATGATAGACGTTGACCATTGATCCACATACTGCTGTGAACTTGCTTTGGGCTTTAGTCTGAAAATCCAAAAGCGCATTTCAAGCTGCTGTACCCTATCGACGAAATGGCTTCAGCACCTTAGGTAGCTCATCTAAACTTCAGACTAAAACCCACGGTAGATTTACCACTCTGCTAGCATGATAGACACCAACCACTACTGATTAAACCCACTCAGCCCAGTCAGACATTTGAGCTTGTATTGATTTTATCTGATACCTGCTTATGGAAAACATGGATTTGCTAGAGTTTTAACTGTTTTTAATGAGTTTTAATGCCTGGAAATCTCTTCATGTTATCTTCCATTCTTTAGAATGCCTTTTACATGGGCTTTTGGAGACATGTACATTTTTAATTCTCCTAAACAGTTCCATCTTGACTAGGGGCCATTTCAGGTGAGGGACAGAGAAAGGATAGATCACACATTTTATCACATGCAATGCAATACTTGGATCTTGTGATGGAACACTTGGACGGCAAAATGAATCCCATACAATTAAAATCCCATCATCATCCTCTGGTCAGAACTGACCTGCCACAGCCAAGTCCCCTGGGTAAGGAACATGGAAGTCTTGAACAGTTCCAGGATTGGGTTGTTTCTGAACCGCACCTCAAACAAACTGCAAACAGCACTACTCCATATAGGGATTAATAGGATGTAGTGGATGTATTGATCTAGAGCAGACATCCGGTTTGCATGGTTGTAGAAGAGGAACCCTGGTAGATGCAAACAAATGTACAGCATATTAACTGTTTAATGGTTAGAAGTCTACCAGGCTCTTTGTCATTCAGTTTGACTGAAAGTAAAGTCATTAAGCAGTGCAGTTGCAAGAAGCAGTGCAATTGCAAGAAAAAACTGTGCTTTGCATGCTGAAGACCCTGGGATCACTCTGCGACATCTGCAGGAAGGCCTAGAAATTGGGGTCTGGGATCTTTGAGGGGCTTCTGTGGGGTACCAAAGGCTCCACCTAAGGGCTGCGTGTAGTCCATGGGCTACATTTTGCTCATCTAAGGTCTATTTTGGTTTAAAATCCTAAGAACCATCAAATGGAGTGAGCTCTCTGGTGCAAAAGATATCTATACAACTTAGAGTTTTGAGCCATGGAATTTTTGGAGACAGGGGAGTACCAGAATCAGACAAAATACATGGAAACATCCATCCCTACTAACCCCAAGCTTTCTTCATTTTAGCTTGGGGAGGGAATTCCTCTTGTTCTTGTTGAATGTGAAAGACTCAGAAAATCTTGCTGATCTATTGCAAATAATCTGGTGATCTGCATGTACCATGATTTGCTTTCTGCGCATCCTTGTCTTGGGAGGGGGGAGCTCAAGATAGGCAATGTGATGTACACATATCTCTCCCTCAACACACTGTCACCTTTCCCTACTCCTTTCATCTCCTCTTTAATGGGTCCCCCTCATTCTTCCTAACGACACGACCAGCACTATCTGAGCTGCTTCTTCCTAATAGGAAAGATTTGCCTTTTTTTCAAGAATCCATCATGTTACAAACCCAGGTAGAACCTGGAAAACTAATGGATCACACTTTAGGAACAGCAAATCAAATTGAATCTGGTAATCAATAATCAATAAAGTGTCAGCAAATCTGGTTGAGTGGTGTAAAATTTATTCAAAAGATAAAATGCAACAATACTACAATGAAAGAGTAGGATATAAGACCAAGATGAAAGGAGGAATAGAGGAGAAAAAAGCATTAGAGCATATAGATAGGGTTCCCATGATGCCATGGACTCATTTGTTCTGGATTCTAGGCACAAAAAATGAAAAGCAGTTTAACATATCTTTGCAAGCTTCTTCTTGCAACCTTTTCTTTTACCAGCCTCCACTATTCTTATGATTTCTATTTTGCTGGCCATGCATATAGATCCACACCTTCTTAACATTCTGAGCTCAGACACCTAAGGAAGCAAACTTCTTGCTTTCTCCTTTCTTTCTGTTTTGCTGTTCACACATGTTCAATAAGGAGTTTTGAATGCAGCTACTGCTTACCTTTCTTCTTGTAGGCGGGTGCACAGAGCTAGAGGAAAATTCAGGACTGGATCCAGTAAGATCAGCAAGATAGAATCACATTCTTTCCCAACCCAAGCCTTACAGCATTGTTTACTGCAGACACGCTGCTACAATCTGACACTAAAAGTCTATTTTTCTCCAGTCTGCCTTTCCCGTCTTCCCAATGCTAGAAAATATCCAGCTAGACAGATTATAAGGAGGAAAGGGGGTTGGATATTTATAAGGACTTTGCAAAAAAAAAAAAAAATCAACTTCACTGTCCAAGGTGTTGTTAACTGAGATATGCCTGTATTGCCTTGCCAAATAATCATTCATTGCTCTGTCTTCCTATCGAGTGCACACTTACCTTCATTGAAAAGTGCCAGAGAGAACAGGAAGTAATCTAATCCCACAGGGATCTGGAACTTGCATCGAGTGAGTACTCCCACCACGCCGGCAATTGCAAACAAGACATGCATTGTTGAATGTTGCCAAACATTAATAGCCAGCCACTTGTTGGTGTCTTCATTGTAAAGATGGAAGCCGGGTCCACCAGGCACAATCAGCTCTAATAATGCTCCTATGGATCGAACAACGACTATGGTTATTTCTGGAAGAAGATAGCTAAGAGGAGGGCAACCAAAACGGTGAGGGGCCGGAAGCCATGCCCTATGAGGACAGACTTAGAGAGCTGGGTATGTTTAGTCTGCAGAAGAGAAGGTTAGAGGGGACATGATAGCCATGTTTAAATATTTGAAGGGATGCCATGTCGAAGAGGGAGTGGGCTTGTTTTCTCCTGCTCTTGAGACCAGGACAAGGAGCAATGGATGCAAGCTGCAGGAGGGGAGATTCCGCCTGAACCTCAGGAGGAATTTCCTGACAGTCAGGGCTGTCCGGCAGTGGAATGTGCTGCCACAGAGTGTGGTGGAGTCTCCTTCATTGGAGGTTTTTAAGCGGAGGCTGGATGGCCACTTGTCGGGAGTGCTTTGAGGGTTTTCCTGCATGGCAGGGGGTTGGACTGGATGGCCCTTGCGGTCTCTTCCAACTCTACATTTCTATGATTCTATGATTCTAAGAGAGCTATACTGGAAAGGAGACTCATGTCTTTAGTTTCACCCACTGTACTACAATTTGGGAAGCATGAAATGCAGATTTTACCAGGCGAGCTGGTAGTTCTGCCGTCTTTACCAATATGCTTCTTTTAAAAGAAACATTTTATTAAACAAACACAAACAACACTACAAAACAATACAACAAAAGAAAAAAACTAATAATACATAGCCATACAATACCACTAAAAGAAAAGACAATCAATAAATGAGAAAGCTACAAACATTGTGCCCTTATACCTAAAATGGTGATGACGTGCGCACACATTGCTGCCATTGAATATAATGAGACACCCGCATTTACATTTTTCTTTATTCAAGAGGGTCCTGGAGTTGAACCTCCACATATACAGAGGGCTCACTGTATGTGTTTTCTTACAATAAACAAAACTTTTCAAAGTTTTCAGGGTTGTAGCTCTGTTAGTCTTTTGCAGCAAAACACCCAAATAGTATCTAGTATCTACCCTTATGTACCCAACATTTTCTTCCATTAAAAACTAAAAAGTTTTATTTGGCATAAGTTTTTGTGATGGCAACCAACTTCGTCAGATGCATAGAGTGTTGCCTTAGTTGGCAAATATTTATATATTGCCATGTAAGAACTCAGGAAAGAACTAAGGATGGGAAATGTAAAAAAAAAAATAGTAATAATAACATTTCTCATTTCTTTAAATTATATTTTTTTAAAAAGCAATTGGATGGGAGAACAGACATCCTCATGTAAATGAGCTGCTTAGCATGTACATTTTGATTAAAATGCAATATATTGAAAGAAAATTAAGGTAGATTATTTTCTAGTTTTAAGAAAGAAAGAAAGAAAGAAAGAAAGAAAGAAAGAAAGAAAGAAAGAAAGAAAGAAAGAAAGAAAGAAAGAAAGAAAGAAAGAAAGAGACAGACAGACAGACAGACAGACAGACAGACAGACAGAGTGATCTGATGGGAATACTACCGGAAGGCCCTGTGCCTGACAAAATGTTCTTTTTTTGTTCTTCTATTTGTGTTGCACTAGGAATGTAGATGCCCAATTTACAAGATTTCCCCTTCTCTGTTAATCCACACAGCAACCCTATTATAAGATAGGTTTGTTGAGAGGTAGTAATAGCACATGGTCATATGATTAATTCCAAGACCAAGCAGACATTTGAATGTCAATATTTCTATTCCAAATCTATTGCTTTAAATCTTAGACTATACTGATTCTCTTGGATCAGTAAAAAATGGTATAAACTGTGAAACATCTTGGAAGAAAGAAAAATATAAGAATTAATGCACCTGTTTTAAAAAATGCAAAATAGATGCCTGGGTTTGAGGAAATGGAATAGGGCAAGCTTATCCTAGGGGAGACATTTTAATCAGCAAAAGGTGCTGTAAATGTAGAAAGTTTGTGAACCACCACTTTCAAATGCTTGCTTTCAGATTGGGGTGGCTCTGTGCCCCATATTACACAGGACAGTCCTCTACCTGAGATGACAGTCTTGTCTTTAAAAGCATCCTCTATTTAAAATGGTTTCCAATTTAGGTCTGGGTTAAACATAAGAGGTTAAGAGTGCTAAACGTTGTCTATCCACAGTTATAATCAGAACAAAAAATTGATGTCACCTGCTCACCATCTTCCTCATTAAGGTGGGGTTTCCGTTTAAACTCCAGTAACTTTGAAAAAGAAGAGTCACCTCTGCATATAAACTAAACTGAACATTTTCTCTTCAAATTTGTGTTCTCTTTTAGTCATACCTAAGTGTCTGTCCTAAGACAATTAGTACAATCCTCTTTTCTTCTGTTTAGATTGACACTGGAAAAGAATGGAAGCTGTGTGTCATATTTACCCAAGAGACAGAAGAAAGCTATGCCTCCCCATTCCAGAAATTCTGCCCAGTAGATGAGTTTTTCAATCTGTGGAGAATACTTTGACTTCTGGCCAAGGAACCTCAAGGGATGTTTTACAGCCCACAGTTGTCCAAGGAGCAGGAATAAAATTCCTGATAGTGTATGTCCTAGGAAAGATCCCATTACTGAGGCACGTTAATGATTTAATACCTAGCCAGAAGAATAAACAAAAATTAAAACAATGGTTTCAAACTGAGGAGGAAGCAATGTCTTCCAACATTATACATGAGACTATGCCCCTTACTGAATGAGATTGTCATACCACCAGAGCAACATGTTCCCAGTCCAGGATCCATGCTATCTCACATCATTGTCACTCACCAGTTGCTATCACATTGCAATCCACTGAAAATCCACCCTTTTTCAATTGTAAGCGTTCTGGTCTGTGGCTGCCTGCAAGGCCTTGACCCTGTTCTTTGTAGAATTCTGCCCAGGACCTCAGACCCAGCTGGCTGCTCAGATGCAGGACCGCTGGAGCAGCCAGCTATATAAAGGCTGGGGTTTCTCTGCAGCCTTTGCCACAGCAACATGGTCTGTAGTGTTGTTTGTAACCTCTCCAGTGTTCCTGACACCTGCTGACTCCTGGACCTCTGCCTGTGTTCTAGACTTGCCTCTGGCCCTGTGGACTCTTGTTAACTGGTAGGCTTCTACTACCTTGAACCCTTGTTGTGCTCTGACCTTCTGCCTGTCTCCTGGACCTGCCTCTTGCCTCTGGCCCTGGAGGACGGCTGCCACGGACTCTTGCTGGGCCCTAACCCTTGGCTTCCTGACCTAGCACCTATCCCAACCCTGGCACCTGGACTAGTTGGCCCTCCCTGCCTGAGCTTCAGACCACGACATCAATGCTGGAAAAAATCCAGTAAGTGCACCTTTTCCACCATAATCCCATCAGCTGTGTGAATGTGGTTTCTCAATAGTGCTTGACAGTGCTTCCTGTTGTAGGTGACTCAAGAGTGGGCATGGTGTGGGTGTTCCCAGGTTGTCCCTCCCTCAGGTGCTCCCATGGTGTGGTAATTTCAAAATCTATCTCCTTTCTGTGTTTATTTTAAATTTCTCCTTTGAGTTTTTTACATTTTTTTAATGTCTTTTAGCATTATAGTGCAAAAACGCAATAGAGTATGGACATGTCGTGACATTACAATGTTGCTGTGCTAGTACAGCTTACAAAAAAAAACAAAACCCTGAACAATCACAAGCTGTGGGATGGGGGAAAGGACTCGCCCATAACTCTAATGAGGTGGGAACTCAGTGTCAATAATGCTGCTCATCCACTGAAGTTGAAAGGGTGCAGTAGAGAGTGTTCATAACCTGATACTGTCACAGAAATGGCAATGCTGGGATTGAAATGGAACAACACACTATTGAGGTGTGGCATGGTAAGAGTGGTGCTCAAGCAGTGAAAACCCCCACCAAACTGCCTAAGCCACTGTGTTGCACCCCCTGTAGCATCCAACATTCCCATCAGACAACATTTCATGTATTTTCATCAGGCAGCCATGTTTTTATGAAAGTCCTTAGAATTGTTTTCTGCTGTGCTCGCACCACTCCTTTGGAACCACAACAATTCTCTGACTTTTCACTTCAGACCCTGAAAACCATACTTACTTCTGACTTCTCTACTTAAAACCTTTGTAGATCTTTTGTAGTGGCCTTTATCTGATGAAATATTTATGTCAGATCTTATCATAGCAAGCTGGAATTTTGTCATCAAAGAAGGTTAGTTTCAATTAACACAGGATTGTCCAAAATGAAACATATTTGTAGTTGGCTGCCTGTTAATATTATCATAGAACTAGCTAGGTTTATAATTTGGTGAGGTACCTAGAATTCTGTTCTAGAGATCTTGAGTGCTATAGCTCAGGGCATTGTACGACAACTCTCCAACAGAAAATTGCTAAATCTCTCACCCCACTACAGATCTCGGATTTCCTTAGTAAGGAGCCATCGTACCTCCTTACTATGGCTTTAATCACACTGCAATAACTATGGAATCTAGTCACAGCCCTGGGCAGACCAGTTTTTAGTGAAATCAGGAAGACACCATTATTTGTTACAATAAAAATAATGGATAATAAATGCAGATCGTAAATACAGAAAGCATAAGGAGCATCAATAAAACTAGGTGTTGGCCCATTCCTAGCCAGGTAGCAATACCCTTCTTCCACCCAAGTGAGAGAGAGAAAGGGCAGGGGTGGTGGTGGAAAGGTTAACCTGTCATGGATGTTATTATACTCTACAACTGTCCTATCTTCTCCCACTTTTTCAGTTGCTTTTTCCATATGCCCCTTTCTCTCTCCTCTTCCTCCTTTCTTCCTTATTTCAATTGCTGCAAATCAAGCTCAAAGTGGAAAATGTAATTTACACTCACTTAAGAGTAAGAGTAAGAGAAAAAGAGGGGGTGAAATCTTCCCCTTCCCAGTAGACTCCGGCACAAGGAAACTGATGCAGCCTCTCCTAGCTTGTGCGTTCTTCCTTATAATACCTCTTGCCTTCTTGACCACCCTGCAAGGTTGCTTGGCCACACATGCCCAGGTTAATCGGTGTGAAACGTTGATTTTACATTGTAGTGGCCCTTTCCCTCACCCTCCAGTTCTCAAAACTGAGAAAACACTAACCAGGAAAATTAAAGGAATATTAGTCCTTTTAGTAGGAAGGAGAGAGAAGTTCATTACTCGGGGCAGTAAACTGAAGCACACGATGAGGGATAAAAGTATAATAGCAGGCAGCACCTCTTTACATGCTTTGCTAAGCAGGACGCGCTCCATCTGTCCTACATGAAAGAAGGAGCTCCTTTTGGGACTGCAGCCACGGTCTGTGTATGGCACTGTGAATAGTTCAGTCTCTTACCTCTCTTCCAGTCCTGAATCCAAAACAGACAGGCTGACGGGATGGCTTCTGGTCTACAGAAACAGTGGATTTGACATTTTTGTGAAGGTAGTACTTCCTTCATTGCGGCTGGTTCTCGTGTTATTTCAGATCGTAACACAATTGTACATCCCCCCTAACACACACATACTTTTAAAGGGAAAGAGAGGTTTAATTTGACTAGATGGCTTTTGAACCATCTGTCTCCCAGCAGCATTAGGACTGGAAAGTTTTTCCAATCCTGCTTCAGCTAAAGATCTCTGTGGTACCCAAAAGTGGCTCCCAGGATTGCTTTCCCCAATCTTGGATGTAGGTTTTAGGGTGTATGGGGAGCTGCAAGGGATCATCAATTCTGGCCAAGAGCAATAGGATCCAAAAGAAGTACACCATTGGATCCCAGACATAATTAATATAATATATAAACATTTGTATGCTACCCCATGATGTCTCAAGGTAATTTATTAAAAATATAGAAGAATTTAAATGTAAAATAAAATATAGAACTATAATGCATATCTTCCCCCCTCCCCCCAACATATAAGAGATGAAAATTGGGACTCATATGTGAGCAGACAATACTGGCATATAGTCAAGATGGAAAACATTATTAATGGAGAAGAACACACAAGCTGAGAGAGGCTACAGCAGTTTGCTTTTCCCTGAGTCTAATGCTACCCCTTCTCTCCTCTCCCCCTGCTCAGTCAGTTAAGCACAAGCTACTTTTGCCCTTTGAACTCAATTTGCTGCAACTAAAATAAGCTGAGGAGAAAGCGGAGACGTGGAAGAGAAGGAAACTGGGACATTGTAAAGAGTAGGACAGCCAAAGATTAATCAGAACTGTCCCTGTGAAATTGAGACACTTGGAAAGTATGATAAAACTAACATAAATACAACAAAGCAAGCGTTACATTACCTCCAGTGCAGGAATCCTGTAGCACTTTCTCAGAGGTTCTGTAAGTGTTGTCTCTAGTGCAGCCAATTATTCCACAGGCACACAGACATCTCTTGTACCTTTGATTTGGTGAGTGGGTAGCAACATCACTGTTGCACAACTCAGTGCTTGGTATGCAGTGCACAATCATTGTGCAAGCACAGAGTCCAGTAAATTTGTGCTGGCATGCATTTATGCTACCTTAAAAATGCATAGGATCTTGGTAGGGGATTGTAAAAACAAAATACTCAGCTTATATGCTTTCTTCAGAAGGCCTGATGACCAGGGAGAACTGCAGCTTGCACAAAAAAGTATACAGGTATTTTCTGAAAAATTCAGCAGTTAGTTCACATAAGCAGTCTTTGTTTAGAAAGCTTGTTGACTTTCTTGGGCACAGAACCGTTCTGTTGCTTCCCTTCTTCTCCCATGTTAAGCCCACATGGCAGCATATGCAGCAAAAGAATCTTGTGCTTTCCTCCTCCTTTTTGGTATGAAAACCAATTGTTTGGTTTGGAAACCTATTGTTTTGTTCAGGACACTCATTTGGTGTCTGCTTTGACAGTTATCATGATCCACAAATTTCTGATTTTCACTTCCAAGGTAATGAAAGCTATGGATATTTTTGTCATCTCTACTGCAGGCTTTCAATAAAACTTTTCTTCTGATTCATAAAACATGGACATCAGATCTCGTCATAGAAAACTCAAATTTTCTTATCTTTAAAGGAGTTTTCATTGGGAGGTATTACTGTAAGAATTATCATGAGTAGGCAAAGAACGATGCCTATTGCTGTGTTTGCATGGTTATGTGCCAGCCTGTGTTAATTCTGAGAGCAACCTTGTTGAGCAGGTTCAGCATAAAGTTGGAAATTTGCTTTTCGAAAGTGATGCAGTATCTTTATTCATTATTGTGATTAAAGGCTAATGCTCATCAGGGATACTGAATAGTATTTTGTTACTCTGCTCGTTGTGTTCCTCATTACTTCTTGCTTTCCTTTGCTTTATTTTGGGAAAGTAGACTTAGCACTGATAGGAAAATGGCATCAAATGGGGGGGGAATGGCATCAAATAGGGGGGAAACCATTTGAGAAAAGGTTTCTGAAATGCTTTAAAGCCCAGAAAGTATCATTGATTCACAAAGAAAGAAGTTTCATTTTCCACTGCTTACACTAATGCTTTGTACTGTTTACACTGTTTTAATGATCAAATTGAGAATTTTGCTCTTGTTGTAAAAAATAGAACTTTGCTGTATTTCATTTTCTTGGCAAGATTTGTTCAGAGACGGTTTGCCTTTGCCTTCCTCTGAGGCTGAGAGAGTGTGGCTTGCCCAAGGTCACCTGGGGGAGTTCCACGGCCAAGCAGGAATTCAAACCCTGGTCTCAAGAGTCACAGTCCAACATACAAACCACTAGAGAACGCTGGCTGTCCTGGGGACATGACAGGGTAGAATTACTCTCTGAGGGAATAGGATAGTGAATGAGTAAATAGTTGACTTTTTGCTGTATTTGATTAAAAGGCATTACATACTGCTAAGAAAATATGTTTTGCAATATATTTTGCAATCATAAACAGTGCAGTTAGCCCACTGCATGGTCCACTGCAGTAGCATTCAGAATGATTGCACAGATACTTTTTGTAGCTTCAGCAAACAAAGCTATTTTGTTTGTGGCATGGTGGTTACAATCTGACAATAACCTGTTTCTCTTCATGAAAGGGCTTTAACCCTGTAGGGCTGCCAAGATATGTCACAGGAATATCTCCATGGGATTCTGATATAAGTGGCAATATAATAAGTAGTATGCAATGTTCCCTGCTTCTCCCATGACATAAAAGCAGAACCATAAACCTGGAATGTGCTACAATCTTCCAGCCAAAAAAGATGCAGGCAGACTTAAAGTCTGTAAATGCTGTTCTCAGAGAGGCAAAGGTGAGCATTTACAAGTATGGAGCATTTTCATGATTTGCTCTCAATGGACCATACAAATGGGACAAGTTTGAATATTTAATTAAATCTAAACACTGATTGTTATCTATTTTGGCTAAGAGCCTCTCTTGGAGGATGGAAGTGCTCATCGTGATATTCTTGGCATTTACATTGGCACCAAGATTGACTGGTCAGCATAAATGTGGTGTCTATCTTTCCATGGGAAAAAAAGATGGTACCTCTCCTTACCTGTTCAAGGTCTCAAGGTGGATAGATTGTGAACTACCTTCTGTCCTTTCTAGATAAATGATGACCAAGAGTTTGCAGCTAATGAAATGTGACCGGCCTTGAATGGCGTTTATCTCTGTACTTCTGAAAATGTAGGTGGAGTAAGGTGGGGACAATGAAATCATTAATTGCTTGGCCTCTCTTGACAGATTTTAAAGCCCTAGCCAGAACTGAAGGATACAAAGAATTTCCTAATTATCTAAACATAAACATCACATGATGATTCCCAGCAATAAAAGAAGAATTATATAGGCCAAGATTCGACATTGCATGGGTCCATCTGTCTGGGTGTGCAAGGCTCTTTTAAGCTATTTAATTACCAATGTAGGGAACTGGGGGAACTTTTGGTTCTTCTGATATATTGTACAGCCAACAGCAGCGGTATATGGTGGTACACCCCTATCTCCAGAGAGATCCAGGTGACAGATGGTTTTTTATTTTCCCCAGTTGCTGCCAGATGACGCTTGGGTACTCCACACCCTTTGCCAGCCTGTAAAGGCCTGAGAGAGCCCACACCCCTCTTTTGCAGCAGGTTTACAAGCTGAGAGAGCTGCAGCAGGTTACAAGGGGCTACTGAACAGTTCCTTGCACAATGATTCTGAAAGGGCATACATACACTTTATGCTTGTATATGTCACTGGCCATACAATTTTAAAAATAGGCTGCATTTATTTAGCCAACCTTTGATCAAAAAGGTAGATTTCTTTCTGTTCTCTTCATGACTTTTTGTTTTGGGTTTCTTTTCATTACTTTTTATGCTGTTAGTCTTTTCAAAGTAACCAGCTTTGCTTGAGTTAGGAACCCATTAGTCCAACCTACACTCAGTGTCTTTTCTTTCTCTGCTACCAACTCTTTTTCTTTGTTGCTCATCTGTGTCCTCTTCCGATCTAGCGCCAGCTCTCCCAAGGTTGAAAACAGTTTTTGCTCTCCTAACCTGTTTCTTGCTAGTCTTTCTCTTCCTCTATCTCAGTGTTTGTTCAAGCCGTTTGCTCTCCTTCCTAACTCTTCTTTCCACCCTTGGGAATTTCTGTCCCTATATACAGAATTTCAAAATCCAGGGAGACATATTTTAATAGTCTGTATATCATTTGCTTTATTATTCATGCATTATGCAAATCACATCATCGAAACTGCAGACCAACAACTCTTCCCTCCTGCAATTTCATACTCAGAATGATGTCTCCAGTCCTGCAATATAGATAGGAAACAGATGTTTGGGTTTTCTTGGATTCTTTGCATGCAGTAAGCATGTGTACGTACCTTCAAGTGGCCTGTTGATTTACGGAGACTCCATGAATTTCACAAGAGTTTTGTTAAGCAAGGAATACTCAGATGTGGTTTTGTCAGCTCCTTCCTTTGAACCATAGCTTATGGCACCTGGAATTCATTGCTAATCTCCCATCCAAGCCTTTCCTAGCTTCCAGGATTAGATGGCATATAGAGGTGCACAAATTGCATCCCAAAGTGTTTTACGAGCCCCAGTGACCTCTTTTATCCATGCCTGAAACAGTAGCGGGAGATGCTGATATTCAGTAGGTGTTGCTTCGCCAGGAAAGGAGATTTAACAAGGTTTGGTAAACTACCTGTGGCATCCAAATAAGTATTTGTTAAAAACTGCAACAGAAGACATTCCTGTCCTCCATGGAGCTGCAGGTACAGACCGGAGAGTTAAAGATGCGACTTGTTCCATGTATAGAGTGTGCAGGTAGGACAAACAAAAAGTTTGACAAAAGATTTGTAGTGAGTCAAGTTATGTACGTTAAGGACTATACTTCATGAGTGGACTGAACAGGAACTGTATATTTTGTTCCATATCTCAGCTTCTACAAGGCTATGGACTTTTAATTAAAAAAAACTATAGATCCAGACCAGCTAATTATGTAAATAGGAATCAGGTGGTACAACTAAGGTTCAGGGTAAATCAAGCCACTGGGCAATATGGTCAGTGTGCGTCTACTCTTTTTCTTTCTCACGTCTTTCTTCTCCTTCATCACACTCAATTGTTTTTCAGACTTTCCCTCTCCTCACTATCCTCTCATACATAGTCCAGCAGTTTTGATTAATTTATTCAATCTGATTGCACACACGCATTCATATGTCTGTGTGTGCATGCACAGAAACACACACACACATATATATATACCTGAAGTCAGAAACAGGTAAAGTTCACCAGGTAGATGGGTTATACAGTTGTATAAGCTGAGTTGCTTCAGTAGTGGAAAGGCCAGAAGTGAAGTTCTAAGTCAAGCCTGAGCAACTGCTATTGGAGCAGGAGCCACTTTTCAGGTTGGTCAGATGCTTAGGGTTGCCATAAGTCATAAATGACTTGAAGGCACACAACAACAAGAACAACAAAGATGCTTGAGGGCTACATCGTTGTAGCTTGTTTGGAGTCTGACATCTGGGGAAGACTGATGGTCAAAGTGGACATCAGGACCTCATGGGCAAAATCCCCCACTAAGCTCCCGGTGGACACTGGAGAAACCCAAAATGTTCCTCACTCCAACCTAGCCTTGAGTAGGAAGCCCACCTCCAAGACCATGGTGCTTTTCAGGTATGGAGGAAGTTTACACTAGGCTCAGATTTGGAAGAAATCTCCCTGAGTTCAGACAAAAGGCAGAATGAAACCAGTGCATGTGAGAACCAGGGACAGGATGGCAGTCAGTGAATGGAAGTTATTTCCACACTTCCAGTCTTCACTGATATTCCCTCTCCAAAAGCTCTGCAAAGCACCTTTGACTTCTTCCAGGACTTCTCGGAGTCCTTTGCAGAGAAAGCCCATTCTCTTTGTGCCCGCCTTCCAAGGAACATCCCATGGGACTACTTTCATGAAAGTTTTCACAGCCCGTGTTTCTCCAGGTCAGAGGTTCTCCTGCCTGTCTCTACCTGTGCTTGGATTCTGGCAGACAGACATGGGGACAGATGGAATTATGCCATACACAGGCTGTGCCCCCATCCATGAAACGGTCTCCTTTTTCCATGTACGATAGTACAGACAGAGATAGGTCTGCTTAGTACAGTATGTAAAGGGAAATCAGCTGCTCTGAAGTTTTATCCCTTCCTGTAATCTGAACGTATCATGGGGAGAACACCCCATGAGGTTTTTTAAATGAAGTTTTATTTAGTGATTTTCAGCCTGCTGCTGATTCCCCATTTCTATCTTCCCCTATACACCCCAATTCTTTTAGCTCTCGAAGGGATAAGCAATGCCATACAGTTGAAGAAGCATGGCACCAGTGCTGAAATTAGAATCTTTTGCCCAAGGCACTTGACTTTTGCCCATGAGGCAGACACGTGGCCTTACCTCTCATGTGCCAAAGGGCCTGGAGCTTGGACTAAGTACACATCATCCTGTTCTCAGATTATTGCCACATGCTCAGCTCAGCAATTACTCCTGTGGAAAAATCAAGATGTGTTCTTCATTAAGACAAAGGTACAGAGGCATAAAACTTGTACCTGCCAGTTATGCCTACTATATATAAGAAAAGAAATATTTGTGAGTGGGAAAACATTTGGCTAGCATGCTGTTAGTACATTTCATAAGGAAAAACAAGTGGCAATAATCTTCTTAGATCCAGAAAAGGCTTTTGACAATGTTTCTTGGACCATCATGATTGAATTACTTAAAACACTGAACTGTGGTCAGAACTTCCTGAATTGAATATCCACAATTTATTCAAAACAAAAAGCTCAGGTTGGAGGTTAACGGAGGTTAATGGAGATAAGACAGACTAGTTACAAGACAAGGCTGTCCTTTATCTCCAATTTGGTTTAAGTCTTGAAGTATTGATTAGAGCTGTAAAAAAAGAAGAAAACATTAAAGGCATAACAACTAAGAAACAAGTAGTTAAGTTGAGAGCTTTTGCTGATGATATAGTACTTTTTTAGAAGACCAAATAGAATTATCAGATGTTTAGAAATTTTGAAGAAATGGTTGGATTTAAGTTAAACTAAGATAAAACAGTTATGATCACTAAAAACATGATAAAAGAACACCAATTGATTTTAATGGGAAAGACTAATTTCAAGATAGTTAAGAAAGTGAAATATCTGGAAGTTATTTTTTTAAATTTCATAATACAGAACTATTTCAAAAATAATTATGATAAAGTCTGGAGACAAATTACACAAGATCTTGAATGATGACCTAAGTTAAAACTTTCACTATTGGGAAGAATATCAGCAATTAAAATGAATGTTTTACCTAAAATGTTGTTTCTCTTTCAGACCATTACAATCCTAGTAAATTACTTACCTTTTAAACAATGGCAAAGAGACATTTCAAAATTTACCTGGCGGTGGAAAAAGCCAAGAATGAAAATGAAGACTTTACAAGATGCAAAAGAAAGAGGGTACCTGGTCTTTGAGACTCAAAAATATTTTTTCCTGCAATAGCAATGGTCTGCTTGAAAGATTGGATGACACTCCCATGCTATAAGATGAGCTGACTGAGAGTATGGCTTTTACCATATGAAGCTCTTTTTACTAGAGAAATAAGTTTTATTGATAGCTGAATAACTTAATACTGATTTAAAGTTACAGGGACACAAGTTTATATGAAGTCTCATGACGAATTGAAAGCAGAAGGGAGAAATATAAGTTGGTTTGCCTATAGACAACTTTCTGAGAGATTCAAAATGGACAATAAGTTATATGGCATTGATACAGACTTTCAAACAGACTTTCAAAATCAACTGTGTAATAATGATAAACAATTCATTGCTAAAATGTATAAAAATGTCGTTAAAATTTGAATTAGGAGAGGAAAAAGTAAAAGATTGCACGATTAAACTGGCACAAAATTTAGGTCATACAATCCAGATGGATCAATGGGAGAAACTTTGGAAGAAAGATTTCAAATTTAGTTTATTATTTAAAAGAGAATCTTTATAAAATGATATATAGATGGTATTTATCCTTGGAAAAAAAGAATCAGTGATGTTGATGCTGGCAATCTAATCAAACTAAAGAATCGTTTTTTCATATGTGGTGGACTTATGAGAAAGCTAAGAAATATTGGCAGATCGTACATAAGATGATGGAAAAGATTTTAAGAATCAAGATTCATTTGACCCCAGAACTGTTCCTGTTGGGAATAATGGATGATAATACAAAAGACTGTGTGAAAGTTATTCAGTACGTGACTGCAGCAGGGATCATCTTAGATGCCAAGTATTGGAAGAATAATGTCACGCCTTCCCAGGAGGAATGGGTTTTGAAACTCTTACATATGGCAGAAATTGACAAATTGGCAATGTTAATAAGAGATAAATCTATTAATGAATATAAGAAGCACTGGGAAAGGGTGATGTTATTTTCATCATGTATTGAAAGCAAACAAGCTACACTTGGATTTGATTGAATTTAGAAGAGTTTTTGTAGAATTGTATTTCCACATTTACTTTTTTCTTTTACTGTATTTGAAAATATATTCAGATTATTTACTCTAGCAGAGGTGTATCTAGGGTGGGGGGGCAAGTAAGGCACTTGCCCTGGGCACCGATGCCAGAGGGCACAAAATGCACATGCATGTGGGTAGGTGCACAACTTCCACGCTTGCCCTAGGTGCTGCTTACACTAAATACGCCACTGTATCTGAGTAAATACAGTAAGAAAAGGATGATAAATCTGAGGCAGTAAAACCTTCAGAGTCCTTATTTAACTCAACAATATTTGGTGTTTTACCAATGTTCTCTGAGTATATGATGCTCTTGTCAGTAATCCTTGCACAGTCCTAAGCCTAAATAAAGTTATTGTGTGTGTTCCAATTTTGCAGAAGAAATGTGGGTGTGAGACTGAGTATACCTGTAGTTAGACAATTGTAGATTGCATTTAATGGTGATGAAAGTGTGGTTATGAATGTGTATTATCTCACTTCAAGATATATTTTCAATGTGTTTGTTGTTGTCCTACCAGCACACTCGGTTCATGGGGCATGCCACCTCTTTAGCTATGAAATAGGTGTTTGCACGTCTTTCTTTGCGGAAATGTCCTGGCTACAAGTGCGTTTTGATGCTACAGGCAGGTTCATCTCCTTTCCTAGGAAAGCTACGCCTATTGAATATTAGTGTTTCTTGCAGCTGTTTAAGACATAAGAGACACGAGATCACCTGGGTGCACACAAACATTTGGGCGACAGTTGGGGCATTCCACTTCCCATGCAAAGAATCAAGGCAAATCCAGTCTTCTTTTTCTTATCAATAGGGCCACAATGAAAGGATTCTTTCTTTCTTCGCCTCACTAGACTGTATTTGTGCTGCTACATCTGCAATGGGAAGCTTCAGGTTTACAACTGTCCTTACTCCTGGCACTGTACAGATGTTGTTCTCATCCTCTCCATCATCAATGACAGCATTTTACAGGTATGCAATAAAGCTGAGCAGTAAAGGGTAAAAGAGAACCGCATCCTCTAATTAAATAAAGCAGTGTCAGTATCTTCCTAAAGGGAGCCCCACCTCGTGTTTAAAACATTTCTTATCTTCCTCCTCACATCATCCCTCAGTGTGTCTCCATAACAAGAAAACATGAAATAAGAAGCAGAGTTGTGACTACTAAAAGCTGTGGACTACTATATCTCGAAAAATGCTCTTTGTGTCATTATTGCTAACTGCACTTTGCTTGGTGCTCAGCCTTCAATAAAACATGCAATAAGAAATAAAGGAACAAAGTTACAAATCCCATTCATTTGCAAACCGACAGACAGAAAATTAGCTAAATCAAAGGTTGGCAAAATCCTGCTCGCAAGCTGCATTCAGTTGCCCAACCTGATCTGAAGCTTGCCCACATTGGATTTTTTTAAAAGAAAACATGCCCATTGATGTTACTTTTTTACTTCTGAAAGGCTCTCAGAGTAGAGATTTTGCAGCAATACCCCAAGCGACTCCTCAAAACACGAAACAGAAAACATCTTGCCACTTTCTTTCTTTCTAATTGCATCTTGGAGGCTGCTGCAAGCTGTACTAGCTCCTGGGCCATTGGAATTTCTCCATTCCAGTGCTATGTCACTTCTTAGAATCTACATCATGACTGCAGAATTAAAACACTGAAAACAAACTACTTCAATTGATAAGGTAACTGTTCCATAGCTTGTTGTCACCTCTGGGTAAGTATCAGGCTGGATGTCAACTACGAGGATATATTTATTATTTATTTAGATATATAAATAGAAAACCATTAACAGGCAGCTCTGCTATTAAGAATTTCACAGCATTTTCTGGTTGTTCTGCATTCTTTATTCCTTAAGCTTATGGAAGGAAGATATGGTTGAGGATAGGGACGGAGCATATCGGTTTTGTTAGAATTATGGGTAAATTTATGGTTTTGTGCTCTGCCTTCACTCAGCAGTTTCCTCTGTCCTGCAACCTTTGAATTCGGTTTCACCATTCAAGCCATTTTGGCATTCAGTTCAGTCTTGAACTGAACTAAGCATCTGCAACATTAATTAAAGTCTCCTAGAGTGGTAGTGAAAGATGCTTATCTGGATGATTGCTACAAGATGTACATCATTCCACTGCTAATGGGAAAGAGTAGCTTGAAAGCAAAGACTACTGGATGACCTGTACGGGTCTATTTTCAGTGATGTCACCTCTGGTTCTTTGCGCCGACTACCAAATCCGGTATTTCCAACTGTTTTAGCAAACTGCCTTGCATTCTGGAAACAGATCAAGTCACAACAGAATTGCTTCAAGTTGACAAGGCAACTACACAACAATCCCTAGTTTGTGTTGCTCTGAGAGAGGGGAAAAAAGGTTAATCAAAGGGCTGCAGGAGGATTGAAAATAAAGAGCTTCACAAAGCAGGAAGCAAGCTATCTAAGGAGACTGCCAACAGTCCATGTGGCTTACAGCAAGTGTGATTTAGAGCTACGGAGATTTAAGCTTCCCAGACCGTTTGTTAGAACATATGAGGGACCCCCAAGCACCTAGGAAAGACAGAGGAATCAGTCTGGAAGTTAAAGTGTTTATTGATGTGTTTTCAACTTTTTTTACATTCCCCACAGCCCACACTAAGGAGTTTGCAGGTTAAGTAAATCTGTGCATAGTGGGAAAAGACATGATAAGGGGTGGAAGATAAAAGAAAAAGTCACGAATAATAGAAAAAAAAATACACCACAGGTTACCAGAACCTCCAGAATTTTTAAAAAAGCTGTGAGCCTTAACACCAATTATACAAGCATTACAAAGACATGTTGGTGAATGAAACAAGCCCCGTGACACTTCAGTGCCCACCGATTCCCTTCACTTCCCCATAATTGGGCATTACCCTTATACCCACCCTAGCCCAACCCAAAATGGATAGCAAAGGCAATGATTCTTTGGCTCCCCCAAATGCTTGGTTATTCCCAGGGATGTCAGTGGCTCTGGTTCTGTGCACAGGTCCCAGCGTCAACCCCAGCTTTCTTGGGAAGACAAAACAGCCTCCCAAACCTGTAATGATCCTGATCTAACATGAGAGGATCAAGGTTTGGGGGCATGTAAACAAAGACGGGTTTACTTACACTAGGCAAGGTGCTAAAGGAGGCTGGTTTGGGCAGGAAGGGTCTCAGTTTAGACTTCATGGCTTCCAACTCTACAACAAGACTGGGTTCAAGAAAGCAAGGTAGGTGCACAATCGTAATATGCACAAACCATACCCCAATATTTCACTATGAAGGCCTTACAATGGCAGAAGTATTTCCCCTCCACACCTCTAGATTTCTGAACACCAACCCACATAGCAGCAGAATTGCACAAGTTACTGGCATCTGAGAATTTACACAAGGTTTCCATTATCGTTATGAATTTGCCTCCCCCAATCACCCTAAATCCAACTTGTTCTTTTGGTGATTTCCAGGAAAACAAAATTTCCTTTAAAAAAAAGGAATACTGCTTTTATATATAAAAGCCTGAATGACCAAAGAACTACAAGTGTTTCGTTTATACAATGCAATTGGTAGAAATGACCTTGAATATACAAGTGGTGTATCAGAAATAAAACAACATTTCTCATTTATACAGAGAGCTTGTTATCCAGACAATACAACAGCACTGGGATTTTCCCTTCATTAGATTAAGTTTCTTAAAAAAGAAAAAAAAACTACATCTCAAATATCTGCAATAGATCCATTTTCCCATTTAAGGTTTATATATCATATATTGTTATATTATCATTTTCCTCACCCATTTAAAAGAATGGAAATTGCAACTCTACAGTAGTAATTAAGTCTTAAATGATCCAGGAGTTCTGAATGTAAGATGAAGTCCTCTTCAAGCAACAGTTGGTCAGTAGTTGATCCAAGATACTGGACCAGTTTGGCCCTCCCTACCCTAACCCTCTGCTGATCAGGGCTACTGCAGTTTCGACAGCCTTTAAATCTGCATCTGCTCCAGGTATTTGTATGTTGGGTTCTCATAGCCATGGTTCTGCATCTTGTTCAGATGCCGTTCTTCTGGGGTTAGCATTGGGTCAACCTTAAAAGAGAGAGTGACAACAAATGGTCAGTGTTCCAACAGGTGATGCACAAGAATCCAGTAACTGGTCCTTGGATGCAATAAAGGTGCCTTAAACCTCAGATACTCTGCTGCGATATTTGTCACAAAAATTCTGGATTCCATCATCACAATCAGAGAAGCTCCTCCAGCATTTGCTTGCATATTTTTTCAAATGTACATTACACGAGACCAAGCAAGTCATGATTTTCAATCACCATTCCAAATTGTTAACATGCAACACTGAGTTGTACCACTTAGAAGTTACATATTTGGTGCATGTGTGAATCAAGATACAATAAGGGCCTTGTTTTCTTTTCTTTTTTAAAAATCTTCTTTCTACTGCCTACACATGTAGTAAACTGTTCTGAACTACAGTTAGCCCTCCACATTTGCAGGTTTCACTTTTGCAGATTTGATTATTCACGGATTATTTGCTGTCCTCTCTGCTGCCTCCCCATGCCATTTTTAATAGGGACTGCAAGCCTTGTGAGACTGAGAAACTGCCAACGAAGCCAGTAAGTCCCTCTTTAAAATGGTGTGGGGTAGCAGTGGAGGTGGCAGTAAGTCCCATCAGCCACCCACTTCTGCCTTATGAAGGAACCTTGATGCCTCAAAGGGATATAGCAGGTTGAATACGGTGATCATACTTTTTTTAATGTGTTAAATATGGTTTGGGAGGGCCTAGAGTTATTCATGGTTTTCTCACTTTCACGGGGGTCCTGTGCCCCAACCCTAGCGAATGTGAAAGGATGACTGTATATACAGGCAGTGATTACTGGATGTTCACGAAACAGGATTCCCACAGGCAAAGTAATAGTCCCTGAAGCACACAAACACAATAAGGAAATATTCCATACTAAAAAAAAAAAAAATGGGGCCACTACTACTTTACCAGCAGCCTCATCATTTGATCTCATCTCCCTCAGTGTTCAGACAATGACCCTTCTTACCTCTACAATTCCATGGCTGATAGTCCCATATTGCCGCTTCCTCAGCATCACCAGGCTGATGACTATGACTGTGGCAATGGCAACAGCTATCACCAGGAGGCCAATGAGAGCACTGCTACTGAAGCTGAAGTCATCACGAAGGGAGCTGTCACTTTCCTGCGAGGAAAGGAGAGAATGTGGAGGGAATGAAACCCAGAAACACACACCAGCAACCAAGCTTAGGAGTACATTTCTTTAAGCAACTGCTGCACCAAGCATGAGATGTGCCTGATTATGAGCTCACTTTGATCTTCATTATTATGATCTGGCTGGCTGAAAGCACCTTTAAAATACCTTCTTTCATTGTACTATACGGCTTTTTTTATATCCATCTTTTCCCCAGAGTTGGGACTCAAGGTGGCTAGCATGATAAAAGGCAGCTTCTTAAATACATGTCATATGCATATGATCCACACTGCTTACATGTACTCTGTATCTTAATCGAAATCCAAGTGTACTGGGCTCGGCAATGTTCCCACCCTCTTTAAAACTAGAAAGAATCCCTCAATACCAAACAAGAGTTTATGAATTCTTCTAATAACAAGCCTAGGTTGGTGGCCACGTACATACCGGTTCATCCACCAAACCACCAACGCGCTCAGGATTGAAGATCATTTCTTTCACATCGAGGGTTTCATCGATAACCTGAAAACAGCCATGATGGAATTTTATCCAAGGGGCTAGCGACAGGAGGAGGAATACTGCTTGTGGATTTGCATAAAAAGCAACAACTGATTTGCAAGAACTTCAACTAAGCAAGTTGTTACTTAACTCATCATTACACTCTTCTCTCATACTCACTACAGGGGATTTTACACATTTAGCAAAAACTCAATCATCTCCTAAGGCTAAAAGGTGTTAACAACCTTGAAAAAGCAATCAATGATGACATTAAAAGGATTCATACAGTTCACTGTTTATTCAGTGAATGTGTCAGGCAGAGGCAGAGCCATATCAGAGCAGCCACATGCGTGGCTCAGTGGAAAGGGATGCTACATACACAAAAATCCACACACAGGGCTCCTCCACCCAAGCAGGAGTCTGGGCTAACCAAGGTTCCCATTCACATGGAGAAGTACCATGACTGATAAAAACCAATTTGATTAATATTCATAGGGGACATGCAAACCAAAGCAACACGCCACTATATGTTGCTATCAACTCTTTAAAAAAAATCCATAATGCCTATTTCTGTTGATACAGTTATCACAAACAGCAGTTACTCAAAATAGCAGACAAAGCTGTCAGGAAAGTCCAGGACACAGCAAATGAGTCCATGTTCATATACACAATGAAAAGACTTCTCAGGTTGAGGTGATGTCTTTGCGTTCCTCACACTCCTACCCTTTTGTTATTGACACGTATCAGAAGCCTGTAGTAACTGGAACTCAGGTGCTACCCCCCTGTGCCATATAGGATAAGGCATGCAGTGACCAGAGAAGGCAGCGAGCACCACAGAAGCAAGCCACAGAACCGAAGTCTGCATCAGTTTCAGGGCTTCCTGTGCAAAAAGAAAATGCAAAGGGCATACCACATTCTCATCCAGCTTGTTCTTGCTGTTGATGACTTTCTCTTCAGCTCCAATCAGTCCATCAAGGTCAGTCATGCCAGACCCTGCACAGAAGAAATTAAGTATGACATCAGACAAAAGAAAAGAGTATTTGTCAGACCTGAGAGGCATCCAGGTAGTGCTGGCACATCCTACTATGATTCATAATTTCTTTTCCCCAGACAGTTATTTGAAAGACACCAAAACAAATGGCGGGCAACGGAAAAATGGTGAGGTATACAGAATGGAACTAAGGAATTTTCCAAGCACACATCTATTACTAACTACAGTGATATGACCCAAAGCAACATGAGCACAACGTGTTGTCTTTATAAATCATACCTTCTCTCCTAAATACAGCAGGCTACTGCCTTCTGAATCAGCCAGAATGTGAGAGCTATTCTTGTCTCAACAGAATCAAACCACCCCCTTAGAACAGTGGTTCTCAACCTGTGGGTCCCCAGATGTTTATGGACTTCAGCTCCCAGAAGCCCCAGCCACTATGGTCAATGCTCAGGGCTTCTGGGAGCTGAAGTCCAAAATCATCTGGGGACCCACAGGTTGAGAACCACTGCTTTAGAAAGTCTGTGAATGGGGCAACTATCCATGGAAAGAGCTTCGAAGTCCTCCCAGAAAGGTCACACACTGAACAAATTTGATGAGTTCCTGTCCCGTGTCTGGCTCATGTCCAGAATCACCAGCATAAACCCAGAAGGAAGATATTATCAAGACTATTTTGCATTACCTGGGACCTGAACAATTCCAAACCGATCAGCATGAATAGGACACAAAAACAGCAAACTACCCAAGGCACAATAAAGACACAATATGAAACCCTGCAAAATGCCTGTTCATATTATGGTATAAAGATTCAAGGTAGCTTCTGGAATCTTCTCTCTAGCATGCACTTTTAGCCTCATGTAAGACAGACAAACTACACTACTTTAAACATTTCTTAATGGATTCCCCATCTTGCCCATATTTGCCAGGCTTAGAAACTCACTGACACAATAGGTCAGCTAAGTTCTTTGAAAGAAAGCAGCTGGTCAACTCTGCTTGTCCCAGTGACAAAGTTTGCTTTAGTTTCTTACTGCCTAAAAAGTGCCAAACCAATCTAGAAAAGAGTGTCTGGTTTTACTGCCATTTCCTTTACTCCTCAAATTTCTCAGAAAATGCTATTTTGGATTCCAAGCGCACTCCAGATTGGCCGGCTTGCTTTCCAAGGCTGCCAAAAGCTGAGAAAGCTAATGATACACACAGAATTTAGGCCATCTTCTAGAAGCGACTGCTTGTCTGTCAGCTTCTGGCTCTTATCTTGCCCCCTCCGTTCCCAGGACCGAGCATAGGAGAGGATGAAAATTCATCACTGTGACAGCTACTATTACATAGTTCTGCATTGTTTAACAACCATAAATGGACTGATATGGTGTGGGAAAGCTCTTTAGATTTACACCCCGTTGGGGGCAGGTGGGTGGGACCAGTTCAATTTTTTTTACATCATGCTTTTAAAAAGATCAAGGGAAGAAGGAAGAAACAAGTACACCAGACCTCACCATCAACAGCAAACTTAGCAAACAAGGGAAAGACCATTTTTTGCTAGGTTTTACTCAAGTTGTTTTAATTAATAAGAAGTTCATCTCAGTACACTGGTCTATGAAAACAGAACCAAACAAGCTACAGAAAGATCAATGCATTCTTCTTAATGTGTCAGTGTCCCTAAAAGATCCAGAAACAAGGGAATAAATATAACTGAAGATTTTATATGGTGCATTTTGGCCTGCCAATGTCAAAGGAACAAGCAAGCTACTGATGTGCCACCACATAATTAAACATGCCACCCATTCCAAAACTGAACATCTGCTAGTGACTTTTGACCACAAATCCTATGAGCCCCAGCCAAAAGGTCAATGGCCATGGAAGATGGTAGTCTAAAAGTTCTAGAGCATATAGGTTGTGGAAACGTGCTTTAAAAACTTAAATTTCATTCCCCTCTTTCACCGACATGAAATGTAACTACTGTCCTTGATAAGGTTTTCTTGGCAAGCGAAAAACCCAGATTTTCAGGGCAAAGGTTGGCCATCTTCGGCACCACCACAGTTTTTCCAGTTAACTACAGAATATTAAATATCTTGTGCTCACAAGCTACAATCATTTTCTTCTACTGCTGACTGCCACTATCATTATGCTTGGATGCAATCATTCCAAGCTCCTTCATAGAGATCAGCTTTATATAATTCTGTATAGAACAACCCATTCAAAATATAGAACTGGATTCAGTCCTGTGAAAAAATCCTAGAAGTCTGTCCAACTTCAGTCTCTCCATGTGAAGGCCTTCACTTTAATCAAGGTTACAATGTAGAACAGTTAGGGGAAAAATATTAACAAAATCATTTGCTTTCATCCACAAACCTCAATTCTGCTGCTTCAAAGACTGAAAAAACATTCTAAGTTTTCCAATCTAAAAACATTAAGTGTGTATAGCAACATTTTTGATTATGACAGCCTTTATCAATAAATGAGAGATCGCCAAATCATTTTACATAAGGGATGGATAATTTATCCCTGAGACTTTACAAAACAGAAGGGATGAAGGAGGTGAAGCTGATGTTATGAAACTAAAAGTAAATTCTATCAGAAACATACTGAGAAGGATAGCGGTAGGGAAATGATAGAAGGCATTTAGGGTATCAGCTTAGAACCAACCTTTTTTCACTGGATGGTACAAATCCGGCTGAGAATCTATAGCAGAAGGGAAAAACAAGAACGAAAACAAAAAAACAAAAAAATAGCAGAGAAAGGAGATTAAGAAGGAAGAAAAGAAAAAGGCTTGTGTGCGACTGCTGGCTTGGATTCTGGGCATCATTTAGGTTAGACATTAAAAGCATGCTTAGGTTTCTGTTCATTTATCCTAATGTACAAACAACAAAAAGTAAGGAAAGGGTATTTCTAGGAAGCCTGCAAAAATGCCAGGTAATGAGACAGATTTGGGCTAAAAGCCCTACAGCCTAAAAGGCAATTTACAGGCAAGCTAAAAAGACAGCATTCTATAGAGAAAGCAAGACTTGAAGGTTCTTAAATGGTCATGCAACAAATTAAATTAGGAAGCTAAAACAACTAGAAATTGGTTGCCAACTTTCTCTTACATTCCAGATTACATTTAGAACAGTTTTGGTAGGAAAAGTTGCCTGGAGCACAGGGGAGAACAAATCTGTATTCTAAGTGGGTGACCTCTGGTATAAGGTTAAGCTCAGATACAAAAGCACGTCCTGTGAATAAATATTCTTCTTTCTACATACCTTCACTTTCTGATGAGGCAGGGAAAGTTTTCACCTGGAATGGACGGAAAGGTTTACCATCAAAGAGGGGAGATTCATCACTTTCCTCAGAGCTGACATGGACATCCACTTGGGATTCAGAGATGGACGATGTAAACTGGTCCATGTCAGCTCGCTGCTCCTGAAGCAGCTCGTCTATAAGAAGAAAAGTTACAATGTAAAGCAAAATTCACAGTCATGCCAGACAACTGCTTTTCAGGCGCATGAAGTACATTTACTCCATGGTGCAAGCCTTCACTAAGACAGCTTCACAACAGTCTTATCCTACAATGCTGTTTCCAAGAAACCCACCTTAACATCTTGCATCATTTATGTCTTTCATCTAGGAGGGGAATACTTTGAGTTTAATAAAGAAAATGAACACAGAATATTCACAACAGTATATGCTACCTCTGCGGAGATCAGCTGCCCAAAATGCTTTCAAGATATTGATAAACTACCACAGTAAATATAAAAAAAAAAATAGGTCAAAGATACTAACCAATCTCACTCTGAATTTCTTCAGCCACATAAGCAACTTTGTAGAGCAAGGACAGACTTTGATTCATCCTCTCCTCAATCACGTGGAGATGAGTCATGACCTACCAACAAAAGGTAGAGTTCACTATAACTGTACCATTTTTAATTTTAAACTTTATGCCTGCTTTAGAATTCCAATTACATTTCCTTTATATAAAAAGATCCAATGTAGTCTCAACCAATAAATGGTAACAACAGTGGACTTGCTAAACACAAGTGTGGGACTGGTGCAGCCTTTAAGAAGATATCAGACTGTAACTTCCAGCATAGGCAATGGTGGGGAATGCTGGGAGTTTCAGTTTAACATCATCTTGCTATCCCTGATCTGGCCCAGGTCAGCCTAGCCCAACAGTACGTATCTAACACTCACCACCAAAATGTTTCTGAAAGCTCTTAATTACAGAAGGACCCTTTTTATCTAAAGCATATGGTATTTGGGATATGTGCTACAACACAAAGAGATTCCAGTTAAGACAGTCAATACTCGAATAGGGTTGGATAGACTAAAAGACTAATAAAGCACCTGACAAATAAACAGATCATTTTTAAGCCACATGGGTAGCATCGCATCTTCTCACCACGGAAATCGCTCTTTCTGTATATCAGCTACTGGGAAATAGCAAAGAAACTATTGTGCTCAAAATCTGCTGGCAGGCTTGGGCCACCGTGTGAAAAGCACGCTGGATTAGACAGGTCTTCAGTCTGACCTGAGACCGATCTTCTTACGTCTGCATGCAGTTGTGTAGCTATGTGCTGTGTAAACCAACACCTTGGTCTGCTACCTTGCATTCCCATTTTAAAAACTGTTTTGTAAAAAGCAGGCGTGAGAGAAAGGAGAAACACTACTGAGAAGGCTCCATAAATGCAGCAAACACAAAATAACCTTCAAATACTTTATCAGGTACGTATAACTGGAGTAAAATGTAAAGAGAGGGCATAACAGTCAAGACAATCCAACTTCCCACCAGTTTAAGACACAAGTCTGGGATCCTCCAGTGTTTCCCCAATTGGAAGATTCCCTTCAGACCCAGAAATAGTTTCTTTTCTGAAATAACCACAGAAAAATCTAAAAACATGCTGGGTTTAGTTCTGAGAATCATGCTTTAACTTTCTAAAAAGCCTGGTATGATGTGTCATTTTACCATATAAGATATTATCCCAAACAGCTTAATTTTCAAAAGAGAACATGTAGCTGAACACAACTGTTTCTCAGTAGAGACAATAAGGTTTTAATATGTGGACCATCATCATCATCACCTCCCCTTATTCAAGAGGATGTATCTGGACATACTGGTCAGGCGTGATTTCCTGTTCATACAAACCAGATTCCTGTTTTTGTACAATTCCGCTTTAGAACCAGCTTCTTTACTTTAGTGGCTAAAATGTATTTGAACAGCAGAGGGTGCTGCCCATTAAAGAATTATATGAACTTCATAAGGAATGAGCTAACAGGGATGACCAAACTGGAAGAACATGAATGAACCGAATGGACCTGCTTAATAGTCTGAAGCACATCTGACTTCTAAAGGAAAGCAATTTATTTTTCTGTGTGGCAGCCTGTCAATTCAGTGGATCGACTGAGGAGCTTAAAGTGCATCTAAAAAACAAACAAAATGGAACTGAATGGTATTACCAACATCCCCTGCATGCCAATTGGTAAGCATAACAGCACGCACAATGAATTAAGTAAGATGCTACGGCTTAAGATTAACGCACACGCTCGTGGACTCTGCTTGCTTCATCAACCTAGTTGGCTGTGTGAAGGCAATGCTGGGTACTGCGCCCCTTTAGAAGATTAGATTCAGCCCATCTGACTCAAACAGTGTCTGCATCATGAAAGCTAAAGATTAGTGAAACATTTAAAGTCAAATGATCGAAGGAAAATATTCAAAATAGTCCCTGGTGCTTAAGCGTTGCTAATGTAAATACCTTATCTTTGCAGCAAAGTAGACATTCAGAGACAAAGGTAATGTAAGCAACAGCAGAAGTATTTATTAGAGCCCCACAGCAAAACTCAACCCATCAGACCCTATTCTCTTGCACAGCTTCTACAGCAGACAATGTAAGTTATTCAAATCAATATAAAATGATCAATTATCCATTGGTAATCACTTTTTCACCTAGAAATAAAGACACCATTGACAAAAAGTGGCTTCCCAGTCATGGCTCTATCAGATGATGTTGGGAGACCTTGATAAGGACTTTCCTTGTATCCTTTCCTTAATCCTTCCACTCTCTTAGTAATGGCTGAGACTATCCTGGCAGTAAAGCAAGTTTCTTAAACAAAAGGAATGCAGAGGGGCCCAGAAATGTAATAGATAGTAAAGTGAGGGACAACTGCTCCATAGTAATGAAGCTGCATGGAGATGAAAATGTAGACACTTGCAAGAACGCTGAGTGGGGTTTGGCTAGCAACCTAAGCAAAAACCCCACACACGCTTGGCAAGTCTAGGAAAGTGATTTCAGCCAAGAAGCCAACAGGACAAGAATGAGGTCAAAATATGAATCCCAGCACCCTCCCCGCCAAGCACATACCAGGGTATCAAGTCAGTTCAAGGAATGGCCGCCTCTCACAAATGTTACAGCTGGTACTCAAGTGTAATCCATACCACACACATAAGTTGTTTAGTGTGATTAAGTAAAATTTTTGGTTTAAACTCCATAAAGGCTCCTGCAAACATACTAACAAGATCAGTCACCACAATAAACCATGGTGGTTGTTTTTTTTAATGACAGAGTGAGTCACAATAGCACTCCCCTCCTCCTCTGGTTTAATGGAGGCTTTTGAGGAACTTAGTTTGACATTATGCCAAAATCTTGAATTATGTTTAATATTAACCACAGTTAAGATCCTGCTTCAGAACCTATAATTTCACTTCAGCTTTTTTCAAGCAAATCATAGTTGGATACAACTACAACCTGTGGTTAGTAAAAGAAAGCAAAAGTTCTGAGTTCCACAGCCATTCCATAGCAGGGGACAGCTGAGGAGTCTGACAATTGCTGCAGTTTATTGTCATGTTCAATCATGACTTTCTATGCTGTCCAACCAGCTCAAAGATTGCCTGCTTCACAACACAAAAGAAGCAAACGGCAACACAAATCGCATGGCCATGAAAAAAACACAAAACTGGAAGGAACCTGGATATTTTTCCTTTAAAAAACCTGGATACTGCAATGTTGTGAAGATGTATCATGTATTCAGTTCATGTTGAACTGGGATCAATTCTGTAAGGCTAGGAGTTGGACCTAAATATTAGATAAAATACTTTCTAGGAGTTTCTCTGCACCTGTGATTTCATCTGTGCAGCCTTTTCTGGGTCAACAGCCAAAACATGCTGGTAATGGCGGATGGTGTGCAGACGGTCTTTGTTCTCAGCACGTATGTAGCGCTTCAAGGTTTGGAGGATACGGTGAGGCTGCAAACATTAAATGAGACTGGTGAGAGCATGATAACGAACAAATCTATCCAGGTATATTAATTATGGCAGCACAAGTTTATGATCCAATCAAATAACTCAGATATTTTAAGCACTCAGACTACATAGATTCATAATGAGCATGAGATACATGACCTGAAACCATGAAAGAGCAAAGAAGCCAGCACTAGACCAAGCAGAAAAATTTAGATAAAAGTCACACTTACAATAAAATTTGGAACTATTAATAATACTGCACTGTTATACTCTTTATAGCAGGTGTTCCAGGTATCAATTTTCTGCCCCTGGGACTTTCCAGAGGCCACAAGAACTATCCATCAAAAAAGCAGAAGTGGTCAGAAGTCCACATATGGTCTTGCAGAATGGGAAGTTCTTGATTTCAGACAGTCCTGAAACTTACTTAAAAGATTAACTCCTGGTCCTGGCAGAGACAATTCATGGAGGGAAGGGACAAGTGAAGGGCCACTAAACAGCATTTTGCTTCCCTTCCCCTGCATTGCAGTAAGCTTGATTGAAAATGCCTCTCTTTACAGAATCCCTGCTGATGTCTGCCTGCTTCTCACAATCGCTAGTTGTTAATGTCTGTTCTTCTTCCATACACTTAATGGCTTCTCTATTACATTCATCGATTCAAAACATTCCAGGGGAACGTACCCGTGCTGGATCACTTTGCAAAGCAACTAGGTAGTTTTCCAGGGCAATGCGACGGCGGTCATCCAGCATGGCTTCTACCCGTGCTAGGTGAGTCTCCACAAGCTGTTGCTTCTCACTGGCTGCCTCTTTCTCTAGTGATTTAACCATTGCTTGGAATCGCTGTCAGAGAAAGACATTGCAGTATTGTTTGTTAATCAGAAGAAAAAAGATGGACTAATGTTATCCTGATTATCTGCCTAGATGCATTAATGAGCACCTGCAAAATGGTGACAATAGCTTTTGCTTCTCCTATGTTCTGTTCACAACATACAACATTGAAGAATATGTCAAACAATCCAATTTAGTGTATTATTCAGGTGCGTCACTTGACCTTTGCAACTTAAAAGGCCACTTCCAGCATACAGAGATACACAGTTTTATTTTTAATAACAGGAATTGCAAACTTAGACGGAATAAGATATACAAATAGTTTCCTCAAAGCTCCCAGCGTATATAATAAAGATGGTGTGTGAACCCAGGATACCAAATGTCAGGTCTATATGCTAGCCTCTTCCTGATATTCCAAACTAGCATCTCACACCCAACAAAACAGAAGTTTCCAAAGAAGTAGTCATATTCATTTCTTGCAGCATAAAAAGGCAGAAGAGAATGGGAGGACAAGAAGAAATGTAGCAGCACCTTTAAGACTAACTGGTTTTTATTTTAGCATGACCTCGCAGAGATATGAACCTACTTCTTCAGATGTAGTACGCAGTGATAGTTAGGCCTCAGGATATGAAGAATATTTGCACAGTTGTAAGACTAGGAGCAGGATGGAATGTAATAGGATCCAGAAAGATGCAAATCACGATCCTTGCCCTAAATTTTCAAAGAGCTGCGGAAGCTGGTACAGGTCTTTCAGATCTTTATTGTGATCAGTTAGTGTTGATGCGTGAGAGCAATAGATCTGCTTAACAAAAGTCAGTTTCCTTGGGTTCAAAAACTTCTCTGAGAGTATTTCTTTTGTTACATATGCAGTAATGAGGACTCTTGTATTAACACATGTAGTGTGCCATGAGGCCACTGTTTTTGTTCATACCTCTAACAGATTGGAATTCGTTAATATAATTTAATTCTGCTGTTTGCTTCTAGTCTTCCTTTGTAATTTTGTCATTTGAGGACGGCAACCTTTAAATCCCATCCTGTAATTTGTGTCCATTTATCTTCCCAATCTCACAACTGTATAAATATGCTTTACATCATGAGGCCTGGATATCACTCCGTACTACATCTGAAGAAGTGGGTTTATATCCACAAAAGTGCATGCTAAAATAAAAACCAGCTAGGCTTAAAGGTGCTGCTATATTCTTTCTTTTCCCCTTCCCCCTCTCTTCCTCCTTTTTCTACTCCAAAATAGAGGCAACCAGCTCAGAAACTGAGTTTTACTATTTTACAGAGGGATGCAGAAATCATAATGTTCGCTTCTCAGCTTGCATGAAACTCCTGCATTTTAAGGTTAAAATTTTGGAAGATGTGAAATTTTCCACCATAAACAGAAGACAAATTTGCAAGTGGTACTTCCAAATGAATGCATAGATTGTAATGGAAAAAGTCTACTTGGGATGGTTCATTTGCAAACCGTTTTGCTGCTCACAGGTTCTTCTGTTGGCATAAATCAGTTTCCAAGTACCATTAAAAAGGCTATATTCTTAAAATAAAGTGCTACTTCACCAATATAGCAGTACTTCACTCTGATGGCATTCCACCACCTTGTGCAAAAAGGAACTTTGCCTCCAAACAGTCTCAGCTCAAGATGGCATCGCTGGATTCCTAAAGTTCCATTCTGCAAAACTACTGACATTCTTAGGCGCTGGCTTCATCTCCTCTTACCAACCAGGAAAAAACAACACACACACACACACTCTTAAAATCACTTTTTCTAAGGAAAGAAGAATGTTCCCATGGAAAAAAGGCATCCCCAGGCCAGGAGACAGTCAATGAAAACTGTTGTCTTCCCTTATTCTGACTGTAGACAGTTATGGAAAAGCTGCATAAAAGCAGCTCCAGTATGTCTGAGATGCCCTGCCCTACCTGTGTGAGAGCCTGCCTCTCTGCTTTTGGGAGATTCTTGGCTTGACGTTCTGCTTCTTCCCATTCCTTCTTCACCTACAAAGTTCCAAAGGACACCGAAACTGTGATTATGCCGATATGCAAGATGGGCTCAAATATAATGCAGCAAAATTTATTTACAGTATTTAATCCTCAACTGTTCCATACAATTTCTGGAGATTCTATCACAATTAAATTATAAAACAACAATTTGGTAGAGGCTTAAGAAATACCATATTTGCCGGCGTATTAGACACACCGACATATAAGACGCACCCCCCTTTCCAAGGGGTATTTTTCAGGAGAAATTTTTTTTTGCTTCTCTAGTGAGCGAAAGGCACAGGAAAGGAGGGGAAGGAAAAGAGTGCTGCACCACTACCATGTCCTTCTCCCAGCAGAATCAAAATACACAGGAGAGGAGGGGAAGATAAGGAGAAACTGCAGAAACATCTATCTATATTCTTATAGATCAAGGCTTCCACTATCCCTTCCCTTCCTGTTTTGTCTGGGCAGGGAGAACTCCTTTCATTTCCCCTCCCTTCCCTTAGCATTCCCTTCCTTAGCATTCCCTTTAGCGTTACCGTATTTGCTGGTGTATAAGACACACCAATTTTCAGAGGGTATTTTTTAAGAAAAAACTGTGCATCTTATACACGAGCAAATATGGTACTTTTGGAGGAGAAAAAAAGCTTTCATGGACAGCCACATCTAATTTAGGCTCTCAAATTAGCAGTTAAGCTTAGGCGAACTTATAAGCTTTTTACTGCCCAGAGGACAAGATTAAAACTTTTTTGAGAGAGAAATACTTGGCCAAAAGGAAAACCAAATACCAAGCCGATGGCAGGGAGAAAGCTAGCTAGCCACAACAAAGCCGCCAAGATGAATGAACAGAACAAGAGCAGCAACAGTATGGCTTAAAGAACACATACCCTGTCCATGCGGTTGTGATGTCGGACCTCTAGCTGTTCTTTTGCTTTCTGGAACCGGGCGTGTTCGTTGTCATCAGCTGGTGTTTCAAAGTAGACATCGACATCATCAGTAGGCACTGGAGTGGGAGGAACTGGAAAGAAAACAAGTAAAGAAGACTCACTCCGTCAGCAGCCCTGAAGTAGGCGGCTGCTTCCACGAGGAAGAGCGGTAGCGTGTTGCCAACTGATCCGCCCTCAGAAACAAGTTTTAGCATCCCCTCCATTCTGGTTTCTATCAATTGCCAATTTTCTGCAGCACCTAAGATCAGATCCTTGCAAGCCAAGCAACATGTCTCTAGACCTTTCACTGTGTCCCTCACAAAGCACATTTTGATGAAAGAACAGTAACTGAAGGCATTACTTAGAATACTACTTTCCCCATCCCAAAGGTTTCTGCCTGGATGCGAGGCTATATGCAATTGAGGTTTGACAGAACTACTCCAGATAGCAATAAAATGCTCAGATGAGTTTGACATTTCAATCCCCAAGGACAGATTACACACTTCAAGATTGGCTTGCCACCACCACAGCACCAGGTGAGAGGCTAACAAAAACAGTCATCCCATATAAAGCAGGTACAGCAAGACAGTCCACTTACACAGTCACAATTGGACAGCTACCAGAGAAGCTTCCCAGCTTTTAAGTGTGCCATTGTGACTTTCATAACAGCTGGCCAAGTCCACACTGTAATATTTCACTGGGAAATCAGTACAGATTGCTTATGCCTTTGTCAGCTTGCAGCTATTCAGAGTCTGAAGTCATGCTTTTCTGAACCATTCTGAAGTAGAGAGCAATTAACATCAAGAACCACTAGAGGTTATAAGTTTGGGGAATCTGCAGTGCCATAATGTACTTTTACAGATCAGCTTCTGTAGTGAGATCAAGGATTCTGTCTCAGGTCTCATATCATCTGAAGACAGACAGCAGAGACCAGGGAGAGAGGGGTTTTTTTGGAATTGGCACCTGCATGCTTAGATTTCAGAATCTGGCTAATCTCTTTTCAGTAGCAGACAAAAACATTTGTACCTATTATCTTCCCTACCACTGTGAAAGCCTTTTAATATTTCTTTAAAAAATTCAGGTTTGAATTGTTAGGTCAGCTGTGTTGCATTTATGTAGTACAAAAGACTAGGCTTTTTTTTTCTTTTAAAGCAAATAACAGCTTTTACTAAGTACTAATGAAACAAAATAGCAACATTTGAAGAATGGCTTATCACAAATCCAAATTATCTGAATCAATCCTTTTCGAAATTAAGTCCATCTGACTTCACAGAGCACATCTGTCCAATCACTTCTGTCAAAACTTAAATGGGATCTTTTATCTGGTACATCAATCCACAATGTTTTTACTCTAACCTAGCAAAGAATTATGGAGTGAAAGAGTGGCCAGAGCCACTGCATATATAAAGACATCTTTCTCTGTAAATGGAAGCTTAAACTAGATGGGATATATCTAGTTTTTCTGAATCAGAATTTGATGCGAAGGCCCCAATTTCCACTCCCAAATCCTTCTGGGTGGGATGAACTTTTATCCGAAAAGCTTCAGACATCCGCATCTTTTATCCCACCACTTCAATCAAAATCAACCCAATCAAAAGTATTTGCATGGAACCCATTTTGTAAACAGGATTAGTGCTGTATTTATACAGACTGCCAAGCCCTAGAGAGCACAAAACAGCTTTCCAAAAGACCTCTGCAACAGCCAAAATGGAAGCACTAGAACTCCACAATGAATTAATTGTTGTAGGAGGTTTTACTGTTAACAGTTGGAGAAAAAAAAATGTGGCAAAAGCCTCAAGCTATGAAATAGAATCATCGGGCTGTGGCCCATACTTCTAATGGTGCAGAAAATGAAGCAGAACCTTGCATTAAAAACAGCACTAAAGATAATTTCTACCAGTGGCTACAATGGGAAGAAAGCAGTCGAAGCAATGCATGATTCCATGAAAAGGCAGCAAGAAAAGGGAGCAAATGAGGTGAATGAGAACAGAAGCCCAATACCAACTTCAGCTTGAACAGCATTTACTGCCTTGCAAGGACAAGAAGTGTTTGGAGGGGCAGACACGTGTGTGACGGAAAGCCAGTCTTCCCTGGCTTCAGGAACATAAGCTGGGCCTAAACCCTAAGGGAGCACAGAGACAAGAGGAGACTACTGCAGGACAAACACCATTTCAGCAGACACCAGGATCCAAAGGGAGAGGGCTACAGACAGCTCTTTCCTTGAATGAGTCAAGGATGAGAAGACAGAAAGGACAACAGCTTGCTGCAAGGGGGCCAGTGGGAGGCAGGACTTACTCATCTTTTTACACACAGCCATACAATATTCCTCTGACTCAAAATTGTTCCTGTTGCCTCCGCAGCCTCCATATATAAAGCGAATGCACCTTTTCTTGTACATGTCGAAGTACCAACGAGGCATCACAGCCCGGCAAGGACCTGTCATCGCCTCCTGGGAGCAGACAGCTGTGTGGGAGATGGTTAAAGCATCAGCTGGTGACAAGCACAGCTTTGCTAAGCTATTTCAACAGCAATGATGGCTCTAGGTCAGTCTTAGCTGAAACATTGACATTTGCCTGGGGCAGTGCAGATCTATTATCCACATGTTTCCACATTTCCCATCACTGAAACGAAATCTATTTTTCTGGGGCCAAAAGTAGCACCCACTGAGAGTGGTGGAGTCTCATTCACTTTGACTGTTCTACCCCCCATAGACCGAAGGTTTAGATTTTATAGCGAAGCAGCATCTAGGTCATATTCCACCTAAAGTTTCTCACTGGTTCACTCATCGGTGTTCTTAGCCAAGAGGGCAAGCTCTGTGGCAGCAAACTTTCACCTTGTCTCAAATAAAAATGAGTCGAAAGGAAAATCCCTTGTTGTTTTAGCAATCCCAATCTAGGCTTTCACTTTCAAAATTACAGCCAGCTGTCTAACATGGTGGTTCAGCTTCTATGTCCTTGGAAACTATGCAAAATAACTTGAGAATCTGTGGCAATCTCAAGAAGCCAGAAATACATTCTGAGTTTCTGAAACAGACATATATATAACAAGTTATATGTGATGGGGCATGCCTCCAGTGTCCAAGTGAGCAAACATCTACCTACATTTTAGGTCGGCATGAAGAAATGTTTTTGTTTTCTTGTTTGGGTTGAAGCTCACAAAAGCTGAGGCTCTGACCCAGTGTTCACTAGGTGGTAACCCAGTACCACTATGAAAAGGAGGCCACAACTCACATAACCAAATGCTCCTCCTTACCACCAAAAACAAAACCTCCCTCTGTAAAGAAATTTTTGTCAAAGAGATAGGTTGTAAGCTTAGAAGAACCAGTGTCTTTCAAGCACCAAAGCATGGAATCTGGAAGGTACTTGGTACTCTAATATATCCGAATGGAAGCTTGGAAACAAACTTGGACTGTCATTAAAGAAACCTGCAAAACAATACTCAAATTATTTATTTACAATTTAAAGCCTGATTCACAATTGTTCTAGAAACACAAGATTGAAATTTTCCCCTATTTGCCCATAGCAATAGGTATTTTGTTTCATACATAAACCATTGCAGAACAGTTGCAGAATAGAAGCCAAAACCATGAATAAATAAAGGCCACAAATTTCAGCTTCTGTCTTGACACATTGTCAGCTGCAAAGGATTTAAGTTGACAGGTCTAAGCTGTAGAACACTACACTACTGACCACAGAACAGAAAATCAGTGGGTACAAAAAAAGGACTTTCTGTTATGGTGTGAAACAAGTATCTGAATCACAGTCATAAGCAAATCAGCTGCACTGTGGAGGCTGAACACCTTCTGCCACTCACACACTAAATCCAGATGGGCTTCCCCCAGGAAAGAGGTGTCAGGTCTCTTTCTCTCCCGTGAGGTACAACCAGTGTTTCCCTTGGTGGCATTGTGAGGGTGGATCCTCAAACTATCTACTGTTACCTTGGATGGAGATGCAATGTGAGATATAGTGAACAAACACTAATATATTATATCAGAACATTCATGGTCACATGCTCCCTGATTTCCTAGATGGTAAGAAAACTTAAACCCACTTTTTTGGAGAACCATTTCACTGGTAAACTGATATGCCTTAATCGCATCAGCTCTGCTGCATCAAACTGACTGCAGGAAACACCAGTGTATTCTGTTTTTATCCAAAGAAAAATCTGGTCATTCCATCAGCTGCACTACAAATCCAAGCTAAGCTTCTTTTTTCAGCAAATGAAATTAACCCCAGGATTCCAGAGGTTCATAAAGAAGGAGCTGCTAAAAAGAGTTTCACTTGCTTGATAAGAGTGTTACTGGCTTCTCTTCAGCAAGTTAACAGTACTTGGTTCTCTGCAGATACTGACATGCCAAATATACAGTGACTGAACTGAAATGGGCTGGAATCCTGTTGGTTAATCTCAACTAGAGTAAATCCACTGAATCTACTGTTGAATGATGAGTCAATATATAGGTAAAAACAACTGATGCAATGGTTATACCCTAGCTGAATTTAATAATAGGATTTAAGCCATGATCTCAAGCAAGTGTTACAGGCATTTATGCAAAAGAGAGAGAATTGACTGCATTGGGTTTGGCTTTTTGTGGATAGGTTTTAACACAGACAGACAATGGATCACTAGCAAGCTTCTTTATACATTTTAATCAGTATGGCCTTATACTTAAGTATCATAGCTCCCCCATTCAGAAGAAAATCTGAACAGCTTGTCACCTTGGTAACCCACTTTTCAAACAACCACGTTTCAATCTGCAAGAATTTTTATTCCCCAAATATTAGACTGCACAGAAATATTTCAACGCTGCTTTGTGAAAGGAAGCTTATTCTGAGTGCCAAAGAAAACTGCGTTGCCGCTAAGATGTTCAGCAGGCACCATCTCACCTTCAAGGGTAAGAAAAGAGAACAGTCTCCTGTATTTGGCAATTAAAACAACCAAGAGGAGAAACTACTGCACTGGCAACTGAATACTCAATGTATGGATTGCCAAGATCAACTGACAGCTGCTGAAACAGAGAAAAGCTGAATAAATGTGGCTGCTTACCCTTCACATCACTCATTATTTCCTTCTCAGAGAGAGATTTTTCTTTGCCTGGCTCTGTTGGAGGCTCTTCGTTGTAATCTTTATAATCATCAAAATAGTAGTTCTGGTCTACTACCACTTCTTCTTCATTTTCCTCTTGTTCCTCCTCTTCTTCCTCATCCATCTCCATGGCTACTGTGGTGAAATCATCTGTATCTGCCTCAGTAGGCAACTCACTAAAAAGGACACAATTAGAAGAACAAGGATACACTATTTGCAAGACAGCAGGCACAACCCACTAGTGGAACCATACTAAATCCCTTGATAGAAACCAGTGAACTGAGCTAGGGAGCTGACCCACATACAGAGGACACAGAGACACAAAGCATACAAGCAAAAGCTTCAAACTATAAATCAAAAAATATTTCTATTTGTCTGCTGTTGACATAGAATCCAATAATTCTCACATTCTTCTTTTGGATCAGTGGGAAAAACACTCCTGGAAAAAAAAAACACAGACAACAGAACCTGTAACTGCTACCTTTTGTAACTGTCATAGTCTTCATCCTCATCCTCATCCTCTTCTTCTTCTTCTTCCTCCTCCTCCTCCTCCTCCTCTTTGGAAAGTGCTTCATCAACAATTTTGATCTGAGGGCAGCATACATACTCTGTGCCATGGAACTGGTCCACTCCACAAGGAAGCAACATGCCGTAGCTGTGTAGGATTGTCCCCTCGGTCAAACAGGCCTGCACAGTATTCAAACAGCGGATTAGAAAAACATCTCCAAACCCATTCGATCTAGAGACCTCTTATGCAATACAGTATGTTGCCAATGTTGCTGTTTGCCTTCAAGTTGTTTCTGGATTACGGTTACCCTAAGACAACCTTATCACGGGGCTTTCTTGGCAAGAGCCTTCCTCTAAAGCTGAGAGAGTATGAGCTGCTCAAAGCCACCTGGTGGGTTTCCATGCTCCCTGTTCTCCCAGAGTCCTAGTCCCACATTCCTAGCACTACACCATACTGGCTATTACACATGCTCTACAAGTAGTACTGAACAATCTAGCTTAGCACACAATACAAAGAGCTGTCCAAAGAATCTGCCCCAAAATACTAACTGCCCTAGAACTCAAATCCACATATTCATGCAAAAGAATCAGAACTGCACAGTAGTATATATATTCATCAGCAGTATATGTGCAGTGAGCCTTCCACTTTTGCAAGGGTTGGGGACATGAGACCCTTGCAAAAGTGGAAAATGTCTATAAAAATAAAAGCCAAGAACACAATTTCTTTTTAACCTGAGAACACTTCTCTAGGAATCTCTAGGTCCTCCAACTTCCAGTGGCCTAGATCCCTAGAGAACTGTTCTGTCTAGGTCTTCCAGAGCAGCTTTATGATTTGATGGAGGTGGATGATAGAATTGCTCTGGAGGACCTAAACATTCCTAGAGAGAACCATATTTTTCTGAGGTAAGGGCAAATAGGGAAAGAATTTTTAATAAATAATTAAATAACCACGAATAATCAAATCCATGAGTGCTGCATCCACAAAATTGAAGGGTCCACAGTATTAATAATTTTTTGAGCTGCATGTGAACCTTTATGATTTTAATAGGCATAAATTTAAAACTGTAATATACATCTAAGCTTTGAAACTAGAATTGTTCAGAGCCCAGATGTGAACTGTACATACTATTTATTTTAAATGAGGGAAGAGAAGTGATGAACATTCTTCATTAGCATTTTATGAACCAATCTCTAAAAGCATTTAAGATGATTTTCAAACAAAAATATCAAATTTAATGGCTCGGCTTCCAAAAGCTTAGGGTGAAAGTCTCAAATGTTCCAAATCCAGCAGCATTAAGTCTCAATTATGGTAATTTGTTCCGGTAGCAAAAGAGCCTGATGTGAGCAGAACCACACTGCTTGTACAAGCAGACAGTATTTATACAGAACCAGCACAAACTCGAGTAAACAAACTGGTTAATTTTGTAAAACTGGGATTTCTGTGAGTTAGAAGTGAATGACTTACCATTTTAGCAAGGCAAATCAGAACGAATACAGATCTAGGCTATGGTTTCAGTTGCATTGTTTCGGTAGTGTAAGAACAGTCAAACCCAACCAATTGGAGCTCTGTTTCAGATTTGGGACGAACTGAATCTTTTTTATTATTCCTTGGAAAGATAAAGGCATTTCTAGCCTTGCATTTTGTGACACAGTTCTGCATTATGGCATCTTTTGGGAGATAACACATTCAATCTTCTTACAGCCACTTACTTCTTTTGCTACAGTGTGCCAGTACTGGTGACTTTTACAGACATCCATTCGCTCCCTGTGAAAGAATCTGCACTTTTCTGGAACCAAGAGAACATCACTGACAAACTCGCCCACTGTGGGGGAAAGGAAAAAACAACTGGTAAATCAACTGCAGGCTCGCACAATTCCAAATATTATTTTTTCTAGCTGAAGATATTACTAGATCTTCTCAGCTCAGACGCAGTAGTTATTCATATCCTAGGGAATGGTATGGCAAGTCAAATCCTATGTTAAGATATTTCTATACTTATGGGACTCATTCAGTGCAAGTATTCTAGGTTTCATCTGGATAATTCAGGATTTGCAGTTAATCCAAGGAGGAAGCATGCTATATGAACAAGCCTTTAAAATGTCTGAAGATTAGGACACAAATATTTAGTATTTCTTGAAGGGAAAAAAGCACCACAGGAAAGTTTACCAACAAAGAAAAACCCTGACAATGTCCTCTAATAATATTTAGAACCAACATCTGGAATGCTTCCATCCCACAACTTTAGTCATGTTTCCAATTATTACCTCTTACAGACTACTACAATAATATGATAGCTCTGCAAATGCAGAGGAGGGACCCATGCACCAAAGACAGTTATGGAGCTATTATTCAACTTTAACTGAGATTGTTCCATGCTATGGAATCCTAGAGTTTGTAGTTTGGTGAGGCACCACAGCTCTCTGGCAGAGAATTCTAAATGCCCATTCTTCCACGGCTAATCACAGGATTCCACAGGACAAAACCAGGGCAATCAAAGTTGAATAATAGAGCTATAATTCTACAGTCTGAATGGGCCTCTGAATTGATAAAAATCAATTATTCTCTATTCTCTATCAAAAATTATCTCTTTTAAACTATATTTCAGAATTTAAAAAAACCTGACACAAGAGCCTGGATCAAAACTATAATCATGATTACTAATTATACAACTTCTATATACATTTTATGGATATGTTAACAACCATTCATGGAAACAGGGGATAACCTCATCAGGACTATTCTGCAGGTGGTATACATGGCATGCACACTCACTTACGTGCTTTCTCCTTGTCAGCCTTGCCTCTTTTCTAAGTGCAAAACAACAATATAATACAATGCAAACTTCATATTTAAGATCTGCTTCCCAAAACAATCAGCAGTAAATGCTTCTAACATCATTTGGATTGAGGATGAAGATACAAAAACTCAGCCTCTTCCTCCCCCCCCCCCCCAACAAAGTGTTCTCTGAACCCATGAACAAAACAGTGTTCAATCATCTGCTTTAAAGAAAATATACAGGCTTCCTCCACTTATCTGACAGGTTAGGGACTGGTCCCCTGTCAGAAAACAGAACTGGCAGAAAAGAGGAACCCATGTACTGTATTGTAGGGAGCATGAAGGATTTCTGGAGGCTCACTTGGGACCAACAGCACATGTGTTGCTTGCAAAGTCTATCAGCCGACTTAGCACCTTTTTTAATCCTCTCAGCTCACTTTGCAAGCAGCACACATAAGCAAGCAGTTCCAAGTGAGCCTCCATAGGCAGAAAGAACTGATGAAACAGCAGAACTCCTGTTTAATCAACGGAACTTGTCCTTAATTTGGAAATATCAAAAGTGTGAGCCGTCAGATAACAAGGTGTCAAAAGGTGGGGGCTTCCTGTAGTGCTTCGGTGAAAATCTAACTGTGATCATAACACCAACAAATTTACCAATGTAGTTTCATTAACTCACTGCACTTCTAAACAGCTGTAAAAGGTTCATCAAAGCTAAACCCAAGAGCAAGCAAATAATTTATCCAAGTGAAGTTCAATTTGCACCCCTATCTCCATCATATGATAGGAGACTGTGAACAAGATTTTTCCAATACAGCCATGCAATGAATCAAATGCAACATGAGTGATCTCATTTTTTTTTTTAAAAAAAAAAGGACATTTACATGAACTGAATTTTCTGTGTGTCCAGAGAGGCATGTGTCATTCTTATCAAATTCTGTCCTTTACCTAGTTTCTAGAGAAGTTACCATAGATGTGGTATGCATGTCCCTTCCACAAGAACGGTGCCAACAATACTACTGTTTCACACTGAAGTCAAACTGAGGAGGTATTTTCATGCTATACGAGGGCTTAGCCAAACAGACAATGTTTCAGTACTTTTCATCAGGCTTGGTTCTCCTCGCACTCCCACCATCCTATTATCAGACGCATTTACAGTACAGAAAGAGTACTAATTGCATGTCATTCCCCACTGCTGTCAGAAAAGGAAAAGGTAAATCCACCTATAAGGAGTGCAAGGTCAAATTTCCAGCGGCAGGTACAATCCTGTCAAAAAGACCAAGGCAGTATGGAAGGAAACAGTACTGCATTGTTTGCAAGAGTACAATAACTGCTTTGACGAGAGGAAAACTATACTTTTTACAGGCACCGTTCACCTGTTTACAATAGTCTTACAATTCCAAAATCATTTAACTGGTCAGCTCCTACAGCGTATTATTATGTTTTCTGCACAGTATTTGACAACTCCCCATAATTAAGTCCACATTATTCAATGAGAAACAGAGGGAAACCACTAACAGAAGGGCTGCGTGAATATTCAAAACTTTCTACTTGGCACATCTCAGTGGCAAGCCAGTGTGTTCCTGTGTGTACGTTCACTATGCAGATAGAAGCGAGAATCACAACGTATTCAGTTGTGACTGTAACTGCCTTCATGCACACACTCTTTCCTTTCAGATGCCAGCTTCTTACACTGGCACACAGACAGTTTATGCCATGAGGAACAAAGCCACATGGTAGGCTGGTAGAGAGTTGTTTTTCACTGGCATTTTATTTATTTTCATATTTTATCTGTAGTTTACAACTGAGCCTATGGCTTCAGAATAACATATCAGCTAATATCAGATATACGACCACAGAAAGAAATTAATAAAAGAGGTTATTCCAATATATTAGGTATGATCTAGTTATATAGCCATCGAAAGAGCCTCAGTTGGTATATCATAAGAAGCAACGCTTACTCCAGAGCAACAGAGACTGGACCTTTCATGCTCATTTCATGCAAGACCTAAGGCAGTTCAATGTAAGATCTTGTTCTCTGAAGAATGTAAGCAGTTCAGGATCTCTGTCTTCAACAGGAGCAAGACAAGGCTCACGGGCTGTTTACTGCCTTCAGAGAATAAGAATCAAGCCCACTGTCGCGTTACAGATTTTATATTCAGGTATGTGAAGTAGCCTTTTGTTAAAAAAACAAAACAAAACCCCTGCATTTCAGACCTTCAAGCTCACTGGAGCATGGTGTCATTTTAATCCCTCCTCTAAGTTGCCATAAGCATAAACAAACCATTAAAAACCCTTTAAATCTCTGCAATCTTCCCAACCTTCATCACTGTTGTCAGTGCAGCCAAGTGGGCCCAGCGCTTCTTTATCTAGTTTTAGTTCTAACTAATATGCAACTGGTGAAATATTTTCTAACAAAACACTCTGGGTTGATAAAAATGTGTGCTGGGCCAAGCAATCATTTCGCATACGCCTTCCAGTCCTGAATGATGACGGATGTCTGCTTTGTTCTGTTATGGTACGACTGACATGCAGGGTCTTATCTATCTTATCCTCAGTTACAAGGGCAAAGACACCTAATCCGCTAAGGAGTATTATGTACTAAGCTTTGTGTTCGTGAACTGCTTGGAAATCTTGCAGGGACCAACAGTATCCATCATAAATCCACATATGAATTTATTCTTCGCTTGTCTGAGCCTTCATGCAACCACTCTCAAAACTGCATAAACAAGCCACTGGCACACAACACAAGCTATCATAAGATAAGGAATTGCTTCTGAACATGTGAGCCATAAGCATGAGCACTTTATGGACTAGTATGAGCTACAAACACTTCAAGGAAAGACAGTAAGAAAACCTGCATTAATATTGCAGTCTGTTTAAACTTAAGAAGTATGCAAAAGTGCCAAATAAAGAGGCAAGTAAGGTCTGTACCATCATTGTTCATCTGCCATTGTTCATCCAGCTGAAAGCTGTAACTTTCAGTGACTGTATTTTGGAATCTTTTAAGCTTTCAGCTTTCACTAAGGGATCATTTAAAATAAACCAGGTTTAAATGTAGTCAAGCCAAACTGGAACAAGCTTGCCAAGATCAGAATTGGCAACATCTAACAGGAAGTTCCAAATTAAGCTTAGTTTCTCCTGACCTCATAAATACAGTCGATTAAAAAAAGTAGCTTTATAAACCTACCTGAAGATAGTTGCTACTTTCCCTGTAGATTGTTTCTACCATAAAGACAGTTAAGCACTAATGCAGTTTCTGCTTCTCTGCATGCCAAAGGCTCAGTGCAAGTAACAACAAGCTACACAAGTATGCTAGCCAAATCCAAGACAAACATCAATGTCAGTCCTAACAGATTAATTCCAGCTGCTGAAGCCAGCCCAAAGGAAATAGAAAATGAATTCCAGGTACTTCTGACACTGGTATTTGCAGATATTTGGCACTGAGAGAAAGACTAACGCAAAGATCAATAAGCACCATCAACACTGGCGTAAAGATCTAGCATGCAAACATTGGAGAAGAGCTGCAATAACGAGGGAAAACAACAGAAGCTGCCCTGTAAATGGTATATATTAACCTGAAGTACTTACCAAGACACTTGAAGGGCACAACGATATGGGTATGTCCCTTGCACTGTTTCTTGCCCTTTTTACACCAGTTTTCAATACTAACTGGTTGATTGGCTTCCACGACATTTGTGATCTTAAACTCTGGATAGGTCTATTTTTAGAAATAATAAAAACCACAGTAAGAGTAATTAATTTACCCATCGAAAGGCATACATTATGTGAACAGTAATCAGGTTCACAAAATACTAGACCATGACTCATAATGCTAAAACCACACAACACCTTCTGCTAACACCTTCTCCGCTTCCCCTCTCTAAATGCTTTTTGCTTTAATGAGTGCCTTGGTGGCACAGTGGTTAAATGCCGGTACTGCAGCCACAATGTTGTGAGTTTGATCCTGCATGGCTTCAGGTTGACTCAGCCTTCCAGCCTTCCAGCCTTCCATAGGTTGGTGAAATGAGTACTCAGCTTGTTGGGGGCAATTAGCTAATGCATTGTAAACCGCTTGGCGAGTGCTTTGCACTGATAAGCGGTATAGAAATGTAACCGCTATTGCTCAACTCCTCAAGGTCAGGATCAATCCTGGTTTGGTATTATACGTGACAAGATCACTGGGTTACACTGCTGAATAAAGGTATGTTCAAGCAGGGGTGAGCAACTGCCAGGCAAAAAGGGGAAGCACTGACTGCCCCCCAGGACCTTAAAGCGCTCCCCTTCCACCATGCCCTGCTGTAAAACACTGATTTCTTTTCTGCCCCAAGTACCTGCATCAGGACAATTTCTTCAGTTTTCACGGCTCTGTGGGCCATTTTAGGACGAACAGAGACCTTTGCCAAACAGAAAGTGAACCACAAGTCAACTTCCAAGTCACTTTTCTTTTTGGACAAAAATGGCCAAGAGGGGTAAAAATATGGAAAAACAGCCACACCGGTCCCTAGTGAGTGTTTGGAAATGAATGAATGAATGAATGAATGAATGAATGAATGAATGAATGCTCCTCCCCCTCCAAAAAAAAGAAAGAAAAGCGTTCAGCTCTGGAGAGCCCTGGGGGCCACATGCTGCCTGTCCTCTCCCGTCCCTGTTTAGAGCAAGACAAACACTTGTACACCACAACTTCTAACCTGACAGTCTCTAGAAAAAGATGAGGTAACTCCTGACATTGAAGGCTGCTGATTTGAGCCACCTGATCTGAGGATTGAAAACACTCTTATTTTCTACAAATATGGAAGCCTGTAGAAAAATAAGAATCTGTGCATGGATGCACTATCCTTTAAACAAACAAAAATCCCTCAAATTCAAAATTGCCAGTGCTATGATAGCTGGTTTTTTCTGTTGGTGGTGGTTGTTAGTTGTTGCTGCTGCTGTTGTGTGTGCCTTTAAGTTATTTCTGATTTATGGTGACCCTAAGCAAAACTAGCTTAAATATGCTAAGGGCACCAGATCCTGTGTGATCTTGGAAGCTAACTAGGGTCAGTCTTGGTTAGGACTTAGGTGGGAAACTGTAGGAACACTAGGTGCTATAGGACATATTTCAAAGAAAGGAACTGGAAAAACCACCCCTGAGTATTCCTTGTCTGAGAAAACCCTACGAAATTCATGGGACCACTGTAAATCATACTAGGCAAACCTACCACAGGGTTTTCTTGGCGAAATTTGTTCGGGGGGGGGCTATCCTCGAGGTTGAGAGAGTGTGACTTGCCTAAGGTCACCTCGTGTGTGTGATCCACTGCCAAGCAGGGATTTGAACCCTGGTTTCCAGAGTCATAGTCTAACACTCAAATCACTACACTGCACCAGCTTTCAAGCACAGTTTAAAGCTTCCTGCTTTCATTCTTGTCTGGGTGATAACAACGCCGCTACCATGTGATTTCTACCATGGCAGCACCCCAAGAGAGATGAAATATTTGCTTCGACTGTGACACTGCACCAGCTGCTTGGCGTTGCTTAGCCAAAGGTATTGGCTTTGGTGTGGATGTCACTGGATATGCCTGGCTGACAGCTAGGTCAAACACAGGAAGCAAAATCTTAGCAGCTGTACTCCCGCCTTAACCTTTAAGGTCAGAAGACAAGGGCTGCAAACAGCTGCTGTTTATCACTTTCCTGCTTACTCTGGGACTGTGGCTAATTACCCCAGGAAAGCAGGGAAATGACAGTCTGCATCCCAACAAATGTGTAGGGAAAAAATAAATGTCATTCTAAATGTTGCAAAACAGCTAAGCATAAATACGGACGCCTGGGTGCTTTAGCTAAATACTGAACATTAACAGTCAAAGGTAACATAAATGCCATGCTCGTAGGCTTTCACATACAAGGCAATTAAATCCACAAAGATAACTTCTCCTGACATCAACAAAAAGGGTAGCGGGGAAATGCTTTGTGGACTTCCCTGCAGTTCTGAAGTTTTAGCTGAAAGTATGAGTCATCAACCTCTAAATGATGGCAAAAAAGAATTAAAGGGAGGATAAGCTTACCTCCTGGCAGTATTGTAAAACCTCTTCTTTCCTTCCAAAGCAGCTTTTGGTCCCAGAAGTATCAGGCTCCCATTTTCCAGTCTGAATGTTCACATGCATGTTCAGCTTTCCACAGAACATGGCAATCTGAGGCTCAGCCACTGCAAATCCTGTGCCCGCGTTGGCAGCTAGCGCCTACGAGGAAAAGATTCTTATTTTACACACAATCGGGCAGCATTCACTTGAGCATCTCAAAGAATATGAATTAGCACGGGGCGGGGGTGGGATCCTGGATGCAAGTACCAATTTGCCACATGGCCTCTACTGCCCAGCTAAAGCTTATTGATACAATGGTGGAAACTGCTGGAGTGCCACCCTCTCTCTTTCCTTCTTTCTTTCTTTCTTTCTTTTTTTTTTTGATACTCCATCAATACCCTCCTTGGCTCCCTATATATTCCAGGCTTAGCTGAAGCAGCTGTATCTCCTTCTCTACCTCTTAGCACACGTGTGCACGCACGCGTGTGCAAACACACACACGTGAATGAAGAAGTAAATCTTAGAGCAATATGGCTTGTCCCACACTTCTGTAGAACCAGAAGATATGAAGGCAGCATAAAATCTGACAGACAGCTACAAATCCCTCACTCGAGGTTGAAGCAAATGAACAAGACTTGATTATAGTTCAGTAGCAAGGCTTGTGAAATCAGCCTGAGAGCAGCTGGGCCACAGTTTTCTCCATTTTCAGGTATCTGCACCAAGCTTCAGTAGTTTTGCCACACGACTATTCAGAACTTCCACATTTAACCTCCATCATTTCACAGCATTTCCTTTAATTTAACTTAAAAATAAATAATGTATACTGGTTAAAACCCATTCTCTTATTATAATCTGCTTCCCTAGAACTTTTTTACACACTAGGATGCTAGGTCAGGTGGAGAGGAAGAATAATGGGTTATATGACAGTCCTGGCTACTCTACCCCACTGCCACGCAGCCCTTGGGCATGGCCCTAGGCATCTGCACCAACCTTTTAAACAAAATGAGCAGTGGAGCTACTCTTCCTCCTGTCCACTGGAACCTCAGGGCCAGCAAAATTATTCCTTGAGCCCCTGTAGTTCCTCAGGGCTGCTGTTAAAAGGAATATCTCTGTCTCCTTCTCTAGGGTTATACAACAGAGGGCTCAAAGACATCCCTTTATTAAAAGCATAATGTTTGAGTATGTGTGGGCACATGTAGCCAAGCCAATTTAAGACAAATCTAAGATCAGTAATGATGTTAAGTGTCTTGTCACCCCTCCAGAACATGTAATATTGCAGGGCTAGGCAGGTATGCTACAGCATTGATGCTGTTTCCAAAATAAGGTCAAGACGAGGGTTTCAAATTTAGATGAAATAGAACCTTAACCATCAGTACTTTGTGCTATTTTCATCCTCCGTTACAGTTTAAAATTATATCTGAGCCTAATATGAGGAGCAACAAAGAGAAAATGAACAGAATTTTATTCCATCTCCAAGAACTTTGTTGTAACTGCCATCAAGATGCCTTCAATTTATAGTGACCCCATGAATTAGAGACTTCCAATTCACCCTACCATCAACAGCCCTGCACAGGTCTTGCAGACTCGGAGTTGTGGCTTCCTTGATTGAGTCTATACACCTCTTCTTCTTTTCCTACTGCCTTCTACCTTCCCAAGCATGACTGTCTTTCCTAATGTGTCATCTCTTCTCATGGTATGTCCAAAGTACAACTGTCTCAATTTAGTCATTTTGGCTTCTAGGGAGAGTTCTGGCTGGATTTGCTCTAGGATCCATTTATTGACACTGGAGTCCACAGTATTCGTAGAATTATCTTCCAGCACCATAGCTCAAATAACTTGATTTTCTTCCTATCAGCATTCTCCACTGTCTAGTCTTCACAACCAAATACAGAAACTGAAAATCCAAAGGCACGGACAATCCTAACTATTCAATGATGTCTCTTTACACTAGAGGATCTTATCTAATTGCCTCATATCTGCCCTTCCAGATCCTAATCTTCTGATTTCTTGACTGCAGCCTCCATTCCGATTAATGACAAGCGAAGCTATGGGAAAATCTTGAGCTATTTCAAGAACTAGTGCAATGTAATTCATAATTTACACACAGAAAATACATTCATTAATTTTACACAAATACAATCACTTCATAAGAGGATACCATACTATTAACAGTACCATACTACTATTAATTACACTAATAGCATAACTGATAAGCTATAACTATGTAATCAGGTATCCAGTTGTAGTTCCACTGTACTCCTTGACATACACTAAAACTCAAGGAGTTTGACAAATATTAGTACTCTACTCCCAAAGTTTTGTACTCAGCTGGTAGCAAAAGTAAACCACAACTTTGACATACAGAAGTTTATCTACTCAGAATAAACCAGACACTGATATCAAACACCACCTTAACCAGAGCCCCCAATAAAAGATGCAATTTATGGCTTTGTTCCCCAGAGGCAGATTCCGCCTAGGCTACCAAAATCTTGTCTACATTAGGAGGAAGATTCCTTGCTCCCTCCCCCATAAAACCCCCAAGAATATTCTTAATGCTTCAAGGAAAACAGATCCATACTGCCTTTAGGAAGGAAGAGAAGGAATGCACTAGTACATTAAAGAATGAGATTAAATTGCACAGAAATATTTTATTAAGGCTCACTGGATTATAAAACAAGAAATTCTTCACCAAGTGTAAATCAGCCAGTATATATTCAGCTGAACTACTTAAACAACCTTACTGGCTACTAGCCTGAGCATGCTATAAGAGCATGATTTTTTGAGTAGCATTTTTGTAGCAAGCCTGAAAATCCAAACCACAGACCTATCATCCTCTCCACATCTACCCTAGCAGCAGTTTCTTGCTTGTGATAAGCAAGAGCTAGTTCTAAATCTTTACTCCCAGTCACCTTAGTTCAAAGGTGACCCTCCTATCAACTATAGGTTTTTAGGAGGAGTTTTTTTTTTTTTTTTTCCTTTTCCTTTTAACTAAGAAGCCCCACTTTTCAAAGTCTGAGGGCCCTGTCACAGACCACACAAGCTGATCTGATATCTCTGATAACCCAGACAGCATACCAAAAAATCAAGGGAATCTGAAGTGAATATGGATCCGAAAAAGTGTACTCCCTTTTGCAACTTTCTCTCACCCTTAGAAACAGTTTACAAACTCAAACATAGTGGCCGGCACAGCGCACAGACTTTGGTTTGCAAGTTTATTATTATTGCCTTACTCCTCCCTAAAGCCTTGACCAACATACAGGATTTATGTCCGTTTTGGGGAAAACACAAACGCGGACCATGTTAGCAAATGCAGTGTTTCAGAAGGTGAGGGTGGGACGGTACTCTGTGCCAACAGCAACAGGAGAGAGGGAGTGTCTGGAATGTTCACCTTGGTGGCATGCTGGTTTGTACAAAAATAGTCCTGGACTTTGAACTGTAACATGTGAAGGATTTATACAGTCGAGTTCTGCGCCACTGCACTTTTCTTTCTTTAGAGGTATATTAACATACGGGTGATGAAACAGAGCAAGAAGCTGCAAGGTCAGCAGGACCTATTGGAAATTATATTCTGAACCACCGTAAACTTTCTCCAAACTCATACCCTTGAGTAAAGACGACGCAGTGTTTAAACATTAATGCAGAAGTGTTTATTTTTGCCTCCTTTCCAGCTTATTGCCACAGATACCAAGGGAAAGATACCTTTCCTCCGCAGATTGTTCAAATGGTTTACGTATCACTGGAGACAGGTTGCCATAGTGACATTTTCGATTCTTACTCACAAGAACAAGCTAACTTAGTCATTGAGCCTCAAGATGTTTTATTTCCCTTAAGAAAGATATGGTAGAGTTTATGAGCAGCATAAGAGAACTACTAAATTAAATGCTGGGGGTTATCCAGCCTTTAACACACAGCAGTGCAGGTCACTGCTCAACACACGACTCTCTGAATGTCAGGCTCCAGCCAAGCAGTTCTAAGCATTATTTATCTTTGCTGAGATACCCAAACATCCACACTGAACATTACAAGGACAGTGACCGTAACAATAACAACAGCAGCAATTTATTTCCTGCCCACCTCTCCCCAAGGCGGGATATAACACAGATTAAAATACAATTAAAAAAACATCCTAGATTCAAATACACTAAAAACACGTCAAACCATTTAAATATATCGATTTAAAATTCATAGTTGAAAACTGACCGGGTGGACCTGCCAGATATGTCTTTAGTACTTTCTAAAATTCAGATAGCCTATTTTGCTATTGAATCTCTTCTCGCAGGTAATTCCACAGTCTATGGGTGGCCAATGAAAAGGTCCCCTGGGTGACTACTGCCAGCCTAGTCCTGGCCGGTTTAAGTAAATGGCCCCCAGAGGACCTGAGTGTATGAGACAGATCGTATGGGAGGAGGTGATCTGTAGGTAACTTGGACCCAAACTACGTAAGGCTTTCTTGTTTGAGAAGTTTGAGAAGTTTCCCAGTAAGATTTCTGTGCTGAATCAGAGACATATTTTCCAACCTTGCACCAATTCCAGTCCAACATCTGAGAGAACACTTAAGAGAGCTAAGTGCACTTGTCTTAAAGGAGGATGGTCTTCAGTAAAGTGTTGCCATACTTAAGAGAGAACAGAAGTCTAAATATAAGCTTAATGTGGATTTTCAGGGAGAACTAAACACGACAAGGTGCAGTTCTGGCCAATAAAATCGGTGCACTGTACATTTTTAACTTTCCAAACAAATACAGTTGGTTCCCCACATCTGCTAAGGTTAGGGGTGCAGGACCCTTGCAAAAGTTGAAAAAACACAAAGAATCATAGAATCATAGAGTTAGAAGAGACCCCACGGGTCATCGAGTCCAACCCCCTGCTATGCAGGAACACCCATCAAAGCATTCCCAACAGATGGCCATCCAGCCTCTGCTTAAAAACCTCCAAAGAAGGAGACTCCACCGCACTCCAAGGCAGTAGATTCTACTGCTGGACAGCTCTGACCGTCAGGAAGTTCTTCCTGAGGTTCAAGTGGAATCTCCTTTCCTGCAGCTTGAATTCATTGCTCCTTGTCCTAGTCTCTGGAGCAGTAGAGAACAAGCCCGCTCCCTCCTCAACATGACATCCCTTCAAATATTTAAACATGGCTATCAGGTCCCCTCTTAACCTTCTCTTCTGCAGACTAAACATACCCAGCTCCCTAAGCCGTTCCTCATAGGGCATGGCTTCCAGACCCTTCACCATTTTGGTCCCCCTCCTCTGGACACGTTCCAGCTTGTCGATATCCTTCTTGAAATGAGGTGCCCAGAACTGGACACAGTATTCCAGATGAGGTCTAACCAAAGCAGAATAGAGTAGTACCATTACCTCCTTCGATTTAGACACCATACTCCAACTGATGCAACAAAGAATCGTGTTGGCTTTCTTAGCTGCTGCGTCACACTGTTGACTCATGTTCAGCTTGTGATCTGCCAATCAAAATGCACGTGGGAAAAACAGACACCCAGGGTCCCAGCCCAGTTAGGGAAAGGGGTAGGTCAGCATGGTGTCCCTTTACTTCCTCTCTCTTGGCCATCTCCTTCCTTGGGTATGGGAGAGAATCTGTGGTGCTAAGAAATCAGGCTAGGTTACTAACAACCATAGCCCCAATTTATCAAATTGTTAGATTTCTTATTGCTCAAATAAAGCTTATAAATGGTTTCCAATCTTTCAAAAAATCTTCAAGTGGCTGATCGTTTAAAACCCACAGGAGCCTGCAAACTGGGCCAACTCAGCAACCTTAGCAATCCTTTCTTCTGTGGCCAGTGCTTCAGTCCATTCCCAGGTTTGAGCAGACAGTGTTCTCATTGCTGTCATCATATATAAAGGAAACACCTCATATTTACTATCTAATTGTTTATCCATAATACTCAATGAAAACATTTCTGGTGACATGACAAAGCCCACCTTAAAATTTTGTGGATAGCAGGCAGATCTTAAACCAGCAACTTTTCACCTTTTTATAAGTCCACCCTCTATGAAACAATGAGCCCTCCATATCTGAACATCCCCCAACACAGATTTCAAACATTCTTGGCTAGCTTATTTGGGGTTAGATACCATTTATATATCATCTTATATTTGTTTTCTTTTAAATTACTACACAAAGCAAATTCTCGATCTTTAGACCACATTTCCTCCATACATCAATTTGCATATTGTGCACAATATTTTGGGTCCACCTTATCATACACTGTTTTACAGGTTCATTTTCTGTCTCCAATTTCCAAAAGATTTGTACACTTTTTTAATTACTCGGTCATCATCTTTACACATTTCTAAATAAAATTCATTTTCTTCAACCTCTATGGATAGGTCTCTCTTATCGTGATTAAATCGGTCCTTGAGTTGCATATAGGCAAACTAATTAAGACTTTTGCCTTCCTTAAAAAGTACCTTAGTTGATTGAAACTCCCAGCTCTCTTGTTCAAGGCCATCATAAAACAACCATCTCCAATTTTTTACTCATTCTTTCCTGAAGAAACCTTCCTGTGGTGAGTCTCTCTTTGTATTTATACCAAATTTGCAGAATAGCTTTTCCAATGCAATGATTTCTTTAAATTCGGCATGTGCCTTAACTTCATCATATGAAAGATAACCATGCCTGTTGTCTTTATTATTATTTATTTATTTATTTATTTATTAATTATATTGTGGGGTTTTCTGCAGTTGAGTGTGACACAGCCAAGTTCATCCAGTGGGTTTCCATGGCCAAGTACTGAATCAAGCCCTGGTCTCCACGGTTGTAGTCCAAAGCTCAAACCACTACATCACGCTGACTCTCACCCAAAATTTACTCCTTAATTCTACATGCACTCTAAGGATCTTTAAATTTACTGGTTAACTACAAATTCATCTGAACTATTTCACCATAAAGAAGTGTCAGATCTAATGTTGTCTTACTTCAGTGGTTCCCAACCTGTGGGTCCCCAGATGTTTTTGGACTTCAGCTCCCAGAAGGCCTGAGCATTGACCATAATGGCTGGGGCTTCTGGGAGCTGAAGTCCACAAACATCTGGGGACCCACAGGTTGAGAACCACTGTCTTACTTGTTTAACTCAAGCGTATTCAAAGCTTTATTTGGAAATTATTTTTACTTGAAATTTAATTCCAAACATCTCAGGACAGGAGAGTTCAGTACAACGTGGGTGAGAGACTGCCAGGGCTGCACTAGTCTCCTAGGACCTCAGAGGGGCCACATCTCTACTGCTGCCATGTGCCTAATCCCAATTTTTTTTTATTAAAAAATTCAAAGTGTTTCCCATGCCCTCTAGGGGACACAAGGGTCAATTTCACACCAGTTGTTTTAGGCAATGGGGAAGCCTTTTTACGCTAGGATGAAACTGAAGGGTCACTCTGTAGTTACAAAACATAATTTTGGGAAACAAAATTTCCAGGTTTTGTTTTGTTTTTTTAATCAGGTGTCTGCATCCCTTGGAGGCCCCAAAAACAGCGATGGAAGCCGCACGTGGCCCGCACGTTGCACACTCCTGCAAAAGAACTTGCTTTCATTAAGTTTTTGTTTTTTAATCAAGACACTGCACACTGCTAACATACTAAAGCTAGCACAGCCAAAGATCAAAGTAGGATGTGCTATTGTTGTTTGCTCACTCACTTCAGCAGAGAGGAACTTTTGCTAGAGGCACATCTTGTGTCATTCTCTGCACAAATACACTACTGTTTAGCATGAGAGTACAGAAAATCCCATTTGGAACTGCACGAGCCACAATGCTTTCACAGAAAAGAGTTAATGAACACACTTCATTCTCTTCACTAGTTGCGATGGATACATTTTTGAAAATGATAGCTCTTAATCTGTCCTTTATCCTAAAAGCAAGCCCACTGTCCCCACGTAGATCCTAATGTGCACAGAACAGCAGCACTACCACTAAAGGGACACGCTGCTCACCGTGTAGCAAGTCTGGATCCAAGTCACATTCTTGCAACAAAGAGAATTAAAATGAAGACCAAGCTGAGAATAGGGAAGCTGTGATTCACTTTAGCATTTCCTTTTCAGTTCACTGGTTCCGCAGTGCTGCAGCAGAATTAGGTCACTGATCTGCCTGTAGTAAAAATCACAGGTTTTTGGTGTTTGGTACGGAAAAACTTCCAACTTTTCACTGACTGAGCAATTCTACAAACAGGTTATTTCTTTTTACCTTCAAGGAGGATTCTTTTACTAAACTGAGCTGGGGCAGGTACAGGCTGGAAATTGAGTGACAGAAGGCGTTATGTGGCACCAAGATGAGATTACAAAGTCGTAATTCTGCTAGAAGTGACACAATATTAGCGATACAGCTATAGGAAGTATATGGCCTGAATCCACATTTGCTCATCCACTAATAGAACAGCTGATTCAATTTAGAGACACAAGTGAGGTCCAGAGAAGGTGGCTTGCTGGATGAGGCGATGACTGCAGACATTTTTCCTTTCCCCTCTCTACACTCAAGGCCAGCTCCCACATTTTCCCAGAGAGTCCTTCAACACTTCACAACAACTTTTCAAGGAGCAGCTGAAGAAGAGAAATTGATAGAAATTGCCACTCCATCACTTCTTCCAACAACACTGTACTGAACAAGAATATGGCTCAAACCAATTGTGTTTTACCATGTAAAGAAGAGTAACGAGCAGTATGGAACTCCTTCTTCAATCAAATTGATTCTAAATCCTCCCACCATCTTTTAAAATAGAACCATTCAATAAATAGTTTGGGACTGGATTCTTGACACACGAGTGTTGGAAAGAACTGCTGCTTTACAAGAACAATCTGTATTTCTTATAACAGTAGCAAGCTTGTTTTTGTTAAATGTCAAGCTTTAGTCTGAATTTTTCTGTGGTCTTGACAGTACAGTCTTGATTACTCCTAGTTTTAACTTCATTAGTCAACAGGCTCCAGACTGTACTAGACTAAAACCTAAGCAAAGAGAATAATGGAAAACTTTTCAATGCAGTGTGCTGTATGAACAAGTCTTTAGGGACAGACAATAGTAATATGCTCCTGAGATCACTATGCATTGTCTCTCTGCTAAACACACTTCAAACAGAACTCGAATTCAAGTTCACTCATGAGACACCAAAGAGGATTTGTCAAAGCTAACGCTTGGTGTCACATCCTGTAACCGCAGTCTGAGCTGGCTGGAAAATCTAACAGCAAAAAATAAGGCATCAACGATAGACAAAAAGGTGATTTGATACAGAAAAGTTAAGATTTAATCAAACAACTCAATGACATGTTTGTTTTGGAGGGAAAAAAATTAGCCTATTTCCAATAAGCCATTCTACTGTTAGTTCTCCAGATGACTCACAGAACAAAAGAAGTCTAAAACTGTAACAACATACCGAATGAAGGTACCACATAAAATCATCAAATAAGGAAGATCAAAATCAGATAAAATGATAGGAAGAAATAAACATTATAACTTGCAATGTGAAAAGATTTTAAAAGCTGAATAGTGCTGAAAAGATATGAAAGTAGGAGCTGGGTAGGCATTTCTGGGGAGAGCAGAACCCCCTTCAACTGAAGCGTACCACGGAAAGGTCCCTTCATTTGCAGCCACCTGGTATACCTTAGGTATACCTAACAATGATAGATCAAGGAGTACCCCTAAAACATGAGCTTGATGGTTCACAGAGTAAACCTATTTCAAAACAGGGCGAAGACCTCTCATTAAGGCTGATGAGCCACTCAACAAACAGTATCCCTATCTTGCCTGCACCAAGCATTTATTGACAGTTGTCCAGCCCATGATCACAGCAATTCACCATTTTACTCTTCTGCCAGATCACATGGCACAGATGAAAAACCATACTAAAGTTGGTTTTCACACAGATGCTAAATGTGATAAGTAAGATACAACGCTGACAATACTTAGCTGTCATGGAGGCAAGCAGAAACCTTCTAGCTATACAAGTACAGATGAAACCACTGGGGAAAAAATGCCACTGATAACCATATCTCCAGAATATGCTTGCTTATGGTACTAAAAGCGTCAGAGAGGTCCAGGTGAATTAAGACAGTCACACTTCCTATCTCATTCAGCAATGGTCACTCCTGCGTGGCAGGGTCATAGCAGCTTGTGTATCAGTGTATTTCAACAATATATTTAAACTCAGTGTAAATCAGTGGTTCTCAACCTGTGGGTCCCCAGATGTTTTTGGACTTCAGCTCCCAGAAGCCCTGAGCATTGACCATAGTGGTCAATAGTCCACAAACATCTGGGGACCCACAGGTTGAGAACCACTGATGTAAATCAATATATTTAAACTCAGTTTCATCCAAGAGTGCCTTGACTAAAGCGGCACTCGCTCAAGAACTGCTTGAGGTCCAAGACAGTACTCCCAAACACACAATGTTTCTGTGCCCTATGTGTGTGAGAGGATGTGAGAAAGGACATTCTCAGTTGCGATGCCCCAGATGTAGAATTTCCTGCCCTTAGAGGCCAAGTGGTATTGAATTTGGCACCATTAAGACATGGTTTGGGGCCTATTTTATCTAGTCTGTGTATGTTGCTTTAAAATTTATAGTTGTTTCAACTGATTTTATTGTGTGGCATTCTGAGAACTGTGAATATAGGGGTGGGATACAAAAATTTCAGTAAAAGCAAAACAAAATAGCAAGGTAAAAGGCAATTCATCAGTGTTAGTAAGTGACAACTATATTCCTACTTTTTAAGATCTGAAGATATCAAAAGTTCAAGTAATCTTGTTCATATTTCATTGTTGCTAAACATGGGTTTCAGATCTTTTTAGAAATGCAGCACAACACACCACTTCCACCAATAACTTCTGAAAAGTAAAGCTCCTACCCAACCTTAACGAAACACACATTGAAACTCAATCCACTTATCCTGAACTTTTGGTCTGTCCGCATTCAGATCACTAGGATGGAGACGGAGAATACGGGAAGATAATATTTTCAGTAGGGTAACTATGTCAGCCAATTGTAACAAAAGCAACAGGGAGTCCTGTGGTACCTTGAAGATTAAAAACATTTATTTGGCAGAAACGTGTGGACTTCAACCTATTTCATTAGATGAATGGAATGTACAGTCCTACTCCCACACTGGTGGGTTTGACCTTCACGAATTTGATTATTCACAAGGCACATGCTTGCCTCCTCCCCCATTTTCCTCTTCCCATTTCCTCGCATTCCTCACCCCAGGCTTGCTAGGCTTGTGTTTAAAATGGCCATTTTTCTTTTTCTTTTTGGGTGAGCTGCTGAAGGCATGGCCTCTTGGCCTTGTGGCTGCACTTTGTTGTGTAATGGCTGCTGATTGGTCAGGTGCTCTCTTTGCTCCTCCTCCTTCCTTTTCAAGATGGCTGCCAGAAATAACTAGAACCCAAGAATTTGAATCCTAGTTCCCAGACACCATAAATAAATAAATATTTGAATAGTTAAATATTTAAATCTTGCATTAAGTCTGTGGGGTCCCCAGCAACAAATTATATTTACAGGGCGTCCCCAGTAAAGAAAAGGCTAAGAACCACTGAGGTACTGCATTCTATTTGCTTATTTGTACCTAGCCTTTCTCCGAAAGCTGGGATGGAAAGCAGCTTGCCAAATAAATGTCACCTTGGCCTGATCAGACAACTCCCAGAACAGGTGAACTAGCATGTTAGCTTCAACTGAAAAAATGCAATCCTAGCTGCTGTAAAAACCTGAGCGTTCCAGTTCAAGGTGATTGTGCTTAAGTGACTAACCCTTGTGTCTCTGGGTACCTCATGCACGCACCTGCTTTTCTAAAAAAAAAAAAAATATATGCCATCTCTTACTTCATTAACCCAGCCATGAACTGGTCAGGCTTTCTTCCGGTGATGGGTATTTTACTCAGAAATTTGAGAGAGAGAGCTATTCTTCCATGAACTAACCATTTCCTCTTTTCTCTCCTTTGTGCAAATTACTTAGCGAAGTGCCGTCCCTCTCCTCCACAAAAGTTGGCTTTCGGCAGGATTAAAGTATCGGGGCTGCAGCCAACAGCAGTTCTCCCAAGGTTGCCCTGGATCCCAGAAGGAGGCAGTTAACTCACCATACATATACACACACAGAAACAATTAACAAACAGAATTAAAAAAAAAAATAAACAAAATATTTCAGCTTTCTTCTGTTGCTAAAGATGAAACTGAGCTGCATCCAAGGTGACTGTTTAGAACACTCTGTTTTCAGCATTCTTTTCTCACATATAAATTTGCATTTATACATACTCACAATACTTATGGATCCACATTACATGTGAAGGGTCTACAGAAGCGTCCCTTTTCGCATGAGACTAAGGAGGGCTGAGTGGCTCCTTTAGATGCAGCAGAGGTAAAGAGTTTTTTGTTGTTACTGTTGACACGGAAAAGCACTGGTGCTTCAAACCTGTTTCATGTTTTGTTTTTTTCCTATCTACTCTTCCTGCCTTTATTCAGCAGCGAAGTAGCTTGAACTCAGGAAAACTAATTAATGCCTGAGACAGCAAGCAACAGATTTACAGATGAGCAACTCATCCAAGTTTTACTGCTTTATTTTTTTTAAAATTGCTGATAATTACAATAATGCACGGGCAAGCGTCCAAGAGAGGAAGAATTATTGTCCGCAGTCAGATCTGGTGCATGCTGATAATACCAGCCAGGGTTCGTTCCTGAATTCAAACGGCACACCTCAGCACAGTCCTCTTTGGCTAACTTTAACTCCCTTTTCACAGTTTCTGTAGTACAATCAATGGCATCACGCCATTTAAATCTTTGTAAGGACATTTTGTTTTAAAAAAGCAAAAACAAAACTGACCCAGTCAATAGAGTACACAATAAATAATATGAAACAAAAAAACTGTATTACATAATTCGAATCCATAAAAATTACAATAAATATCACTCCAGGAAAAAAAAATTCTCTCAACAGGGTAAGATTTCAATTCATACCTTCACTGTTCTCTGCAAAAATCGGGCTAAAAATTCTGTGATAAGATTTTTGTTTCAGACAAAAAGAAAACACAATATTCAGGTCATCTTTCTGCATATAAAATAGAGAATGGTTTAATGAGCTTATCACAGATATCTTGAAAAAAAGTTAGAGAACAGAAAAACACATCTAAATATTTCATTTTCATCAGAAAAACACATTTAGATATTTCATTTTCATCTGAACCATATATCACACTATGACACTGAAAACACTTTTTATGAAGAGATTTGTTTTCTATCCAACATAGTAAGATCCGTGTGATATAATTAATCTAAAACAATTCAGAAGAAGTTATTACTATTATTATTATTATTTAAACAGTCTATAGCAGTTACCTGGGGGTCCGTGGAGCCCTCACAGGAGGTTCTCAAAGCCTTGCTGTTAGACACCAACAGTTTCTGCAGCAACAGAGACTTATCCAAGATAAGTCCCAGCCTCCAGGAGCTTTAATAAATAAATAGATATTTGAATATTTAAGCCTAAATTTAAATACTCAAATCTTGAGTTAAGTCTTGGGGGACCCTGGCAACAAATTATATTTACAGGGGGTCCCCTGTAAAGAAAAGCTTAAGAACCACCAGTCTATTGCAACATACTTAAAAATCAGCAAGTAAAAGAAATTCATATAGTTAAAATCACTTACACAAACTTGGGCAAATGCATTAGCGCTTAAGGCTTTAAATAAAAGGAATTTTTTAATTTGGCACTAAAATTAGGCCAACATTGGCACCCACCAGGCTTCCAAGGGGAGGGCAATCCTCCACTGGACCAAACACAGGAGAGAATGTGTTGTTCTCCTTGGTGGGAAACAGAGTTCATGCAGCAGGTATCACCCCGGGAAAAGATATACTGAACTCTTTAGCAATGCATTATTACTCGGAGTTGCATACAAACACACGCTCATGAAGATGACAGTACCCAGTAGGCGCAGCAGGACGCATCTTAGATTTCGATGTTGTATCTGTCTAATGGCAGAAAGTCCAAAGCGCCAATTTTCTGCTGGTAGACTCCTCCAGGAGCCACTCAGACTGCCAAGCACTAAAAATACAAAACCAGAGGTGCCCAGCAGTCACTTTTGGTTTTGAAAAAAAAAGTAGTAGTTTTTTCATCTTAAGGGGACGGGGGAAACAATGATCTTTTTTGAAGGAAAAGTGGCAATCTGGCAAGTCTCAAGTAAGCCACAAAAACAACCTTTGGGGCCGGTGCTGCATTTTGCCCATCTCCGGTTTAAAGTATGCACAGGAATGACTTTTCTCTAGTTCTGCAGAATATCTTACATGGAAATCTGCATGTTACCTCATTCCATTTAGCCAATTCCGGGGGGGGGGATTCTACCTCCCCCTCCTCTATATTCTCCCAGATTGTGCAGTTTTCCATTGAAAAAAGCAGACATTTCCCCCACTTTTTCTCTTCTTTTCCTACATAAAGGCTTCTAAAATTAACGCCTTAAGCAGCAATATTGTAATCAGCTATTCTTTTTACATTTTACTCCATTCTGCCTTGCGGACATGAAAATCATTAGAAGAAAAACACCAGTCTTTAAGAATTTTATGTTTAAGAACAGGGTGTTAACCACAGTTTCATTTTCCTCCAATCTATTTAAGTTTATGACATTATTAAACGTTAAAAGCTAGCAGTGTTGCTCGTATAATAAACACAAGTACTTGCACATATATACTCCACTGTTAACATTACATTTTGCTGATTCTTAGCACAAACATCCTGCGTAACCCTTGATGGCCTTTCAGACCAACTATTTATGATGTCTTCATACCATATGTGCGTACATCTAAAATTGTGTATGAGTGCACATGCTTATTATCAGTAACAGAGCACATGACTGGGTGGGCTTGAGTCCATGAAAGCTTATGCCACAATAAATCTGTCAGTTGTAAAGATACCAGACCATTATTTTTGCATACTTAAAGCATCTGAATGCCTCTGGTTTTACTGAAACGCCAATTCCCATTTACCTTATAGATCCAGAGACATATAAGAACTAGATAAACAGACCAGTTTTACTGGTTGAATAACCTAAGCAAAAAATCCGAAGACTCAGCCAAGCTCATGGTAATTACTCAGATTGGTTTAGTACCCACCTCTCCTCATTCCACTAATCTAGTTTGTGTTGTAGTAGGACAAATTACTGCCTTCTCGCAGAAATTATGGACATATAATTCATGAAACAAACTGCAGAGGTTGACATAGTTTCGGAGTTATTCACTCGTCTGAAAGAGCCTCCTCTCACCCACTGCAACTCAATAAAACACTTAACAATCACCCAAATGCAATCCTCGGCAACGTTTTTTCTTATTAGCAGACTTTAGCTACCATTAAAAAAGGTGAACATGGGGAACAATGCATAGACTCGTGGGTGTCTATGCCTGTCACTCAATTTCTTTCAGTTGCAGGCAACCTATTCAATTAGCAAAGCTCATTTTCCTTCTCTTGTACTGTAGGTTTTTAAAAGTAAAACCATAAAACAGGAAGACAGCATATCTTGGTATTCTATGTAGATACCATAAGTCAAACTGCACATAATACTCTGGGAATTGCCAAGGCAAACAGAAGAAAACTCACAAGTATTCAACCACTGGAGTAAATCTTAGGATTTCCAGATTTTTCCACAAAGAGCAAGACTAGGAATATTGGCATCTATGTTTGCACTACATTTGTTGTGTTTGTTGATTCACTGCTGTTCTCTTTTTCTCTCACTCATCCAGTCATCACCTTGTCATTAACCATACTCCTTCAATTCCATTCAAAAACCAAGTGCTCAGCCATCTAGAGACTCAAGTGTGACAGCCCAAGATATTTTCAATCAGCTAACACACTCCTGTGTATTCCTTGTCTAAGAATCTATGAAATTGATGGGGTCACCATAAGCTGACAGGCCATAGGTTGACAGATAATGCGGAGGCGTGCACACGCCCACATATTCTTGCTTCAACCATCAATATTAGTCTACAGATGTGGTACAAGGCCACATTTAGTTTGTTAGGTTCAGTTCACCAAGTTATTTACTGTATTTCAAGTCCTGCATTATAGTCCTAGAAGGCTCAGAAAGAGTGCATGGATATGCAACTGGAACATGCAGCAACACAGTGCAGCATGGGGTGCTCCTGTTCAGCGTTTCCTTTAGCTCCTCAAAGGGTTTTCTTTTCTAAAAAATAAAAATGTGTACTTCTACAACTCTTGGGGTTGCACCAAGTCTGCTGAAGGATTAATCTACTCACTTCTAAATTTCAGAAACAGAGAGAAGGATGCCATGAAACATGCAATACATAAAGCCAAGGTGGACAACAGGGGGTTCTTCAAATGTTTCTGTACTATAATTCACCAAAGTCCTTGACAGCACAGCCAACTGAGAGAGAATGATGAGTTATACAGTTCAACAACCTCTGGAGGGTCAAACGTTTCTGATCCCGGAAATAAAGGCAGCAGAAATGCACATTTAACATGCAGCTGAAATGCAAACAGTGACTGGGCAAAGGAAGAAGCAATTCCAAAATCATGGTGCCACAGCTGATCTTGGCCCATTTCAGCTCCATACACCCCATTTCTAAAAATGTGAGAACAAATGTAGAACAAGTTGTCTGAATTAAAATAACATAGCCCTTCTAAGCAACCTTAGCCTTATGTTAACCAGCTATGAAACCTAAAAGAGAACACAAACCTAGCATCAAATCAAATCCAAGATATCTAGTTCCACTATCAAAAAGAAAAATCAACTTATTATTGAACAGAGACCCACTGGTTCTTCTTTCACTGAACTCAAAGCAACTCAGTCATTTTGTTCCTTTAGCAACATTAGTTCCGAAATACAGTCGTTTTCTGACAACTATTTCTGGAAATATTATCTTGCTATATTATAATCCTACTTAGAAAAGGGGGGAAAGAACACGAAACATGTCACTAGTATAACCTCTTAGTATCGTCCCTTAGTAATAACTGTTCTGTAAATTGCTTCTAATCTAAGCAAAGGCAGAATACAGATGTTTTAAGCTACCAGGGGAAGCATCTCAACAGGTTCTTGAGAGTGATGGCTGGCTGGCGGCTTCCACATCAGTGGGGTCAGTGAACTCACCTTAGGGTTTTAGTCCAAATTCTGAGGAAGTTACCCAAAGCACTGAAGTTGTTTTGAGAAGAAGATGCAACACATTCAATAGCTCTTCTAAAGTCTGGACCAGAATCCAGAGCAGATTCACTGTCCCACTGGCATGGCCACCACTCTTCTCAACCAACATTTCAAAAAACAAAAACACTTACAAGTCACAAGACTAATACAGTCTGGGTTAAAACCCTTAGCACAACATTAGGGATATGTTTGGACCATATAAGCAAGACAGTAACAACCATGAAATGCAAAACCATCTCACTAAGAAGAAAAGGTTCAGTATCACTGTTGTAGATTGCAGGTATATCTCAGTTAATAAAGTAGATGTGATCCAGAAGATTATTTAACAGAAAAACTTCATATTAGATGTACAAATAAAATAAGGAAAATAGGAATAGGTTCTTATACCGAGAAAAGAAAAAAAAGTTGAACATGTTTCTCAACATTTTTATTCAAAACTAACATTGTATACCTAAAAGGAAATAAACAGGTTAGGTAAGCTTTGCATAAGTAAACAAAAACATTTTGAACCTTCTACAGACCACTTGAAAACTTCAGAAATGCATCCCAAAATTATTTTTTTCTTTCATCAATCCTTGCATTTGTTATTATTTCCATTTCAGTGGCCAGACTTACAGATCTGGAGCTGCGGGTGAAGCAGGCTAATTTGCTTTCCCCATTTCTTTCTGTTTTGCTGTTCATGCATGCTCAGTAAGGGATCGTGGAGGCAGCTGCTGGTGGCCTTGCCTATTGTAGACAAGCACACACAGCTACGGTACAATCAGCAAGAGCAGAATCCCATTTTTTCCCTGCTCAAGCTTGACTGCACTATTTACTACAAACATGCTGCTAGAACTGACAGCAAAATCTACATTTCTCTACCGTTCTTTTACCAACCTTCCAATGCTGATGCTGCTAAAAAAAATCTTAGTTAGATGAAGGACAAAGAAAGAAAATAATTAAGCGGCATGCTATGGTTTTGCTCCAGAAGCTGCTGCATAGTTAAACGGGAACTCCAGAAAAAAGTACATTCTTGCAACTGGAGCAAAACATATTTCTTTTTCTCCATTTCCCCTTGGTAATGTTTCTGAAGTGTTAGCCATTCAAAATTGAGAGTCAGGTTTTGTCACAAACCGAAACTTGTAGTCAGGGCTGGTCATGCTTATTGGATCATGGAGCAAAAGTAGACATACACATCAATGTGTCTGATAGTATCATCACCCTGATTCCACAGTAACAAATTCTTAATATAAGCTCTTACACATGATCAGAAGTAACTTGTAGAATCATGAATCTAGACTTCTGTGATTTGTTTGTGCACAGTAGAATCTCCAGTATAGGGGGGAAATGCAATAAAAAAGATCTTCAACTTCTTTATTATCCATTTGGGAGGTAGTCCCTTCTGAAATATCGCATGTTTATTTCATCTTGAGGACATGGGTCAGGAAGCAAACATCGCTTGCTGGCCCACGGCTGCCTGGAAAAATAAATATACCTCATTTCACAAACGGCAAGGCACACATTTTTACAATTTTTTTCACAGCAACTCTGTGAAAAACATTAATCAGATATTTCACAGCCTATACAGCTGCTTCGAATGGACACCAAGACACCAACAAGCTTTTACTCAGAAACCAGCCAGTATATTTAAAAATATATAAGTGTGGCCTGATGTGCTTTGTTGCTGTAACTGCCATCAAGTCGACTTTGACTAACAGCAAAAGGCCCCTATCTTCAGACTCAGAGCTTAGGGGCTTCCTCGACTGAGTCTATCCATCGGCAATGAAGTTCTCCTCCGTGCCTGCTGCCTTTGACCTCACCAGCGTTATTGTCTTCCCTCTGTTTTCTCCTACATCCAATGCACAACAGTCTCAATTTCATCATCTTGGCTCCTAGGGAGATTTCAGGCTTGATTTGCTCTAGGACCCATTTATTTGTCTTTTTAGCAAGTCCAGGGTATCCACACAACTCTTATCTAGCACCACACTTCAAAGGAGTTGATTTTCTTCCTATCAGCTTTTCTCCACTGTATAAGCTTTCACAACCGTACACAGAGATTGGAAGTACAATGGCATGCACTTTGTGATTTTGGTGTTCAATGATACATGTTTACCCTTCACGATCTTGTCTAGTTCCTTCACGGTTGCCTTTCTTCTGATTTCTTGACAGCAGTCTCCATTCTGATTAATGACTGAGCCAAGGTATAGAAAATCTTGAAGTACTTCCATGTCTCCATAGTCTGCGTTACTGATATAAATCAATCGTAGTCAGAATTTTTGCGTTTTCAATCTGCAAACTTGCCTTTGCACTTTCTTCTTTCACTTTCCTCAGTAACTGTTCCAAGTATTTGCTATATTGCAAATATTTTAGTTTTAAATTTCTTTTTAAAAAGCAGACTTTATAGGACAGAAGGAAGGAGAAGGAAAAACACAAAAAGATGCCTAAGTTTATCTACGATGGCATAGGAACGAGCAGTCAGAGTGGTATATCACCTGTTTAGCTCTACAAGGCCTGTCTGGCAATTTGGTTTCTGATGTTTCAGTGTTCTCAAGGTTCTCCTCACTATTATTAGCACCTTTGAAACATTCTTGAACACACATAGTGGCTCTGAATCCATTACGACATAGCAAAACTAGGAAGAGAGAAAGATTGTAACGTATTCCTGGCCGAGAAGTGCGAGCGTGCATACGAAAAAGGGGAAGATGGGAACGTGACAGGTTTACTTCAACACAGATTAACATCTGGAAAAGAACTGTAACTGTATTAAATATGTCAGGTTTGGAGTTCTTAGAGTATCATACTAAACGACTTGAATGTGAATATTAGTAACAGAAAGATTTAATTAGCAGTTTTAGATGCTGGAAGCTGAAGGCAGGAAATTAACATCTATTGAAATGCTGCATCCGGTGGAACTTCCTAAGAGCTTTGAAACATTACCATTCCACCCAAGCAATTAAGAAACAACTCTCACAATCATTTGTAAGTTCATTTGGTTAGTTTAACTTATTTACTGTATATCAAGACAATACTGAAACTTAAACTCCACAGGCAACACAGATCTCTGCTTAGTAAAACTGTTTAACAGCATTACAAAATCAAGAAGTAGCGCACAAGCCTTGGCAAAGAAGATCTAGTCTTTGCCAGCTTAACCGGTTTTGTCCGGGCCCCCCCCAAAAACATTTGCTTCTGCAACTTCAGCAAGCACTCTTGTAATCATTACAAGGTAACTGCAAAGTAAATGCGCTCTGAGCAATTTATTTAACAGTTGCACACTCACTGCCCCTGCATCCCCTTCTCTGAGAGCTCTCAATTTTTTCCACTGGGACAGATTATGGCACTGATTAAGAACACAGAGATGGAGGAACTATTCACAACGTGGGAAAAGATTTAAGCACACGTTAGCCTCTGCACTGCTGCCTCCTGGTTCAGGTGGAAGGATAACATTATATAACGAAATTGCCCAGAATTTTGTTTGGAAGAGCTTTTGCTCTTCAGGATTGCTACTTTGACATGACTGCTATGACCCATCGTAGTCTATACTGGTAGCAATAAGAACCATCAGACACTGCAGGACTCTCAGAGCTGGTTAGGATTAAGTCATCAAAGAGCCAAACGATTACACGATGGAAATGAGACTGGATATCCACAGAATGCAGACTAAGGAACTGGACTCTTGAATGCCAAAAGGCGGTGCTAGGTTCCGGTTAGCCTTCAGTCTCAACAAACAAGGTTATCTATACTAGCAGTTAGGAAAGGAAATTTAGGAAACCGTTAGACTTGCAAGCCGACGTGCCTGTGCCTCTTGTTCATAATGTTTACCAAAGAACACAGGCTGCAGAATGGTGAACTAGCATGCAACTAGTTTTTATTTCCTTTTGTTCCAAAGACTCAGGCATCAACTAATGTGCTGACTCCACACATTCGTTTTGTCAATGGTGAGCGGATCTGGAGGGCACACTGATTACAGTACTGATGAACTCTAGGTCTTTCAGCCTCTGGCTAGGAAAATGGTGAATAATTTTTAAACATCTCTCCACCCCCACTTACCTCCCGCTGGATGAAGACAATGTTCTGAACTGATTAGTTTAGACACGGGCCACTGGGAAATTCAGACTTCTGTATGTCAACTATCAAACAAAGATAAACTGTCTGACTTACATTTCAGCACTGAAATAGATGCAAACTAGGCTCATTGTTGCACTTGCCAGTTTTTAAGTGTGCTAAATATCAAAGCAGAAATCCTTACATGCAGATATACTTGATGAGAGCAGTGGTCCCCCAGTAGTCTCAAATCACCACTTTGGCAACAATTTATGGCCCCAAATTTGAACACCGATCTGTGGAGCAGGTAACAAAACTGTAAGACGGAACTGAGCTTTGCAAATGACATGCAAGATTGTTCAAAAATGGTTGTACACATCATTTTCTACCCAAATCAAAATGCTTCTTCTAGTCTCTTTGAATCATACTCTTTTCATTAAGCCAACACAAGATGAATTTAGTGTAAGAACACACACACACACAGGGTCCAAACAGAAAATCGATGTTGCAATCATGGATTCCAGTCCTAAAGAGATGCATGAAAGTTATCAGTGAATGGCATTCTTATCTGTCTTCTTGAAAAGGTACAGAGAAGCTTCTCCGCACTTTTCAAGAAGGTAGAGGGCAAACTGTTACACTGGCATGATCCCTTTTAGCAAAGTTTTTATTATGCTATGAATATAAAATGCTACCTGGGACTATGTTCTACCACTGTTATCTATTTTATAAAAAAAGAATGAATTGCTCCTTACCTAACAGCCTAAAAAAGAAATCATAAAATCATAAGAAGCTTTTGTTTTCTTTACTAAATTCTGTCAAGATTCTCAGCTTCTAAAGCTAAAAACATTATTCATTAGAGAAACACATGACACAAACAATTCTGCACTTTTTCAAAATGGAAACATAACCAATTCAAAGGCTAACTACTACCAGTGTACTGGAATGCCATTTTGGTGCTGGAACCATGTGTGACACTGTAGGTTTATTTCCAGTCTTAAGTTGACTTCCAGCCTTGCAAGACTGGAAATTCCCTCCCAGTGCTTTTACTAGGGTTCTTGCCAGCCTTCCAAAGCTGACTTCCACGCATGGAACGACTGGCAATCTCCCCAACTCTATCAGGTATGCTGCCACCACCCCCCTGAATTAAGAATCATTTGGACAGGACAGGAGGGACCCTGCCCAACCTCTAAGCATAAGGAACTTCCACCTCCCCCCTCCCCTGAGTGAGAGGTCCTATGTAGCGTGTGCCAAACCTGGCGTGGAAATGGAGAGAAACGGAGGTTTATAAAAGTGTTTTAATCAAGGCATGCAAATAAACAATATCACACGGGGGAGACCCCCTCTCCCAGGTACACTTAGTTACAAGAATTTACAAAACAGATAAAACAGCACAAAAAAAGACAGAAAATTCCCAACATAAAACACCCCAAACGCGACTAACTACTTATTTTAGTTACTCACAATTAGGTTATAGGCTAGAGGGTTAAAGGAGAAGGGGGGGGGGTCGGGAACCGGCATGTCCAGCTCCACTGGCCCCGCTCCCCTCTCTCTCTCTTTTTTTTGTCTTTCTTTTGGCCACATGGCCTCTAGAATTTTAACCCCCTTAAGGATTGGAAGCCTTAAGATGACCACCTTTTTTCCTTTTTGGTTGGTCAACCCCACCTTGTGACCTGTGTCCCACCCTTTCCTTTTGAGGGGGCAACCTCACCTGTGACCCTTGAAAAATCCTAACACCCTTTAACCCTTTTTACCTGAAAAAAATTTCCCTTTGAAAGCCAGAATGGGAAGCCCCTTTTCACACACCTTTCCAAATCTCAGACGGTCTGGAAACTGAAGGCTAACCACACCGGCTGGGATTTCTCCGGGGACCTAAGAAAGGAAAAGTCAAAGAATAAATCAAACACACACAACAGTAAGGTTAGCCATATTATCAATGCGGACATGTAAAACTCAGTCCTTTTAAACCTTCCTCCAGTCCTCTGCGTGACAAGGAATCTGCAAACTTTAGAACTTCCAGCCCGTTGAATGTCGAAGTAAATCTTGTAGGGACAGGCTCCATTAGAACTTCTTTTTATTTCCCCCGGACTGTATGTAACCATCGGAGGGCAGCATGATCAAGGGGGGCAAGACTTTTCTCAGCTTTTTAACGCATATAAAATAGCAAGCATTCCTTTCTGGTTGGACCAATTGGATCCCTTGCAGAAAGCTTCTTGTAAAAACAAGATGGGATGAAGGTGCCATCCAATTTTCTTAGAATATCTCCAACCTCTGCAGAACATCGTAGCCATATAAGGGCTTGAAAATTTGGGGCCCCCAGGAAGGATTGCCATCAAGGCCTGTTTCAAGGCTGCAAAGGTTCTTACACTTGCTTCCTTTTCCTATTTTGGGTTTCTTGGAACCTGTCAGCTCTGTTAGAGGTGCTGTCTTTTTAAGTTGGGACGAATCCCCGGGATACGAGGCCAAAGGGAAAGGGCTCCCCTGCTTCCGGGAAGGGAATTGGCCAGCTATTAATAGCTTCCACTTTACTTGCAGGGAGTGATAGTCCCCTGTCCCACTTCATGGCCAAGGAGGTCACTCTGTCCAGTGCAAACTGGCACTTCTTTGCTTTGGCTGTCAGTCCAGCATCACTAATGCATTGGAAGCAATTCCAAGGTCTCAAGGGTTTCCCAGGAGTCTGAAAGTTTGCAATGTCATCTAAATAAGCACGGGAAACCCCCCACCCTTTTAAAAAAGTCCAAGCCTCTGGAAATTGAGGTCGGAGCCCAAAGGGAAGGACATTGAATTTTGAACAGGCCCATGTGGGGATGAAGGCGGCTGCCTTCGTAGTCAGCCAATAGCCCTTAGTAAATCAGGCTATAGGCAGCATCCCCCAATTTCTCCAACAGTTCATTCTTGGGATTGGAAAATGTTCAGGGCGTGCACGACATTTTTCTATAATCCACACAAAAACGAATGCCCCCCCCCCTTTTTGGGCACGGGACAAGGGGGGCCCATGGACTGCATGATGGGCGAATGATCCCCATGTCCAACATCTCTTTCACCCCCCTCTCATCGCCTCTTTCCCTTTTGGTGACACCCGTCGTGGCTGTTCTGCTGATGGCCTGCTGTCATCTGCGGCTACCACATGTTGAGGATCTGGGGGCGACCGGGGAAGGGGAAAACGGGGTTTACCCGAAAAAAAGCTTTTGGTTGTTTGCAATTGGTTTCTCGGGGGGTCCCCTTTAAACTCCCCCTCCTCTAAAAGCACCTTCAGGCCACTTTTCCCTTTTCCCCTCATTTCCGGGACTGAAAGTGTAGAATGCTGGGCCTCTCGTAGAAGGGTTTCAGTGAATTCACATGATACACTTTTGGCTTAACCCTAGAGTCTGGAAACTGTGTGAGATAGTTCACTGCCCCCAATGTTCTTGCACTGTGCAGTTCCCCAAAAGTTTCCATTTTGTTGATGGAACCCTTCAGAACCATCACTTGGTCCCCCCAAAGAACGTTTTTTGGCATACTGGTCATACCAGGTCTTCTGCTTCTTTTGTGCCTGTTCAATTTCATAGCATCTCCCCATGCCCCCCTGAGAGTATTCTGCAAGTTAGTCAAAAAATCAACCACATTAGTTTGAAGAAGGGATGCCCCTCCCATACTTTAAAGTTAATGGCCCTTTGACATCACGGCCACAGACCAGCTCAAAGGGTGAATAACCCAGGTTTGGGGTGTGGAAGATCTGTAAGCAAACAAGAACTGCTGTAGCGCCAAGTCCCAGTCATTGGAATTTTCATTACAAACTTGGTCATGGTCCCCAAAGTTGCATTAAAACGTTCCACCAACCCATTAGTTTGGGGGAAGGCACTGATGTCAGATGGCATATCCATGTGCCTCTAAAAGGGCCTGCATGTTTTGGGTTAAATTGGGAAAGTCATCTGTTAAAATTTGGGCCCAAACCAAATTAGAAAATGTTTTAAAAGTTGGGGAAATTCCCTTGGGAGACCCACCCAGTGGTATGGCAGAAGTCCACAAAGGTGAGCACATATTGCTTTCCCCTAGAGCTTCCTAGGGAAAGGTCCCATGATGTCCGACCACTCTCTGGGATGGAAATAATGATAGGAAGTGGTTGGAGAGGGGCCTTGGTTTGTTTGGGTTTTCCCCTCTTTTGGCAAGCTTCACAGGATGGACATAATCAGTCACACCCTTTCCCACCCCCTCCCATAGAAGGCCCTTTCCCCAATCTGCCGGTTCGGTTCCCCCCAGCATGTCCGTGGGTGATATAGCCACACTCAAGAGTTTGGTTTAAACTTAGAAGGCACCAGCAACTGTCTCAGCTTTTGCCCCCTCGTACCCCCGGGCCCAACTCACGAAAAAGGCCCTAACATTACAAATCTCCCCTTCATCGCTGGAGGAGACTTCACCTCTTCCTTCACTCTGGTCCAAGCAGCTTGAAGGCTCTGGTCTGCTTCCTTTTTTTTCCTGGAACTGCTGTCGCTGAACAGGAACCAGCTGTTCCACCTGGAGTGGCAGACTCGCCTCAATTTCGTTGCACTGCAGCTTCTCCAGGTTCTGCTCCCTTGGCTGGAGTGTTTTTGGGAGTTTCCACTGTTTAATCCTTTGCGGGCTTTGGAGTCAGCGGATTCTCCTCCTCTGCACCAGCCTCGTGCATCTCAGACAAATTGTCCAGCACCTACCCGCCGGTGCCCACCGGGGCTCTTCCGCCCCTGGGCAGCGCTGAGTCAGGAGTGCCACAGGGACCAATTTAGACCATGCTGACTAGCCTCTTGACATGGAGAAGCTCTTCCTGGACTTCCGCCAGCATCTGCTCCGACATCCGGGTATCAGCAAGGATGGTCCCGACCTCTGGGCCACGATGCTGTGGTGGGAGTTGCCCAGGTTCCGCCACCTCTTCAGACAGGACTCCTTCTGGTGTAGCAGGAGACAGTGACTGCAGTTAAGTTCAGGCTGGCCCCAAATTGCACGAAGCTACCTCTGCCGGGCCCCGCCCCGCTTCCCGGACCTTTCCGGGCCTGACTAGCATGGAAGACGAATCATCACCCAACAGAGCAGGACATTCGTAGTCATCATAAAAAGCAAAAGTAAACTCCCTTCCCCGTTTTGAACAGGAAAAGGGGTGCTGACAGTTAGCCGGAAGCTTAAAGCCTCTGATGGTGATCTTGATGTGGTCATCAACAAGACCAGGGTCCAGATATGAACATGAATAGAGAAACTTGTGCTCCAGTGTCCCTGTAAGCAACAACTTTCCTGCCTCCTACCCACAGTGTGTGCCTTCTGTAGAGGGATATTCCATAGGAGAACTAAAATAGCGGGAGTGTCCCTGGAAACCGAAGAACAAATAAATGGCGAAATTGGCTTCTGCTTACAGTTGGCTTTGATATGTCCCAGTCTCCACAGAAAAGCATTTAGGGCTAGCCTTTTTCCTGGTGATAGCACCTGCCACAGACTGGTGCCCAGAGCGAGGCTGTGGCGGTGTGGTGGAGCTGGAGCTGAGGCTTTGAGGTAGTGTCATTTAGTGATGACCTTTAGAAGTGTTTGCTTCTGGAGATCTTTGCTGCTTTTTGGGGATTTCCTTGTTTAGGAGGCATTACCACAGTAGGCTGGAATGCCTCTTCACCCCTGGAGGCAACGAAACAATTTCGCCTTCAGCCTCCTAAACCGGTCGGTTGAACACGAAGGATGCAGTCTGTGGAGGTATGCGTTCCAAGAATTGCTCCAAAAAAACTGAAATAAAACCTCTTCTCTAGTATGTTTAGCTGCTTGCATCCAAGAGTCCAGTGCCCGCTCAAGTGAACAAGCCATTTTTTTGTAATTACCCGGTTTTTTCCTAATGGCACGAAATCGGGATCTAGATTTATCTGGTGTGAGTCCAAGCCTCTTCCGGGCTAGGGCCACAAACTTGGTGAAATCATTTCGGTCTGCAGCTGGGAACGCTTGCCACTTTCAGTAACTCCCCGGATTAAGCCGAAATTCACTCATATAAATTTTCCTCAGGGATCCCAAAACATCTGCTGTACGTTTGAATGGGTGGAAAAACCTAAAAACATCTGATCTCTGTAAGTTGGCAATTCTATGCGGGTAAGGCAAGCGCGGCTCTGGGTTCCGCTGAGTAGCTGTCTGGTTTGCAGTGGGCTTCACATGTCCATCGATTTATCTAGGGAAATTTTCAATTTGCTAGGGGGCAACTTGTCATGTAGGAGCCTTTTTGATTCATGCAGGAGCTTTATTGATTCCCAAAAAACAGCAGGAGAATCCACATGGACCAAGGGCTGTTACTGGCATAGCAGCCCCTTGCTGAGCTAGATTACTACCACTAGGGGTAGCTGGTTGGCAGATGAGCTATCTTCTGTAGCATCCTGCTGTGTGACATTGGTACCACTAGGGGTCGCCACAGGGTCCCTAGTGTATTCCAGGATTTTTCCGGATCTTTAAATTCATAAGCTCCCTGACTACCTCTGTCCCAAAACTACAACACAGAAAAAGGGTTTATTGGCTGATCAAAAAAAACAGTGCTAGAAGCCCCAAAAGCCACAGAAAAAAGGGAGAAATCCTAAAAACCAAGAAAAGTAGAAAAAAAACCCAAAGCCTTCTTCCTTTCCCTGTTTTTGCCCCCCTCGTCCCTCCTGAGGGAAAAAAAAGCCAACTCTGCCTGAGTTAAGTACCTGCAATTAGTATAATTTTTTACTCCCCTGCTGCAGGGGACTTAAAAAAAAAGCCTGCTCACTCAGAAAAGCCAGAGTTTTTCAGTTTAAAAATCCAAAAAAAAACCTTTTTTCCCCAACAGAAGCTTTGAATGACAGAGCCAGCAGCTCTTCACTAAAGCTTTTTTAAAAAAACCCAGAAAACACCCTTTCCCAAAAGAGTTTCTGTTTGATGGGAAACAACTCCTCACCAGAAAAACCCCTCCCTCCTCCTGCTTGAAGGAGTGGAAGGGAAAACAGGCAGAGATCCCACTCTCAATGAACAGGTGGCGCTCCGCCCCCCCCGCCTCCAACTCCCCCTCCCTTTTTAAGCCTCAGAGAGGACCTGAAGGAGAGGGGGAAAAAAAAATGTCCCTTTTAAACCACAGGCTGTTTAAAAAAAGGCTCCCTGCTCACACCCACCCCCCTTTCCCCCTTTAGCTAATTTCCCCACCACAGAAAAGGGGGGGTGAAACCAAAGCCTCAAATCTGCACCCTACAAACCCCACTCTCCATCCGAAAACCGCTGCCACCATGTGACACTGTAGGTTTATTTCCAGCTTGTTACTTCCAGCCTTGCAAGACTGGAAAATTTTTCCCCCCTGCTTTTTTGGGCTTGAACCCTTCCAAAACTACTTCCACGCATGGAACGACTGGAACTCCCCCCTCTACAGGATGCTGCCACCCCCCCCCCAATTAAGAATCATTTGGACAGGACAGGAGGGACCCTGCCCAACCTCTAAGCATAAGGAACTTCCCCCTCCCCCCTCCCCTGAGTGAGAGATCCTATGTACTGTCCCAAACCCGGGGGAAAAAGGAGAAAACGGAGGTTTATAAAAGTGTTTTAATAACATGCAAATAAACAATATCACATTGGGAGACCCCCTCTCCCATACACTTATTACAAGAATTTACAAAAAAGAAAAAACACAAAACATTCTTAAAATAGCCAATTCCCAAAATAACAACATCCCAACGCGACTAACTACTTATTTCTAGTTACTCACAATTAGGTTATAGGCGTAGATGGTCTAAAGGAAAGAGGGGGGGTCCAGGAGACACGGCATGCCTGCCAGCTCCACTGGGCCCCCCTTCTCTCTCTCTTTTTGTCTTTCTCTCTGGCCGCATGGCCTCTCGGAAGTTTTATATTTTCCTCCTTGGAAGGATCTGGAAGCCTCTCCAAGATGCCCACCTCTTTTCCTTTTGGTTGGTCAATTCTCACCTTGTGACCTGTGATGCTGACCCTTTCCTTTTGGTGGGTCAACTCTCACCCTGTGACCCTTGATGTAATCCCAACACCTCATTAACCCTTGGTTTACCTGAAGAGAGAAGTATCTCCCTTTGCTAAGCCTAGATAATGGGAAGCCCCATTATCACACCGTGGTATCCAGTGTTTTACTTGTGAATCTCTTAAAAAGGATTTGGTTTTCTAACTGCGATTGTCATTACTCTTTAGGCTTCTCAGGGAAATATTCAAACCCAAAATAACAGTTTAAATTTAATCAATTTTACTAAGAAGCATTAATTTCCTGACCCCACCTCCAACTCTGCGATTTTATTACTCGGTAACTTTATATTGTAATAAGAAGAAACTCTGTAGACATTTTGGCAAGCTGTCTAAGCAAATTTTATTTGGATCTTCTGTTTTGTTATGCAGTTTGCAAGTTACAAGATCTCAGAATGAACTGGGTAACGTCTATTTCATGAGAGAGTAAAGGTCACTGTGAGCAGAACAAAAGTTACTATGTCGGTAAAACCACAGCCTGCCAAATAAAAATGCAAATGTACAATCTGAAGTTAGGTGATCAGGATATAAATAGTATAAACTGATATTATCTCAGTCCATTCTACAACTTCAGAGATTGCAATACCAGAGCACTTTTCTCTAAGGTAAGAGAAGCAGAAACGTCATCCTGCAGATTATATCTGTGCCTCCACCAGAAATAGTTTTGTGGGTTTGGGTGTTCTTTTCCGATCTTTTCAAATCAGAGCTCTGCCACTCTCCCCATAGATCTGAACTCCTCCCATTTCCTTTCAGCCTGCTCTCTTCTAAAATGTGGCTGGCAGTCTTTCACCACTTGACCTCTATAGACCATGCTGTAACTTGCAATCAGTCTTACCAAAACCACAGCTGTTAGCAAGTGCTGCACGCTGGCCTGCAATTTCCACTACTGTAATCAAGAAGAAGAATGTGATGCATCTACTACAGAAACCACATCGCTGAACGTCAGGCTCTCTTTAATATCTGCCTTTGACCAAACTCTCAGTAATCCAGGGGACTGTCCAAAAAAGAAAACTGGTACGTGAAGGCAGGCAGGGCAGCAGCCTACAGCTTACAGGTTCTGATGTACCTGATAGTAAGTTCTATTGCCATGCACATCATTCTATTTTTGCTTCTAAGTTAGCACCTAGAAAGCCAGATTACACCACTCATAGGTCTGGGATTGGCTCAAGGCTTTTGCCTTCTCATCCCTATGCCAGTTTCGCCACATTCCAGCTAAATTAGTGTAGGTTGGACCACAACATCACACACACTGTAAAGCCAAGTTATCTAGGACAACTAATTTGTAAGTCTGCTGTTCTATGCATGCTCTACAATGCCATTTCATAAGCAGATGCCTGCTGTTCGGCAAATGATGGCACTTTGGACCAACAACCCAGCCAAATTTTGCCATGGCTACATCAGTTAAAAGCAATGGAATGCAACTCATGCAACCAGTTCCGTACTAGATAGGGAAAAAAAAAAAGACTACAAACAGCATGTAAGAGAAAACAGAAGACTTCTGTTGAAGCACAGAGGGAGAGGAGACAGAAGCAGTTGCATGAGAAATGAGGACAATATGGAAAGGAAGAGAGAATAACTAGCCTCAGAGATATCAATGACAGGGACAGCAGACTCACTGCAAAGGGAGGAAAAAAAACACATAAGATCAGGAGGAGAAAAGTGGAGACTGCCAAACCCTAGAGAAGAAGTCAGTGCTGTCCTCTTTGGTATTCCTGCACATCTTGCAGAAATCAGTTTACAAATAAGGGATGGCCAAACTGTGGTCCACATGTGGTTGCCAGGCTCCATTTTTAATGGCCCCCACAGGAGTTTTTTTTAAAAAACTTTTTTGCTCCCAATGCCCCCCCCGGAACTAAAGGGTATTTTTACCACGTTAGGAGGAAACATGGGGGCCCCAGAGGTACAAAAAAATGTTGTTTTTCAAAAAATATCTCTGCCCCCAAATGCCCTCCATGGACTGTGGAAGGAGTTTCTACTACATTTTGGCTCTTCTGTTGAACAAAAGCAGACCCAGTACATAACAAGGTGAGAAACTGAAAACAACAAGCTGGAAGGTGTCCAGAGGAGGGCAACCAAAATGGTGAAGGGTCTGGAAACCATGCCCTTTGAGGAACAGCTTAGGGAGCTAGGTATGTTTAGCCTGATGAAAAGAAGGTTAAGTGATGATGTGATAGCCATGTTTCAAAGGGATGATAGGTTGAAGATGGAGCAAGCTTGTTTTCTGCTACTCCAGAGACTAGGACATGCACATGGACTAGAACAGTGGTTCTCAACCTGTGGGTCCCCAGATGTTTGTGGACTTCAGCTCCCAGAAGCCCCAGCCACTATGGTCAATGCTCAGGGCTTCTGGGAGCTGAAGTCCAAAAACATCTGGAGACCCACAGGTTGAGAACCACTGGACTAGAACATGGAGCAATGGATTCAAACTGCGGGAGAAGAGATGTTCAGAGATGACACCAAGAGCTGTTCAACAGTGGAATGTGCTGCCTTAGAGTATGGTGGAGTCACCTTCTTTGGAAGTTTTTAAACAGAGGCTGGATGGCCATTTGCTGAGGGTGCTTTGAGTGTGTGTTCCTGCATGGTAAGGGCTTGGACTCGATGGCCATTGTGGCCTCTTCTAGCTCTATGATTCTAGGAGAGGCCTTTTTTTGAAAGAGGAAGTGACTTCATCTCACTTCCAGTTGAAAGAAGCCTTCTCCTCGGCCTAAAATGGACCAGGAATGACCAAATCCAGGGTGAAAAGAACCCGCGTGTCTCCTAGAGGGCACTGGGGCAAAAAAATTCCTGTGAGGTTAGTGCAGCCCTCTTGCCTTCCTATTACCCACCCCTGCTATAGATGATTCTTCCCATTTGCCCTCCACCCATGCACCACAAGTTTTGCAAGAGAGGAGACTAACAGGGCATTACAGGAAGAAGGAATAATATGTGTTTTGCCCAGGCCTTTCCACTCCACCCATGAACTGCAGGTCTTGTTTACATAGACTGATATCCTCTATAAGTCAAACACTGTCTCACAATGCTTCCCTATGTCCCCAAGTGTACACAAATGATATTGCGTGAAACATTTGCAAAGGCACAGTCGGGTATCTCCCTGCTCTGCGCTGCATCATTTCTGATCTGAAGCCAGAGGTTTCTGTGGTGTCTAATATCCCATATCTAATTCTATCCTCTGTTAATGAAAGGGATTTTGTGAGAGCCATGACACCAAACCACTGGAAACTCAAGTACCAAGAAGGAAAATGAGGTTTTAAGCCAGAATGAAAGAAGATTTTGTCTGAGGGGTTTGCCTCTTTTTGTTTGCAATGCAGTCCTCACTGGCTACAGAATAGACACCTTGGGATACCCTTAAGAAATCCGAAAAAAGTTTTATCTAAACATACCGACAGATCAGACAATGAAAAGAAGCTCACTACGTTAAAACTATGGCTGAACAATAATTCAATTGGCTTAATTGGTTATTTTAATTGTTTGCTTGTTTGTTGTTTTTAATATGTATTTTCATGTTGTTTTAATTACTACTTTCTGATGTGTGTTTTAACTTTTATGTTACAGTTTTAACTAGGTTTTCATTTTAAACTATTGTAAGCCACTTTGAGTCCTTTTGAGGAGAAAAGTGGGATATAAATAAGGATAATAAATAAATAATCTATAACTGAAGTCAGATTGCTAACACTACCTGACATTAAAGGTCATTTCCACCCTACACTGTTATAGTGCTATTATTCCACTTTCATCATCCTGTGGAATACTGGGGTTTGTAGTTTACTAAGGCCAAAGAGCTCTCTGGCTGAGAATTCTCAATGCCTCTCCCTAAACTGCAAAACCCAGGATTCCATAGGATGTTAAAACTGGAATAATAGCATTAGAACAGTGTAGTGCAGAAATGGCCCTAGACACAGTTTTTTTTAAATATATGCATAAATGGGCACAGTTTGTGACTCTCCACCTTTGTTATGAACTGCTATTCACATCATCTGAAACTCTGACCACACCTAAGTCAAACCTCATCAACAGACACAGTTTTCTCTTCTAAAGAGCTAAATAATAATGGCTGGATGAAATAAATACTGGTGCTTTAACAGACCCACAATACTGGGAATACCACTCCTCCCGGCTAGCATTTCATAATGCTACACTGAATCAGACTGAAGCATAAGAGATAACGCAAGCAAGCAGGGATATTAATAGGAGGGTAGCCTATCCAGGACTATTCTGTTTCATGACCTGAGACAGATGCACAGAGGACAAAATGATGCGACAGAGAATGTTTTAAAAGTGGGGACTAAAGTTAATGCATATGAGAAAATGGAACTAATGAAGCAGTACGTAGCAGCTATATGCAGCTTACAAGACTTCAAGGGTAAAGTTACTGGCTTAAAACATATTGAGCAATTGAACACAATGAGCTATGTGCTATAAAAGGGGTTGAATGCATAAAGTGCATAGCCGTGGCCTATAAACAAATTGCAAGTTCTGATTTAGCAGACCCTATTAAAGCTGGGAAGTTGCCATTTCAAGAGGATACTGTACTGCATCAAAACTGTATTTCGGTATGACAACCACTTTCTTCCTTTACTATCTGCAGAATACTTTCCAGAAACACCCACATCTTTATTATAAGATCTGATTTTCAGTAAGTTGGTACCTTGCAAACATGGCTAGTAGAAATGTTACTGGAGTAAGTAAGAGGAACTCATATTTTGATGTTCAAAAGCAACTCCGCAAATATCTCCAACGGGGTCAACTCACAGCTCCAAATTATTCTAATTATAATTCAGAGTGGAGAGCAACCAGTTATATTCTTTCAGATAAATTACTCCCCAGTGAAGGCAAGTTGTGGACTTAATTGCTACAGCAAGGAATGTCACGGCAAGCCATGCGGAGCAGTTTCTATGTTCAACATATATTTGATTCATGAGCTGCTACAGTTTATTTGGAATTTGATGACTTCGTTTGCTAGCGTGTGTGTGATCTTGCAGACACCAAGAAGCACATGTTCAATTAAATAAATGAAGCAGGCCCTGTGATAAAGAAGGCATACAAAGCAATGAATTCACAGCTAAAACTAAAGTTCTTACGCAACAATTTGAATCTGAACTCTTCAAAGACACACCTAACTGATTAATTCATTTCATTGTCCACCTTCATCTCATGACAATTCTAAGTTGTATGAACAGTCCAGTGGATAATTTATTTATTTATTGTATTCCTGTATTTCAGTGCAAGACACATATTGCCTGTTGGTCTTCCTCATTTGTATCAACACCAATAAAGGCCACACAAAAAGAAAACTGAGGTTTTATACGAGTTCTAGGAAAAACCAGATTCTTCATTGATAGTAACTTGTCCCATTAAGCCATTAGTGGTTATTGGCTTGGGAAGCAAGTTATTTAAAAGGTTGCTCTCATTCATAGGAGCCATCCAGGCCATTCTGTTTCCTCACCACAGACCTTGCTTCACAATCCTTTGCCTTCTTAACAGCAGCACCAAGACTGGGAAAACCGGCATATTATAAAGATATAAATGTTTTGCATGGCATAATTTAGCATATTTTCTCACTGTTACAGATGTTTTAACTTCCTCTTCTATCACTACTTGCATTATGCTATATTTTATTTTCTATTCACTGTAAAGTGCTTTAGTCTCCTTTGTATCCAAATGGTGGGGGCGGAAGTGGCTAAATTAAAAGCAAGATATCAGCTCTTGCATTGAAAAAAGTACTGACACAGCCGTGGTGAATTTACTTTTGCTACTCCATTTCGTAGCTGATGAATACCTTACTCAATGTTAAGCTTTACACTTACAAACACGAGGACAAAGTGGAAACAGACATGTCATAGATTTTAAACAGATTAATAGGTGTCCTCGGGACAGGGACTAGTTAACTAGGATAATCAAGTGAAACAAAATCCACCTACCAGACAATTGCCAAATGAACTGTACTGTTAGGCTGCATTTTGTCAGTGACAGAATTAAAATTTGGTAAATATTACAAAGAAAAAACTTTAGCTTTTATCTGAACCAAGTAAATGGCATGCCTGTTACTCAACTAGCTTTCAGACTTGCTATTCTCTTTGTTTGTCTTATCAGAGTAGAAACAAGAAAGTCTAGAGGTCAGTTCTCAAACCACTAGACATCTGCATGCCTCGGCTCCACCTACTAACATGCAGTCAACACTAGATATTTTCCCTTGCCTAAACCGTGTCTGCACTTGGAGAAAAATAGGCAGACGCTGGCCACTAACACATAAGCACAATACAGCTTTCAGAAAGGATATAGACAAACAGCTGAATCTATCTCAAGTATGAGAGAGGAAGCAGTATCAAGTTGGAAAAGATTTTAACAGGTGCAAAGGATTAACCAGCATCACAAAGCAATACCATGATTCTCCACCACTACAGCCATGCCAAGAAATCTGATAGGAGTTTTATTGGGAATCCTGCATTCCAAACTCACTGAGCCTCATTATCAACCTGGCAAAACAACAGATTATTCAAACAACTTATTCTCACTTAACTACCATCACATTACCGACAGTTGGTAATTAATCGCAATGCTCATATACAGATTTTGTTATTTTCAAAACAACTGAGATAATTACAAGCACAACAGAACAGAGAAAAACAAAAATATATTTTTTTATTAATTTTGGCTCTAGGCAGCCAAAGACTATAGAACATTTTAAAAGGGAATTCCCAACTAGGTATCAAGATTTTCTTCTAAGATCACCATGTTACACGAAGAATTAGACCTGCAGGGCATCAAGAGAGCATGACTGAAACATGTTTCTACATACTTGTAAGAACTGTGCTAATGACAGGAGTACGTGCCTCAATTTGTACAAGACAAATACAGTTTTGAGAATTATCAGTCTGTTACATTCCCCTTTCAGAGAGGTAGGCAGCTTTTAGATAACTATTGCTGAAAGCCCTCCCACATTTCTAAAGACCATTCTACATCGCAATGAGTTTATTATATTCCCAGTTTGAATGAAAACAGTGATAAAGGGAAGCCAAGGCATTCTGTCTCATTTAAAAAGAATAAGTATTTCATATACACCCATTATACTCTGATAAAGCTGTAAAATAAAAGACAATGCAACGCATAGCTGACACTGGATGATTTAACCAGGATCGATTAAGCTGTTAACGTAACATAACTGACGAAATCAATTGTTTCCCCCTTAAAATCTGGCCTCTAATCCAAGCTTCTAGAACCGAGACCAACCTGACGCTCACTTTTCTTGTTACTCTGCCAAGAATGCAGAGGTCAGTACACACACATTTGCACGCACATACATACAGGGGAAGACAAAGACTTTGATGTTCAACATAACCTCATCTGCAGACAGCAATCCAAATTCCAAGCCTACCACTGCAGCATCCCTTCTGGAACTCCAACGGAAAACAGTTTTTAATGCAAAAGGTTTGGCAAACATCCCTCTGTTTTAAGGACATAGTGCCAAGCCTTTTCCACACAAGCAGAAAGCAGCCTTGCATATGGCAGAGCCCCAAACTGCATTTTCAAGCGCAGGCAAAAACCACTTATAAAACAGTATGGCAAAAGCATGAGCTTCCTAACAACCTGAACAGAACACACCAGGAATGGCAATTTAGAAGCAACATGGTACATTTTGTAGCATGGTTTTATTAAGTTGTTATCTTTCAATAAGGACACTTTAACCACAAGCTGAAAAAAAAAAAAAAAAAAAGATACAATGGCCGGTTTGACACCAAATACTGCCAGATTATTGAGGCAGGTAAGGAAGCAGCTCACCCTGCCGCTCAACAAAATCTGAAACCACCAAGCTTCGTGGAAAACTACAGTATTTAAAGAAGGGGCAAGAAGGGACCCAATGTGACACACCCGCTTGCACGGGAGCGTTTTCCAACAATCCTGGGCCAGAACCGAAGACATCAACCATATGAAAGAAATGGGTCAATTTCCATGAATATATTTCTACGTCGTTAGCCCAACACTGAAAATGGAGCCAAGGTACAGTTATTTAGACGCTCTGCTGCTACACTGCAAAAATCCAAGCACTGGATCTGCCTGGGCCCATTCATCGTGACAGCCAGGTACGCCAGGAGAATGAACGGAGACGAAGGGCTCAGGGCAAGAGGCACAGTCTCTCCAACCCGTCCATGGACTTTCATTTTTGGGGGAGGGGCGGGGGGAGAACTAAAAGACCACGGCCCTAAAATGTTGGATCCCAGGTGATATCGCTGGGGAAAGCCTGCAAGGAAAAGAGAGAAGGTGTGGAAGGAGGAGGCGGCTGTAAGGAAATGGAGGACAGGGAGGGTGAAGGAGAAAAACAGGGAGGGCAGCACGGGCAGGAAAAGGAAGATTCCTGGGGGGGGGGAACGTTGGAAAAAAGCAAAGGAAAGGGACTGAAGGACAGGATATGTTACCGAATTATGACAAGGGAGGAGTAAAAGGGACAGGAAAGGAGACCCGTGCTTCTGAAAGCCCTGGTTCAGCCACCCTAATTGGATTCAAGCCAGGCATTAAGGGTTTTAAGTCCATGCCCCATTGTGGCAAACGTCTCAAGTCTTAGGCTCGGGGTTTGAAGGAGCGGTGTGCGCGCGCCTCTGCATGTGCGTCTGGAGACACACACACACACTTCTCTGACGGCCCAAAGATCCAACAAAGCATACGTGTATATATATGTGTGTGTGTGCGTGTGTGTGTGTGTGTGCGCGCACATGTATATGGATCACCTCGTCGCCCAATGGGTGCTCCAATTACACAACAACGGCAACAACAACGGGACAACAACGCATGCAAAGGATCAACTATACATAGCGGAAAGTTATCTTCTCTGAGATTAACCCACTAGACCCCCCTGGGTCGTTTCCCCGTCCGATCCGAAAGAAGAACGAAAAATCCCCCCCAGGTGTGCGTCTTCCTTTAAAAAAACCCCACTCGCCGGAATTAATCCAGAGGGTCCTCTCTCCAGGGCCCACCCCCATTCGACGAGGGGAGAGGCCCCCAGGCAGGGGCGCCCGCAAACGCTCAACAGAGACAACCTCGCCGGGGAAACCCCGCGGAGGCCGACGTTACGGACCCGAGCCGTCAGGGCAAGACGCAGCCGGGCCATTTCCGCACGAGGCGGCTGTAGCGCGATCACCCCACTCCCAGCACCCGACGGAATCCTCAAAGGCCCCTCCCTAAACTGCAAGCCCCGGGCTGCTGAGAGCGGAATCATCGCGCTATAAGAGGCCGGTGCGCAAACGGCCCAAATCCCTGCGGGGAGACCCCCGCTCGCGGGGCGGGAAGCAGGCTGGGACGGAGGGGAAGGCGGCGAGCCGGGATCGCGAGCGGGGCCGCGGGGCCGGGGGGCCGGGGCCGCGGAGGAGCCGGGCGAGCCGCGTCCCCCCCCCTCCCCGGGGCTTACCTCGATGTACCCGGCCAGCGTCGCCGCCGGGCTGGTGAGCCCCAGGAGCAGCAGCAGCGCCCACCCGAGCCGCTCCGCCATGCCCGCCGCCGCCGCCGCCATCCTCGGTGCCCGCTCCGGCGCTCCCGTCCGCCGCCGCCGCCGCCGCCCAGAAGCAACTCCGGCTGCAGCCCCGGCGGCCAGGGCAGCTCCCGCCTCGTCACGGCAGGGGGCGGGGCCAGAAGGAGGGGCGGGGCTTGGCCTAAGCCGCCCCGCCCCGGCCGCGCACTCCCGCTTACGTGACCAACCCTCCGCCCGGCGGGGGAAAAAAGCGATGAAAGACAGCTGTCTGAACCAGTCACCGTGAAGCAGGCCGTAGCACCGCCCTATTTGGCCCTCGCCAGCCAATCAAGGCCAAGGGCCTGCTCTTCCCCCTGGCGGAGTGTTGGAAGGGGGTGGGGCTTGGGCAAGGTATTTGCTGGAGGTGTTATTTGCCGGATTTGTTATAACCAAAGCGCGGCTTGGTTTGTTTTTTTTGTTTTGAGAGGCATCGTCGGGGTGAGAAGTAAATCGAGTTTTAGCTTCTTTCTCCCCTAACTTTGAATCCCAAATATTAAACTACTATTTCCTACCTTCTAGGGTTGTTGTGATCCTCTAGGAGTTGTTCAAGCATGTAAAGCATTTTTCCCATTTTTTTTTATTTTAATGTATTAAAATAAATTTTATATTAAATATGCATTATATTTAATGCATTAAAACACAAAGGATAAGCAAACAGGTGCTCGTAACTCATTTATACATCCGCTCAGTACATCAGCTTCCGTAACATAACGCTAATTTCTTACCAGATTTCCATTATATTATACTTCCCATTATCAGATTGAACAGATCTCATCTTTATATATAAATCATCCTCACAGTTCCATTTCCTTGTTGTTTGAATATATAAGTTCCATCTCTATCCAATAACAAAAGTCAACGCTAACAAAATGAAATTATTTAGACTGCTCTAATTACCCAGTTTCAATTACCCGACTTCAATGACATGCTCAAATCTAGTCTACAAAACTAGCTAGCAAGCATCTCAATGTTCTTTTCGCACGCAACCCCGTGAATTTCATAGGGTTTTCTTAGGGAAGGAATCCTTAGAGGTGGTTTTGCTAGTTTCCTTCTCTGAAATGCAGCCTTCAGGACCTGATATTCATTGGTGATCTCTCATCCAAGTATCAGCCAGAGCTGACCCTGCTTAGTTTCCAGATGGGATCTGGTGCCTTTGGGGCAGTTAGGCTATTGTTCCTACAGTAACCTTGGCCATTTCCGTACTAGACTGTTATACTGCTATCATTCCACTTTCAACATCCTGTGGAATCCTGGGGTTTGCAGTTTAGGGAGGGGCCTCAATTGCAAACCCCAGGATTCCATATGATGTTGAAAGTGGAATAATAGCACTATAACAATGTAGTGCAGAAAGGCCGCCTGTGTGACGAGTGTCTGTTTATTTTTGCAGTTGTATCTCTACAACATTGCTTTCCAGACTTTTCATCTTGGTGACATACTTTCTAAACATGCATCAATTTGCAACACAGTAATTCAGTTTTACTAGCAAACCAGAGGTTAAACTAACCCCTAATAAGAGATACAGACACAGACATCAATTGCAATAACAAAATGGATAGAGACACAACATATCTCATGAAAACCTTTCATATATTTTTTAAAAAATATATGATTTATAAATAATAACATGCATTTCCAAGATTGTAGGCGGCACACCTACAGACTTCAGGCGACACACTAACGTGTGGCGGCACTCCGTTTGGGAAGTCTTGGGGTGTGAGAGTATAATCCTGGAGACCAGGGCTCAATTCCCCACTCAGCCATGGAAACCCACTGGGTGACCTTGGGCGCGTCACACACTCTCAGCCCCAGAAAAACCATGATAGGGTTGCTGTAAGTCGGAAGCAACTTGAAAGCACACAACAACAGCACCTATAACGGAAGACAGTAGCATGCCAGCGCAAGGGTTTGAATGCCATCCTCTGAGACCAGTCCTACTATTGGGATGTGATTGCAGTGGTTGCCTCTGCCAGCAGATAGTGGATGGTGGTACCATCATGTTAAAGAAGCCAGGTAACACCAGTTAACTGGTTTGCAGTTTTCTCGTGTGGTGGAGGGTGTCTGATCCCAATGCCGAAGACAGAGTCAACTGCCAGTCCACCTGGCTCTCTTGTTCTTCACTTCAAATGCCCGCCCTCACCTCCTCTCTCTGGTCCAGTTCCGAAACTCTGTTCCTCCTATCACACAGGCTCCATGTTATTTCATATCCTCCCCACCACTGATATAAAAGTGAAAGCTGGGCCTCAGATGCAGAGGGATCAAGTTACCTGGGCAAGGTATGAGTGTATTTTCTTGCTCAAAAGTTTGGGATATAAACTATATACCATTTAGATGCGTAACAACATCATCTAGCACTGACTGAGAAGGAATGGAGGAACTTCATTCTAAGCCATAAATCGGATCCATATGTAGCTAAAAGCAAGTCCCATAAAGGCAGTTCTATGCATGGTTTACCAAAAGTGAATTTAGTGTTATGGACACTGGAAAAATTAGTGTTCAGTCTGTGGCCCCCAACAGGCAGGATGACTAGGACAAAGGGAGAGCTGAAGCCCAAAAAGTAGTTTTTGCAGGTGCTTTCTTATTTTCCCGGACAGTGTACGGCCACTGGGTAGTCCCTTTCAACTAGAAAATTTCATGTTTTAGGGCACAATAATACGGACAGACTCAAGAACTGTGGAAAGTTAAATGCGTATGCATCATTGTTCCCAAACTGCAGATGAAGTTCTAAGACAGGGATAAAGGGGCTTGCCTAAGACCACCCACTGATGCCATTGCTGCTGCAAGCTTTCAACTCAGAGCACTGGGTTTTTCAAGAAGTTACCATACTGCTTAACTGCAAGAGCAATTGGATAATTAAGCAAGCTGCTTTGTGCATTGTGGAATCTTGTCTGCTGGAGATTTCCAGGGCATCTGCTTTAGGCACAAAATATTCTGCCTCAACAAGCGGACACAGAGTAAATGGACCATTGTGTCTCTTCCAGCTCTGCAACTCTATTATACTAGCCACTGCCATCCTAATCCAAAGCATTTCTGCTCCTTTATGAGCCTGCAGCACCATTAGAATGTCACTGAAATATCAAGCTAATGTCATGCTTTGCAACATTGCCCTCGCCCAGCAGCTGGTATACCCCACCTAACATTGATTTTCAGTGCTGCAAGTTGTATGCACACATTTTCAGTGGCACAGTTAAAAGGTTTAGATCTATGGTTGCCAACTGATCAGAGAACTGCCCTCACCAGTTCCTCTGCTTTTAGCTCTCAGACTGATTTATAGGCCCTTCATATGCAATTATTGTCCCTGTCATCTTCCACCAAAAAAAAAAAAAATCAATCACTTGGTAATATCTGCAGGTTGTTCTTGTAGTTGTGCACCTGCAAGTTGTTTCTGGCCTACTGTGACCCTAAGGCGAACCTATCACTGGGTTTTCTGGAAATGAGAGTGTGTGACATGTCCAAGGTCAGCCAGTGGCTTGAAAGTTAGGCTGCTCTTAACAAGCATTGGAACAGGGGCTGGTAACACTTGGCATCCCTTTTCACATACCAAACAGTCTCTTGCTATAACAAGCTTATGCTCCTGGAGGGATATTACTTTTCGCTGTAAACCTATTAAACACCACTGAGAATTTTACAACAGGAGTGATAAGCTGGTGCTTAATAGCATTTATATGCACAGTACATTTGAAGTTCTCAGAGCATTTCACGCATGTTATCTTGGTAATCCTTGCTGCAGCTAGTGGTCTCAGGTAGGCCAGTGTTGTTACCTGCATATTATTGGCAGTGTAAATTAATAAACATTATGGTTGTGGGATGATATAATCCAGCAGGTCTTGAGGTCAAAGGCCCCATTCCCATATGTGTATATGTCACTTCAAGGAGACTGTATGGCACTGATGTGGACTCAAGTCAATTGACTTGGACTCAAGTCGGACTTAAGTTGCTTCAGTGACTCGACTTGGACTTGACTCGGCCATAAATGATGCACTGACTTAACTCGAGACTTATATATTTTTAATGACTGACTTGATGCCCTTGGTTAGTAACATAACACATTCATCCAGAAACCTTATGACTTTGAACAACGCCTCTATGTCTTTTGCCTACTGGTGTTACTGCAGTTTAAGCCTACCTGGCAATAGCACTCGATATCACTTTGATATCATAATTCGACCTTATTCCACCACCCTTCTCCATGTGTTTGTGAGGCCCCCGGACAAGCACGAAACTAGGCTTGGCACTTAACTGCTGAAATATTCTCAAACGATACAGGGAAGCCAGAAATAGCCAAATTGCAGCTTCAGGGACCTCCCCAGCAAACACCACATTATGTGTGTGCGCTATCTACAAAAGGCTCCCTGCCCCGAGCAGGCAACTTGACAAAGGCTGAACCATCCTCTGTCAAGCATTGCACATTTACATACTGGCTGCACCATTGTTAATTCAGCTCTGATTCCATCATGCTAAATTGTGACCTTTCGGAGATATTGTGTCACACTCAAAACTCATTGTTGTCCCCGATAAGGCATAGCCTGCAGTCACACTTCTCCCTATAAAAACCCCTGATTCCGAGACCTTTCTCGGATCGCTCCCGAGCTCCAGACCGCCTTGCTGCCGCTTTGCTTGGCGAGCTTCCCCTCAGCCCCACGTGCTGAGCCACACCGAACCCCAGCATCGCTCTCTATCTTCTTCTGGGCTTCAGGAACAGATTTCGTATCACCCGAATCAACTATCCCTCTGAGAATCCCGCTATCTTACTCACACCTTTATTTTCCTTAGTTACCTGTGTGCGTGTGTTGCTTACATTGTGTGCCTGTATTTAATAAAGATCATTGATTATTTTCAAACTGGTCTGCCCCTTGACTTGGCCTGACCCCATAAACACTGGGTTACAAGATCCTGCTAAGTTACCCTGCCTCTCGCAACGCTAAAGCAGTGCTCTGAGTTAATTTCCCCACCTATAGTTGAGCACATTTGGGTGTCCCTCACGGGACCCCCTGTAAACAGGGTAACACTGGTCACATGACAATCTCTCAAGCCCAAAGTGTGGGTGCATTTCTCAGAGAGGAACAACAAACGGGTTAGGCAACGGGGCTGAGGCCGGCTTAAGGTCTGCTCAGCAGCCTGACCCCACTGCATATTGGAGGAACCTTCTAAAACTTTTCCTCAGAGCAGAAGACAAGACTCAATCCCAAAGTGCAGGGTGCATTTCTCAGAGGGGAACAGTAAATGTGTTAGGCAACGGGCTTGAAGGAAGGATCCTTCTTTCTAAAGCTTTTGAAGCTTCAGTAAGGGAAGTAAGAAGGATCCTATTCCCTGCTTCTGAAGCTGCAGATGGCAAAACTGCAAATGTGGAGGGCCAACTCTGCTTAAATTTTCAAAACTGACTTTATTTGACTCTGTCCTGAAATTCTGGAATATAGGTTGGGGTATAAAGTTGGCTCCCAGACTTGAGACTTGACTTGAAAGTATCCTCAAGAACTTGAGACTTGGAGTAAAAGACTTAAATACATCACTACTGTATGGCCTTGTCAGTTCCTTCCTGTGCAATATTGCCGACAGCACCTGCTATTCATTTGACAGTCTCCTGTCCAAGTACTAACCAGGGTGGACCCTGCTTAACTTCCAAGGTCAGTTGGGATCTTGTACCTTTAGGGTATATAGGGTAACAGTGGTCCCTTGTTATCCAGTAAGGTTCGGTTCTAGGACCACCCCTTCTGGATACCCAAATTTGTGGATGCTGGAGCCCCATTATGTACAATGGTGTAGTAAAATGGCATCCTTTATATAAAATGGCAAAATCTAAGTTTGCTTGCCGGATATTTATTTATTTATTTATTTGGAATATTTTCAAGCTGTGATTTGTTGAATCCATAGTTGTAGAATCAATGGATGTGGAGGGCCGACTGTAGATGGTACAGGTCCCCAAATGCTTCTGAGGCTTGTAGGGTGGTTAATTTACTCAGGTAGCTAATTTACAGGGTAGCATACTCAGGCCATTTCCGCACTAGAGTGTTATAGCGCTATTATTCCACTTTCAACATCCTATGGAATCCTGGGGTTTGCAGTTTCGGGAGGGGCCTCAAAACTGCAAACCCCAGGATTCCATAGGATGTTGAAAGTGGAATAATAGCGCTATAACAGTCTAGTGCAGAAATGGCCACAGAGTTTTCTGGGGCTGAGAGTGTGTAATGAATCCAAGGTTACCCAATGAGTTTCCATGGGTGAATGGGGAAACAAACCCTGGTCTCTAGGATAACAGTCCAGTGCTTAGACCAGTGGTTCTCAACCTGTGGGTCCCCAGATGTTTGTGGACTTCAGCTCCCAGAAGCCCCAGCCACTATGGTCAATGCTCAGGGCTTCTGGGAGCTGAAGTCCACGAACATCTGGGGACCCACAGGTTGAGAACCACTGGCTTAGACCATAACACCATGCCGGGCTGAAGTAAAACTCATTTGCTAATCCAGTTTGCCTCCATATACGGAACAGAGGCATGCCATCTTGTCCTTTGGCTCAGCAGGAAAATGCCTTGCACCAGCTCTGAGGGGCCCAGAAGAGGCTGCGTAACAGATATCTCTCTTTTCCAACACAATACTGCCCCTTCCCAGCATATGCCACAACCTATGTGTACCTGTTCCATTGCCAACCCATCACTGTCCTCTTGCACACAAGTGGGGGTAACTAGAAGCAGAAAGGCAGCCTGCCAGATGTTGGTGGACTGCAATTCCCATGAGTCTTAGCATAGCTGACAGGAATGCTGGGAGTTGCAGTCCAAGAATATCTGGAGGGCTGCTTAATTCCCACCCTGGTATAAACCCAATTGTATTAACAGGAATATTATGGCTGAATGAAGATCCTTAAAAGTGCGCTTTTATATATTGCTTTGAGCCTAAATCCAATTGTCTGGGCCCATCTAGAGCAGACCCACTGAGTCAGAAGGAACTTAGTAAACACAATTGATTCAAGGTATTTACTCTAGGTTGGGACCAAACAGTTGGATCTAGGCCTCACAGTTCAAGAAAAGGCCATACTTTCCAAATCCCCAAATGTTACAGTGACAGTCCTGATTGATCCTCTGTCCTTCCACTTTTTCAGCTGTTTTTAAAATGTCCCAGTTTTTCTCTCTTCCTCCCACTTTCCTCTTTTTCTTCAGCTTACTTCAAATGCTACAAACTGAGATCAAAGTGCAAAAGTAGTTTGCACACAAATAACACAACAGCGGAGAGAGAAGAGAAAGGGGGCAATTTTGCCCTTCCTATTAGGCTCAAGCAAAAGCAAACTGCTGCAGTCTCTGGCCATTTCTGCTCTAGACTATTAGAGCGCTATTATTCCACTTGCAACATCCAATGGAATCCTGCAAACCCCAGGATTCCATAGGATGTTGCAAGTGGAATAATAGTGCTATAACAGTCTAGTGCGAAAATGGCCTCTCTTAGCTTGTGTCTTCTTCCTCATTAATAACATTTGCCATCTTGACCACAGTCTTATGTTGCTCAGCCACGCACATCTTGGCTTTCATTGGTGAAATGTCGAAGGATATGCAAGGCCATTCTACAAAATAATAATAAAAAAAGGAAGCAGTTGTTTAAGAGCATTGATCTGAAAAGAGCTGAGTTATTCATGATGCATAATAATTCTTTGCTTATGATGCAGTTTCTGAGACGATTCCCATATCAACAGCCTTGCAGAGCAGCAGTGTGTTCCCCTTTCTGGAATGCCTGCCTTCCTGTCTCTCTCTGTTCCAGTTTTACAACCAGAGCTCTGAAATACAAAGTAGGGTGTTTGTACTATATAACCAAGCGCTGCTCCTTGAACTTTGGTTCCAGTTTATTAAAGGAATTTACGTGGCTTGCCCCTTCACATTTAAAGTTATCCATCAACTTGGTTGAAGATGGCCTTGAAAACTGCATCTGGAAGGGGGAAAAGGGATTATGTCTATTACAAGTCATTTGGGGAAACCTCATGCCAATAAATGTTCACCAACAACTGCTTCATTTTAAAAACAAGTATGAAAAGATCTTGTCTTCTGAGATTCCCAAGGGGAGGTTTTAGAGTGGAGAGGTCTGAGGATGTTTGCTGAGATGTTTAGAAGATGATGTTTGCTGAGTTGATCATTAGCCTTCATTGCAACTGTGCTCCCATGTATGATCACCATGACCAAAGTTTGAGGAGAGGCATCCGATCAGAACTCAGCCAAACGTGCAGGTTTTTGGACGGCAGCTCCCCAAATCCCTCAGCCAACATGACTGCTTTTGCAAACTTTTCAAAGGCCTCCACCTTGTATGTCATGCAGACAGAAAAAAGACTCTACTGATATTGGCCTGAATCCAATTGCCAGACCACCCAGTATAGTCCTGTTGAATCAATTGCTGAATGATTACATCTACGCTTATGTAAATTTTAGTGATTCAGTGTTGGGAGAGGTAATTGGATTTAGGTCATTGAGTATTGCTTCTTTAAGAGTCACCCATACACTGACAGGAAATCAGAATTAGGGTAAAAGAAAAGGTGATAAGGAAAATTCAATAATTGGAAAATCATTTAGTACAAGCAAAAACTTAAAATACGAATAGGCGAACATTGCTATAGTACAGTTCTTCATAGAAGGCCTTCTAGATAGAAACGGTTTGGTTTCATATTCTATTCTGCTTGATGGCAATATTTATTTTATTTTAAACTTTGCCTCAATTTTGGGTTAAACGCATTTCTGGATATTGTGTTCCTTATCTCCTTTTTTTTTTAAAAAAACTTTTCTTCTTTTCTTGGAGTGCCACCATGCAGATCAAATGTGGGGAACTATCAGCTCTTCAGATATTGAGGAACTACTAACCCCATCATACCTCACCATTAATTACAGTGGCTAAAGCTGATGGGAACCAGAGTTCAACAACACAAGTAGCACAATGGGCTTCCCAGTCCTGATGCAGACAAGGAGTTTCATCTCCTTCTGAGATCAGTTTGAAGGTATTGAGTTTTAAAACTGAACAAGCTGGGACTGGGTTATCTGAAAAAACTCCCAGTGCCCATGGGGATTTTCCTGAGTAATAAGAGATGGAAAGTTTCAGAAGGAAGGATTTGGGTGTGGAGATGGAAAGTTCCACATCTCATTGTTGTTCTTGAGTGTCTTCAAGTCATTTCTGACTTCTGGTGAACCTAAGGCGAACATATCACAGGGTTTTCTGGGGGATGAGAATATGAATCAAGCCCTGGGCCATTTCTGCACTAGACTGTAATAGTGCTATTATTCCACTTTCAACATCCTATGGAATCCTAGGATTTGCAGTTTAAGGAAGGGACTTTGAGGCCCCTCCCTAAACTGCAAACCCCAGGATTCCATAGGATGTTGAAAGTGGAATAATAGCCCTATAACAGTCTAGTGCGGAACTGGCCCAGCCAGACACTCCTGCTTTTAGCCAGGGAGCTCCTGAGGAGGGCCTGGCTAGAAATGCCTAACTGTTAGAAAGTATAAAGAGAGTCAGTGTGGTGCAATGGTTTCAGCATTGAACTAGGACCCTGGAGACAAGTGTTTGATTCCCTGCTTGGCCATGGAAACCTGCTGGGTGACTTTGGGCATATCAGACACTCTCAGTCCCAGAAAACCCCATGATAGGGGACTTGGAGGCACACAACAACAGCAACAACAAAGTATAAAACAGATGTTGGGGACCTCAGGCCAAGATCTGATCCTGGCTTTCCTACAGTCCCAGTCTGATCCTCTGCAGCTTCCTTAAATGGCCACACAGTCTTCTCCACCTCAGTTTTTGGATGTTCTTTCCTCCCTTTCTATCACTGGAAGGTGGGCCCCAAGAACTTTGTCAAAACAATCACCATTGGAGTGAAAAAAAGCTCCCCACACTTGGTTCAAGATCGTAGTTCTTAACCTAGGCTCCACAGAGCCCTGGGGGTCTGCGGAGCCCTCACAGGGGGTCCACGAACCCCTGCTGCTGGACACCAATGGCAGCGGCAGCAACAGGGACATGGCAGCAGGGGGTGGGGCTGCAGATGCTGAATAAAGACTAAATTAGAAAACTTGTTTTACAGAAGTTTAAAAAGAATTAAAGAACAGTATTATTAAAAAATCACACTTAGAAACATAACTGCTAATAAAACATAATTGCTAATAAACAATAAAAAATACAGCACAGCATTTCACATGCACTTTGGATCTTTCCACACTACACTGTTACAGTGCTGTTATTCCACTTTCAACATCCTGTGGAATCCTGAGGTTTGCAGTTTAGGGAGGGGCATTCAGAATTCTCAGCCAGAGAGCTGTGTGGCCTCAGGAAACTACAAGCCCCAGAATTCCACAGGAGGTCGAAAGTGGAATAACCGCACTATAACAGTGTAGTGTGGAAAGGCCATTTGTTATTGTGTGCTCTCAGGTCGCCTGTCAACTTATGGCAACCCCATGAATCTCATAGGATATTCTTAGGTAAGGACTTCTCAGAGGTGGTTTTGCCAGTTCCTTCCTGTGAAACATCGCCTAAGGCACCTGACGTTCACTGGCAATCTCCCTTCTGAGTACTCACCTTGCTTAGCTTCCATGATCTGATAGGATCTGGTGCCTTTAGGGCCTTCTCGCCCATTATTGCTACTCCCCTACTGCTACATAATTTAAATCTCAAAGGCCTGTTTTTCAACTTGTATCCTTTTTTTACCTAGGAGCACAGACCAGCCTTCCTCAAGCTGGGACCCCTCCAGGTTGACTGGACTATGATTCCCACCATCGCCCTCCTTGCTTGCCAGGAGGTTGTAGCCCAGTTCCCTAACTTGGGAAAGGCTGGTAAGGGAGCTAACCCACATCTCAGCAGATGTCTTCCTTTTGCATATAATTCCTTGCAGAAAGAAGCTGTGCCCTTCAGGCATGTTAACGGTAAAGCCAATTGTAAAGAAGGGTAGCAGAAGAGGGTGAGCAGCTTGTGGTTCCTTCCCATGAAGTCACGGGAGACAGCAAGCTGTGCAACCGGCTGTTTGTCATCCACGAGCCAATGCTTGCAGAAACCGTCCATGAGTCTATAGCAGTGGGGAGAAAGAAATTAGATATCCTCAGATGGCCCTCGGTTCTCTTTTAAAACTCCTTGACTGATAGCTGTGCAATCAGGTCAGCCTTCATAACGTAATTTTTATATGAGCACTTTAATTAGACTCCTGATTGAATATCAAAATGGCTGATGATATCATTTGTAATCATCCATGCAGGCGAGACGGTTCCTAGACAGAGCCAGGAATCTGAAAGTAACCTGGGGACGGGGTGGGGGGTGAGGAGGAATGGAGGAAAGAGAGAGAAAGAGAGAGGGAGAGAAGGTCTAACTTTGGAACTTTACAAATGCTTCCCTAACAATGGGAGGATATGAATGAAGCTGTGTGACTGCTGCTGAATCTTCAGATATACAGGGTGTCTGAAAATTATCTTTACATTTTCAGTTGTATTTCAGATACCCTGTAGTCCACAATAAAAAAAGGGGACTGATACTCATAAGCAGCAATGGACTTCCAGTCCAGGAACATTGCTGATGTAATCAAATTGTCCTAAGTAGTTCCCGCTAGTCTGGTAATCATTATGGGAAAAAAATGCACTTTACTCTAACCAATATCCAGTTCAGATGTTCTATCAGCAGTAGATGCTGGTGGCTCCAGTGTCAGTTGGGATGTGAATCCGCTTCATGTTTTACTCTGAACTTTAAAAGAACTTCTCAAGATAAACAGGCCTTATTGCCCCTAATAGGTTCAGCACCTTGGATAGCTTCTTTGAAGTTTGGACTACCAGCTTAAATCCTATTATTAAGCCCAGCCAGAGTAAAGTCATTTGAACAATGAGATTTACCCTGTGTGTTGACTCACCATTCAACAATGGATTCACTGGGTCTACTCCAGTTGGGATCTCCAACAGGATTCCAGCCAAAATGAATTTGGAAGTGTTACCATTAGAGGTAAAGGTGGAAGTTGCTACTGTAAAAAGTAATGATAGTTACCATCTGAGATGGCTTTAAAAGAGGAGTGTATACTTGCCAATATTTCATAGATAAAAATAGGACACATGTGGCCAAGCAACGGCAGAGCGTGGTTAAGATGGCAACAGTTATTAAGGAGGAAGAACATACAATCTAGGAGAGGTTGCAGCAGTTTGCTTTTCCCCGAGTCTACAGGGAAGGGCTGAGTTAACTAAGTGCAAATTAATTTTGCACTCTGAACTCAGTTCGCAGCAGCTGAAGTAAGCTGTGGACAAAGGGAGAAAGTGGGTGGAGGAGAGAGAGACTGAGGCATTTTAAAGGCATCTGAAAAAGTAGGGCAACAGAGGATTAATTGTGTCCCAATCAAATTGGGACAATTGGAGGGTATGGGATTGGACAAATTCATAGAGGACAAAACTATCACTGGTTTCTGTTGACGAATCATGCAGTGGTGGAACTTGGCGTGCATGGAGGGGGCAGACAGGGGTGGGGCTATGGTACGTGGGGGCGTGGCTACGAGCTGGGCCGCCCCAAAATTTTGCGACTTGGGGCAAACCGCCTTCATCGTCCCCCCTCCCCATTGCTACACGACTGGAATCATGGCAACCTCTTCCGGTAGTATTAGAGGCCATATGTTTCTTTGTTCCACCTGCTGGAGAACAGGAGCAGAAAGGGGTTCTGTCTTGCTTGTGGATCATCCTAAGCATCTCTGGTTGGGCCAGTTTAGCAGCAACAACAAGAAGGACCATGCAGATCCCCCAGAAGCTCCCGACATCAAGGCCAATGGTGAGGGATTCTGAGGCCTCCCTGGTTGATGACCTCTGTTGTAGATCTTTCCTGTTCCCTATGGCATGGGAAAGAACAACTGCTGTGTGCCATGAGTTTTCTATTAGGACATACTGACAACATCTAAATTCTGTATTTAATGTCACTTTCAGTAGTAAACTCCCATGAGAACTCTGCCTGGAAAGAATACACAATTGGAGAGGATATTTCGACAGAACCATGGGCACCTGCATTACGGAAATCTGCTGCAAGATTCATTTATATTCCAGTTTTGAGGTATAATTTGGAGGTGAGAACTCCTGGTTTGCTGGAGATAGCCTATTGCCTGCAAGGTTAAAGAGATATAATTATAGATGATGGATTAATTGCAGTGCAAGATAATAAAAGCAAGTCAAGTATATGCAAATCTCCCAGGAGCACAAGCCATAGTGAAATAGAGAATGCATTATAAATTATGACCAGAGTAGTTGTTGCCTATCTTCAAGTCATTTCCAACTTAAAACAAAACTTAGGCGAACCTATCACAGAGTTTTTTTTTTATAGCCCAGCACAACACTCCACACCTATTTTGTTGCTGTGTGCCTTCAAGTTGGTTCCAACCTAGTGAGACCCTAAGGTGAATCTATCATGGGTTTTCGTAGCAAGATTTGTTCGGAGGGAGATTTGTCCTTGCCTTCCCCCAAGGCTGAGGGACTGTGACTTGCCCAAGGTCAGCCGGCAGACTTCCATGGTTGAGCGGGGATTTGACCCCTGGTCTCTCAAAAGTCCGAGTCTGAGTGACTCTTTCACAAACCATCCCCCATTCTTAGTGGTAGAATTGGTATTCAAGTATGCATTGCCTTCTTTTTTTCCCAGTCATCCCAATTTAAAAAAAGGCATTATGTCCATTAAATTTTATGTGTGCACTGGTAGAAACGTAGTACTTAAATAAATAGCTGAAACTTGCAACAAAATAGTTGCAGTATGGAGTGTTCTCCTTCAGGGTGCCAGCCAGCCATGTTCTCTACCAGGATACTACCCACCCTAACAATTCCATTCCACTTCCAACTTGAAATTTCATTTCTTATAACTCTCTGAAACTCTGGCCATTTCCACACTACATTGTTATAGTGCTATGATTCCACTTTCGACGTGCTATGGATTCCATCAGATGTCGAAAGTGGAATAATAACACTATAATAGTCTAGTGCAGAAATGGTCTTACGGAGGGTCTGGATGAGTCTGTCATTCCATTATAACTCTCTTGTGTTCTACCACCTTTCTTTCTACTTTATACTGGGGGGAAGGGCTGGGAACTGTAGTCCAAAAAAGTAATTTTCCCCAAGCTCTGACAAACGCAACAGGGAAAGATAGCATAACTGTAGGAAGAAACCATAGTGTTCAGAATATGGCTTGGGGATCAGTGAAACACAGCTGGAATAGGCTGGGGGTTGTTTACAAAGGAGAATTGGGTGCCAGGGAGGGTTTAGGCCATGCATTGTTCTGGTTATCTCTGTACAAGCAATATATATGTATTCACCATGTAATTCTGTTCTAAGACAGAGCTGTTAGGGACTAAGGGGAGCAAGGAAAGCATGTCTCTTAGAGCAACCAGAAGATATTTTGATACCTAAGGCAGAACAGTAAATTACAGCTGTTCCCTCCTCCAATCAAGGACTCGAAAGTTATTTTGGCACATGAGGCCAAAATATATTTTTTTTAATAATCCCGCAAGCACCCTCCTTGGCCACTAAGAGCAGAACAGTAATAACTTAAACCATTAATAATCTGCTGCCTTTTCATGACACTCCAAAACCTGCTGGCTGAGTTGGACACTGCATGCTCTGTAATGGTTGGGATGGGTCCAACTTTAAGACAGAAACTTTTGGATTTTCTGATATATACAAGCTGGTATTTAATATTTTTCTTCTCTTTCATATCCCTCCCCCTCTGCCCCCATCGTGTATCATTAATCTGATTTTCAAGCTGGCAATGCCAGACAGGTATTTTAATTAAAATATTTTTTTAAGGCTAATAGTGGCTTATGTTATCTGTTACGCTGATGGATTATGATGATCCTGTCGCAGAGAGCAAACTCTTCAAAATTAATGGCTGCTTACCTATTCCTGTGTGTTGCTTCTTGAACAGAACTTGCGATACCTTTGAAAAAGCACAAAGAGCTGGCAGAAGCGGAGAGGGAGACAGGGAAGAGGTTGAGTTGGGGCCAGCTCAGCAGCAGAAGCGGCATGGTCTGGCCTTCAAAGTGGGCTGTAATGGATTCTGCATCAAAATACGCCTTAGCTAGCAAATTCCTGACCAGCGTCTTAATGATGGAAGGGTTTGCTTTGCTTGGACTGATTCTCTTCACGCAAACACTCGTCTCATCCTGAAGTTATACAGCTGTACCCCAAGGAAGCACATCTGGGAGGTGCAATGTGGTGCATGGAATTGAAATGGACAGGACTGGCCCTACTGTTAGGTGGGGTGAGGCAACTTCTACAAGGGGGGTGGCAGCTGACCACCTGACTGATCTTCCTGTTCCTCCTGGACATAGCCTTTCTCTGGAAGCAAGAGTTGTTTATACCCCATAGCCCTGTCCTCATCTCCTAAACTGGCCCGATGCCCTCAGGGATTATGTTTTTCCATCCTGTGTGCTTAAACAACAACAACAACAGTGCTCCAATAAGAATCATCTGCCAGGCCAATTTGCTTTTGTATGTGGAATGGGAGTGTAGCAAGATGTTTTGGGTAAGCTGTAGAAATGGAGTATAAGTATGTATTTGTGCATGCAGAAATAATCTATGGCCATTTCCACACTAGACTATTCTAGTGCTATTATTCCACTTTCAACGTCCTATGTAATCCTGGGGTTTGCAGTTTAGGGAGGGGTCAGCCATCCAGCCATCCATAGGATGTTGAAAGTAAAATAATGGCACTAGAGCAGTCTAGTGTGGAAATGGCCTATTTCTCTCTGTGTTAGAGTTAGCAACCTCTGTATGCCTCTAATCTGCACCATTTTCTTTTTCCTTCTTGCTGTCCTCCATTACACTACATGTGTAATTTTGCACAAGTGTTTCTAAAGTAAAGCTACTTGTGTACATTTTACAAAGGAGACTAAACTTTATCTATTTTCTCTGCTAGTCTCTGTGTGGTTTAGCAGTCATGGGACTGGTTGTTATTTGGTTTCTTCTTTACCAATTTGATTACAGTACTCTGCTAGAGATACACTACTGTCTGTCACATTTTCCAACTCTTATGTTATTTCCCACAGTGGCAAAATTTAATTTGTAAACCCCTCAGCCAGAGCCCTATCTTTCTGCCACTCCATAGAACAAGTGCAGGGAACTTCTTTCAACCCAAGGGCTGAATTTGATTTAGGAGAGGATCTTTTGCATTCTGATTCCTGTGGGGGCTAGAGCCGAAGGCAAATTGGTGGGGCCCTACCTACTAATATGTTTCATTTTAAAACCTTTTGCTGCCAGTAACAAAGAGGCAGTTCCACTTTGTAAAAAGTGGAAAACCCTATATAAAGTTTGGGGAAATCACCAGATGATGGTGTCACATTGAAGGGAATATGATCCCTCGGGCAACCCCAGGATGATGCTATAGTGGGAAAGGCAAAGAGGAAGAAAACTTGAAAAACTGTTAGCAAAGAACTCTTGCATGAAAGGGTGTGAATAACAAAGGGCAGCCAATTCCAGCACAGAGAACTCTATGAGAGGAGGAAGGGCCTCCAGTAAGAGAGAAGAGGAATTAAAAACAAAAAACAACCCAAAAATACTCCTCAAACAGGAGACTTTGTTGGTGACAGTTGGAGGAAGACTTTTGAAGGAGTGAGTTGCAAAAGTCAGAGAGGAGTGAACGTGCGCCAGGTGTCTGAATTGGTTGGAGGAAAATGTCTGATGTAACTCAAGTTTAAATATTATTATATGTTTGGGCCTGAGTGCTGGAGCTGGACAGAGCAACCATTCTGTAAAGTTGAACTATTGGTTACTTCGTTAAACCTGACTCTGTCTTCCTTAAGCCTGGACCAAAGAGTGTCACAAATGCCATACAGGAACTACTTGTAAAATAAATTGGTCCACACAAGGTCACCTGGAGGCCAATGTCCCAAATCCAAGGGGGGAGGTTAAGCAGGGACCTTAGGGCAAGGTGAGAGTGGCCAGTCAACTTGCAATAACATAAGCCTAACTGCTGTTCTGAATGGGTAAATATCACTCACTACACCCTGATATCTCGCTATCCAAAACTTTCCTCCCTTTTCCTTCAGTTAGCCTTATGTGATTACATGACTGCTTGGATCTTGTGCATGAGATTAGTTCCCCAATAAAACAGATTAAGTTTACTTTTGGATCTCTGACTGGTTCTTCTCTGCAGAAGTACTGGTAAAAACAGATATAAAAGATCTCATAAGGTTACCCCCCTCTCACAGGCCTCCTCTTTGAGCCAATATTTCCCCACCATTTCATGAAAGTACTAGCATTGCTGGTGGACCTCTGTGTCACCCATGTTTTGGGGTAACATCGTCATTAGATGTACAAGCAAGGGCTAGTAGGAGTTGTAGTCTAACGACACCTGGAAACCCACCCAGTTCCATCCATGATAAAAGTAGAATGATTCTGCAAAATGGAGGGAGAAAATTTCCGAGAGCTAGAGGGCAGAATGTTGGACTAGGATCAAATTTATGCTTGGCCATGGAGTTCAAGTGAGCTCCTCAGCTCATAAAGTTGTTTGTCTTGGGTATGTCGCTAGGACCCTGCATTCATAATATTCCCAATCTTGTAACCACTGTTCAGTTTTCAAGCAGCATTTAAAATTTAAAGCCTTTGGGTCTGATTCATTGGCAGTTCCTTCAGACACTATAAAACTAACCTGTGGTGACAAGCCGCTGTCTTAGGGCGTGCTGAAGTCACCATTTTATTGTTCCTCCTCATTGTTTGTTTGTATGGTTACTCATTTCATGAGCAGCAGGGTGTGATAACTGATAATGTATATGACACATAGAACCATTAAAAACAACAATAACTAATCGCTGACATAAAGCCAGCAAACATTGTTGGCGAGGCAGCCAAAAATGATGATTATTTTTCGTGGCTACAGAGCATTTAACTCTTTACTTTACCTTCGTTCTTTTTCTGGTTTTTGTGTCATGAACAGCTGTTCTGCCAACATAGCTGCAAAACTGGTCTTAGAATCACAGAATCTTAGAGCTAGAAGAGAGCACAATGGCCATCTGGTCCAACCGCCTGCCACGCAGGAATATGTAACTAAAACACTGGTGAAACAGGCCCATCCTAACTCTGTTTAAATATCTTCAAAGACAGAGAGTCAATGGCTGTCTGAGGGAGTCCATTCTACTGTCAAACAGCCCTTACAGTAAATAAGTTTTCCCTAATGATTATATAGAATTTCTTTTCTTGCGGATTGAATCCATTGGTTCATGTCCTAGTCTCTGGAGCCGCAGAAAACAAACTTGCTCCATCTTCAACATGACATCCCTTCAGATATTTAAAAATAGCTATCCTGTTACCTCTCAGTCTTCTCTTTTCCAGCGAAGCATACCCCGTTGCCTAAGTCATTCCTCAATAAGGCTTCGTTTCTTGACCTTTTATCATCTTAGTCTCTCTTCTTTGGACACATTCCATGTTGTTGATATCCTTCTTGAACTGTGGTGGCCAGAACTAGACACAGTTTCCCTGGTGAATTCTGCCTAAAGCAGAACAGAGTGGCACTGCTACTTACCATGATCTGGGCACTATACTCCTGCTGATGCAACCCAGAATTGCATTGGCTTTTTTGGCTGCTGCTTCACACTCTTGGCTCACTCACAAAATCATAGAGCTGGAGGGGATAAACCTTGTAGGTCTTCTGCTTCAACTCAGTGGCAGCTGGTGGCTCCGATGTCAGTGGACTGGTGAATCTATTCAGAGGTTTAGTCCAAATTCCAAAGGAGCTGTCTAAGGTGCTGAATCAACTTTGGAGCTGGAGGTAAGAGCGATGGATAGTCTAAAACTGGGAATAAATTTACCATTCTACAGACATTATAGTGTCCAAGTGCCTCTGGGTTGACCCCCTATTGGATATGGAGAGGGACCCCAGAAATTTAAAAAACAATGGTCCCCCAAGGACAACTACCTATTCTTTCCTTAAACGTTTCCAGTGCAGAAATTAAGAGGAGTCATTGTCAAACTGCTATTGCTATCAAGATCAAGAGCTGGCCTGGGACATTCTGCTGCCTGAGGTGAAGGACAAGGTAGAACTTGCCCTTCTTTGTCCCGTTCTATGAACTGGATTAGATTGGCTGCTACGTTATCATCGTCATCAACAACATCACTATCACCATGACTAATATTATTCTCCAGCCTTTCTACCAGCACTGAGACTCAATATAGCTTACAGCATGATGCAGTTAAAAACACTGATTTAGATGCTGTAACAACACCCCCCAGGTTATCTACCTGTCTTCAGATTGGGCATCCCACCTGCTACCTTTTAGAGAGCGGGGGGCGGGGATGACCAGCAGCTGGCTATATTCCTAAAACCAACTGCAGAAAGATGACATTTTCTTCCTAGACCTCAAGAAGACCTCCTAGGATGTCCAGGAGAATGCCTGTTCCTTCAAGCACTCCAAACTGTCTTAAAATCCCCTTCATTAGTAGCCTGTAAGTTCCCAAAAGCCTCCTGGTCAGAGGGCATGCTTCATGCCCCTTCTTGGCTAGAGTCTGAGCACTGACGGGAAGAGGTGTTGCTTGCTTCTTGTCTTTCAGTCATCAGTTCCTCTATCTCCTAATCTTCCTGTTTATTTTCATACCCTCCAGCTGTTGTAATTTGGTGGCACAGTCTTCTGCTGTTTCACTTTTTCAGCTGTTATTAAAATGTCCCAGTTTCTTTCTCCCCCTACCATTTTTCCCTTTTTTCCTCATCTTTCTTCAGTTGCTGCAAACTGAATTTAAAGTGCAAAAGTAGTCTGCGCTCAATTTTATCAGTGAGGGGGGGGGAGAGGGGGAAATTTGCCCTTCCCACTTAGCTCAGGCAAAAGCAAATTGCTGCAGCCTCACCTAGTTTGTGTGTTTTCCCTCAATAATAACTATTGACATCTTGACCACACTGTGATGTTCTCTGGCCACATGCTTTCTAGTTTTAGTGTACGAAATTTTGGAAGGTGTGGTAATGACTGATGCTAACAAGCTGGGTTCTACTCATAGGGAAGGCACATCTCCCCCTTTGCTTCAGGCAGCAAAGATCTTTTGGCTGTATAGAACAGAAACCAAACCCCCAGGTCCCACCAATGATTCCCCTAAGGATTTGAAACATCGTGGCTCACACACGCTTTGGGACATAACGTTCCTTTTTAAAATTGTTCTGCTTTTAATGGCTCTTCACGTTGCTGTTTTATGAACTGTTGTGTATTGTGAAATAGTGATTTTATTCTTTTTTATGGTTTTTGTAAACTACCATGGAAACGATGTCGAAGGGAAGAGTATAAATTACTGTTGTTAAGGTTTTTGGGGAGCTGTCATGGAAACATTGTTGAAAGGAAGGATATCAATTCCTTAAAGCAAAAAGATATTATCTCTATCCCTCTATCTATCTATCTATCTATCTATCTATCTATCTATCTATCTATCTATCTATCTATCTAGTGATATATAATCAAATATCAAGCCTCTCCAACCATTTTTATAATGTTCAGATGCTTCTCTCTCTCTCTCTCTCTCTCTTTTTTCTTTTTTATATTTCTCTTTATGCCCAGGCTGAAAGACTGGGAATGGGTCTGGAGATCATCCATAGCTTCCTACAGCCAGTGTGAGCATCTCACATCCTGCTTTGCCTGCAATATCACTTAAAGTATTGCTATAAAATGACTGTGCTGTTAATTTTGAGCAGGGGAACAGACAACTCAAATTCTAGACTCTGTCCTACAAGTAAGGAATGAGTACCATCCATGGCAGCTGAAGCCTTCCATCTCAGTTGGGCAATGAATCTGCTCTTGGTTTTAGTCTGAATTTTCAAGGAGCTATCCAGGTGCTGAACTCTATGCCCTAAAAAGGCATGGTTCCTTGGATAACTCCTGAAAAATTACATCTAACTTGTGGAGTGGATGGGAGTCCCTAGCTGCTATGGTTTTCAACTTGATTAGAGCCAATATGGTGAAACGTACCCTCTGAAATTTCAGTTACAAAAACCAGGACCTGTGTGGCCAAGCAACATCAGAGTGTGGTCAAGATGGCAAAAGTTATGAATGAGGAGAGCCTGCCATGGTCAGGAGAGACTGCAATGGTTTGCTTTTGTCTGAGACTACTAAGAAGATAAAATTCTGCCTTCCCACTTTACTCCCTACTGAGTTAACTGAGCGCAAACTATTTTGGCACATTTCAATTTGCACCAATTGAAATAAGCTGAGGATAAAAGTAGAAAGTGGAAGGAGGAGAGAAAAGCTGGGACATTTTAAAATTAGCTGAAAAATTGGGATGTTGGCTGATTTTTATGGCAGGAGGTCTCTCACATAGCCCAATGTTCCTCTTGGTGTTGACAAGTCCCAGTATTATTCTTGAAGAAAGAACCTTGTCTCTTGGGGGGTGCAGGAACAATCTGCTAGATATTTGGGTGCAGAGAACCTCAGTTTGATCCATGATGAGGAATATACTACAATGGAAAAAGCAGAACTGAAAAGGAAGCTGGTGTTCAAAAATAGCAGTGGCAATGAGATCACTCTTTTTCTGACAAACATGAGTTCCAAAAAGAGTTCCAATTCTAAATTTTACTGATTTGTTTCACTCACTTGCCAGAGTCCCACAAGCTTGTGCACAGACCTGAATCTGGAGGTTATTTAAAAAAAAAAAAAAAAAAAAAAAGGCCCTAGAGAGAGGCCAGTAGAGAGCTGCATGTTTCCCTTTAAAATGAAAATAGGTGGTAGTTAATTCTTCATTTTTGAGTTCTCTTGGGACTGAGTTTGAAGGGTGTCACTGCCAGGAAAGAGTTTCATAAAATCCAGTTAAGGAAGTGGTTTGAGTATGAGGTTTTATCCAGTGATTTCAGAACCTCAGAGCTGAGGTCAACAACATCAGCAACAACATTTTATTAATTAAGCAACACAGTAGCATTGGCTCAATCATAGTGGTGTAGCAAGAAATTTTGAAATCAAAGTGCTTGCTATAACTGTGCCCAACATCTACAGCCATGCACCAAAGGAAAGTCCCAAAGGACAGGAGACTCAGTTGATCAATCACTCTTTATGTATATTCATAAACCAAAAAGCAGCTGTACATCAGATAAGACCTAGGTTACAAATACTTTTACCACACTCTACACCAGTGGTTCTCAACCTGTGGGTCCCCACATGTTCATGGACTTCAGCTCCCAGAAGCCCTGAGCATTGACCATAGTGGCTGGGGCTTCTGGGAGCTGAAGTCCACGAACATCTGGGGACCCACAGGTTGAGAACCACTGCTCTACACACACACCCCAATTCTGCAGGATGTGCTATTTCCATAATTGAACATATTTATGGCTAGAAAACACGGTCAAGGCATGGTGGCCAGAAAGGGCCTGGTCAGGCTGACCTAACACTTGGTCAGGTCATAGCTTCAAAGAGGATTAGGCAGGAAAATGCAAAGCTAATGAATTTTTGATAATCCTTTTAAGACCTCAGGCTATGTGCACAGTCAAATACAACAGAAGGCAAAACTGCCCAGGTGAAGGAATCAGGGACCCTACTGTGAGCCTGGCCTATGGAAATCCTCCCTAGACCCCTGCCCATCCAGACATGAAGAAATTGTCATGACTTCCATCAATGGCCCTTTTCGCACGGCATTTTCCATGTGAAAAGTCACCTGGAGCATCACGCGATTGTGAGGAGCGATCTGCACAACGCACTCACAATCATGTGACACTCCAGGGGCCAGCAGGTGCCGATTGCGCACCTTTTCATTTTCAACTAGAAGCTGAAAAGGATGCGCAATCGCGCATTGCTCCCAGGCCCCATGTGCACTTACCTGGCATGTGGAGCCTCCGGAGCCACGCCAGCCATGCTTCCTGCCCCAGTGCAGCCTGGGAAACTCCCAGGCTGTGCTGCGGAAGGAAGAGGTGGGGCTCTCATGTGAGCAGGCAGCTCATGCAGAGCCGAAGGACCTTGGACGCAAGAACCTCTTGCTGGAGGCTGCTCACGCGATCCCCACACCCCAGCGCCGGAAGAAGGTAAGGTGCAGAAAGGGCCAAAGTTTTGTCACGTAGAGTTAAGACAATAGCCCGCTCCAGATTCGTTTGTCAACCCCATGAGAAAGCAGTTACCTCTTTGTCCACACAGCCTCCTTCAGGGTAGGAAATAGGGTATAAAAATCCCAACATCAGCCCCAGCAAATTGTAATACTCGGATGTAATACGTGGTGCCTAGACCTCTGTTTGTTCTTGCTACCCTTAGGCACTGTTCTGAGCCACTCTGCTTCGACTTTCTTCTGCAGGGCTGGTAACTATCACCCTTTTCACCCATCTCTCTCTCTCTCTTTCTCTCTCATTCCAACCTTTCATACCTTCCTCTTTGACAGCCTTGTATGGTTCTTGAGAGTATCTGATTTCTTCTGTGTTCTGACAATCAAAATAAAATACTCTGTTTAACTTTTAACTGGAGCCCTCTCTACAGTTTGTACTGGTATACACAAGTGAAAAGATCCTGCTGTTACTCTCCTCTCGTCAGCCTCCTTTGAGCCAGTAATTCCCCAAATTGCAAGGAGATGCTGGCATTGTGGATGGACCTGAAATTCTCCTACCTCTTAGAGTAGCAATACCTCCCAATAGCTCACAGATAAAAACTGGGTCATGTGTACCCAAACAACACGACCATGCGGTCAAGATGGCAAGAGTTACCAATGAGGAAGAACACACAAGCGAGCAGAAGCTGCAGTTGTTTGCTTTTGCCTGAATCTGTCTGGGAAGGGTAAGATTCTGCCCTCTCCTCTTCACTCTGCTCTGTTAATTGAATACAAACTTCTTTTGAAGTTGGTGTATAGCAATTGAAGTAAGCTGAGGGTGAAGGAGGAGCAAGAAACTGAGATATTTCAAAAGCAGCAGTGGGTAAAGTGCGGCTCTGTAGATATTATCGAGCTACAATTCACATCATCTCTTGTATGCCCTTCAACATTTCACAGATGAAAACTGGGACATGAGTGGCCAAGCAACACCAGAATTTGGTCAAGATAGCACAAGTTATTATTAAAGTAGGTGGGGCTGCAGCAGTTTGCTTTTGCCTGTGTGTACTAGGAAGTGCAAGATTCTTTCCCCTGCTCCCTGCTGCATTAACTGAGTGTCAACTGCTTTTGACTCTGAACTCAGTTTCAGCAATTGCAGTAAACTAAAGACAAAGGGGCATAGTGGAAGAGGGCAAGAGAAAGTGGGAAATTTAAAAGCATCTGGAAAAGTGGGTTGACAGGGGATTAACTGGGACAGTTTCTGCCACAGTGGGACAGTTGGAGGATATCCTGACAGTCACAGAACAGTAAGTTGACAGAGTGCAAGAAGGCAACTAGCATGTTGGACTTTGACTAGAGATTCCTGAGATGAGATAAGACCATGAACCCAAGATTTCCCAAGAGTTTCTTTTCTGAACATCAAAGAGAAAGGCTTTATCATAGTAGTCATCAAACCTGTTCTCTTCCAAGAACAGTTCTTTTGTAAAGCAAATGTGTCTTAAATGTCAACTCAAGACCAAGCTACCCCACACTACTTTGCATTACAAGGACTACTCACAACAATATATTGCAGCTGAGAAAATCTATCTCCTCCCTGCCACCTGGTTATGCTGAGGACTGCTATTTAACTCAGAACAAAGTGCATTTCCGCACTAGACTGTTATAGAGCTATTATTCCACTTTCAACATCCTATGGAATCCTGGGGTGTGCAGTTTAGGGAGGGGCCCCTTCAGGCCTTTCAGGATGTTGAAAGTGGAATAATAGCTCTATAACCGTTTAGTGTGGACATGGCCTAAGAAGTTTGAAAGAGTGGTATGTAATATACGTATCATCAAAATGTTCCAGTACTTCTACCCCCAATTTCAGCCCCAGGAAACCCCATGATAGGGTTGCATAAGTCAGAAATGATGTGAAGGCACAGAGCAACAACGACAACAGCAGCAGCAGCAGCAACAACCTTCTACCAGCAAGGCATGGTGATTTGAATGTTGGACTAGGACTCCGACAGACCAGGGTTCAGATTCTCACTCCGTCACGCAAACCCATTGGGTGACCTTCGGCGAGTCACACTCTCTCGGTCTCAGAGGATGGCAATGACAACCCCCTTCTGAACAAACCTTGCAAGAAAATCCCACGATAGGTTTGCCTTAGGGTCACTATAAGTCAGAAGTGATTTGAAAGCACGCAACAGTTTCTGTCTGCGGGCCTAATGAAATCAGCCTTGAGGCCACACGTCTCGGGAACTGCAGGTAGCTTGTTGCTGGCCTAAGACGTTAATCCACAAGCACACATGTGCGTGCACACACACACACACACTTATAATGGCTGCAATAGTCAAGCAATTCCCACGATGGAAGCCTATAATAATAGAACGAAAATGTTGTTCGTGTTCTAGGCAAAGCAAAGATTTTGGCTGTTTTTATTGCTGCATTGAAATGTCTCTTCAGAACACAAAAAGCTCACTCACAAGACAAAACAGCTCCTAGGGGCAAAGAGGAACACACAGTTTCCTGCAAACCAGCCAATGAGGTTGTGAGGGTAGGAACTTTAACTGCTTTTGCAATTTCTCCGGAGCATCTGTGGGCAAGAACTGCCAGGTCAAGTCATTTCAGTTAAGAAGGAAAAGAAAAGAACAAACAGGATTTCAACCCACTACTTCTCAGCTATTTCAACATCAAATGCATCACCTGCCCAAAAGAGGTTGGTGGGTTTGTATTAAATGTGTGTGTGCTAATATGTATACATTTAGAAAATCTGGAAATGTTTGCCTTAATTGAAGCAGAACTATGATACATCTCTACTGGGACCAGGCAGCCCAGGGAAACTATGGCCATTTCTGCACTAGACTGTTATAGTGCAATTATTCCACTTTCAATACCCTATGGCATCCTGGTTTGCAGTTTAGGAAGAGGCCTCAAAGGCCTCCTAGGATGTTGAAAGTGAAATAATTGCACTATACCAGTCTAATGAGGAAATAACCCTTCTGTTCACAAAATAAGCATGTCATCAAAGGGTCTTGAGATTCAGGATCAGGCACAGTCCCAACAAAACACACCTTTGAATGAGAAATTAAGACTCATTCGCTTGACAAAAAACTCACCCTGATGAGATGAAAATGACTTGAACAGGTCTGTTATCATTTCAGTTAAAATATTCCCTACCACACCACTGAAACTAGAAGAAACTTCTTTAAAATCTAGTGCTAGTGATCTTATGAGGTCTTATTGTAATTCAGTCTCCGGTCTCTCAGTCAATTTCAACATGCTAATCACTCTGTTGCTCTTCCCACGCACCCCTAACAGTACACCTACTTGAAACATGCGCTGTGCATTGCTGCCAGAGTGTGTTTTGTATTTTCCAAACCTTCTCTCTTATACCCTTCAACATTTCACGAATGAAAACAAGGACACGTGCGGCCAAGCAGCATCAGAGTACGGTCAAGATGGCAAATGTTATTAATGAGGAAGAACAAACAGCTAGGAAAGGTTGCAGCAGTTTGCTTTTGCCTGAGCCTCCTGGGAAGGGCAAGATTTCTGCCTCTTCCTTTCCTCCTCTTTCCTTACTGATGAGTTAATTGAGTGCAAACTACTTTTACACTTTGAACTCAGTTTGAGCAATTAGGACAAAGAGGGAGCCAGCATGATGTAGTGGTTTGAGTCTTGGGCCTTTCCCACACCCGGTTTTTGAAACGGTGCAATCCGTCCTCCAAGGAGGAGGTCTGCACCTCGGACCGGACTGGGTCGGACCTATTTAAGATAGATCCATACCTCAGTCTGGTCCGGAACGACCTCAAGTGGTCGTCTAGCTTGCTTTTAAAAGACCTGATTTTTCCGGTCTTTCAAAAGCACGCAGTGTACCACTGCGAGCCTGCTCCCTTATGCAGATTTGCAGGCTCGCACCAATGCGAGCCTGCGATCTGCCTGGGGGCAGGCTTTAGGCTGGCGAGCTTCAGCAGTTGGTCAAGACCCTCGACCTACCGGAAGCCGCCATTTGGGACACTGGAGCAGTGCGTATTGACCAGCATGCACTGCTCCAGAGCGCTGTGGGCCGGACGGGGGAGCCGTAAAGGTCCGGTGAGTTGCAGCGCAAGGCGATTCCCTCGCCCGGTGTGGAAAAGGCCTTGGACTAAGATCCTGGAGATCAGGGGTTGATTTCCCGCTCAGCCATGGAGATCTACTAGGGGACCTTGGGTGTCAGCCCCAGAAAACCTTGTGATACGTTCACATTAGGGTTGCGATAAGTTGGAAACAACTTGAAGACACACAACAACAATGACAAAGAGGGAGAGCGGGAGGAAGAAAGAGAAACTGGAACATTTTAAATGCACCTGGAAAAGTAGAATGGCACTTTCATGGAGGGAGAGGAGTGGGACAACCTCTTAGCCCCTACAGTTTGCTAGAGGGAGAGGGACAGGAATGAGATTGCCCTCCACTCATTCTGGTTGGCAAGTTTTGGATACTATGCAAGTAGTGAGAGAATAGCCCCCTGTACTCCATTCAGAACAGGACAGACATGCAGGTAAAGCTTGTATATGAGGCTAACAGGATTCCATCCTGAGTCCAGAGGCCTTCATCCTTCCTGTGGAATGGCATGGCAGAGTTCCCTATACCTCCCACATGCTAATGTCAACTCACATCTTGCTTTTGGGCTTCTCATAGACGTCAGAGTGGCCAATGTGGGAACAAGAAGCTGATGTGATCCAGCAGTGCTCTTCTTACATTCTTAAAATCTGTAAATATCCTTCTTGATAGATGTCCCAATCTGCAGAGATTAGGAGGGGGTTATCAATGAGAAGACCTTCTCTGTGGTGGGAGCCAGTTTCTGGAGTTCCCTCCTCTAAGACGTTTCACAAGCACACTTTTTTGCTGCCCTTCAAACATCACCTTAAGTCTGTTAAGTGAGTCCATTACTATCAAACAATACCTCAGATCAGTTTGTTTTTCTGCATCTTCTCTGCAATGCTGGGGCATTTGCTCAGGTCTTTTGCATCTATCTGGTCACACGCTGCCACGCTGCCACTGACTCCCTCTTAGCATGACATCTTGTCACGAAGCTTACGTTTCATAACAATCTATTTAAAAAAGGAGGTTAAAAAAGTAATGAAACCCACGCCTGCTGTGCAAGCGAATGATTCACTCAGGCCCTTTTCGCTGGTGACTACCAAGTACTTTATGACTATTTGCAGTGCATTCCTCTGGTTCTATTTATGAAAAATTTATTCCCAGCTGACACTTGATACAAAGAAATAAAATAGTCAGACACTAGAACCCCAGATGAACTCCTGAGTCTTTGGGGAGGGAGGGCTCAGAACTGGAAGAAACTACTGTTGCCCCTCCACATTTGTGGGTGTCACTTCTGCTGATTTGATTATTGATGGATTATTTGCTGTCATCTCTGCTGCTGCCCTGTGCCAGTTTTAATAGGCACTGCAAGCCTTGTGAGACGGGGAGACTGCAAATAGGCTTGCAAGTCCCTGTTTAAAATGGTGAAGATGGCAGCAAGCCCCACCAGCTTCCCATTTCTGCCTGGTGGAAGAACCCTCATGCCTCAAAGGCATCCGTGGTGGGCCGAATATGCCAACCATACTTTTGTGTGTGTTAAATACGGTTGGCGGGGGGGGGGGCTAGGGTTATTTGCATTTTTTCCACTTTCACATGGGCCCAGCACCCCAACCCCCAGTGAATGTGGACGGATGGCTGTAGTTACAAATAACAAATTATATGTAATCGATTCTCTCTCTTTTTTCCCCTCTCCCTGATACATTTACGACAGTAGCCACTGTGCTGCAGGGGGCAAACTCACTCTCTTTGTAGCATAAATGTAACATTTTAATTACACGTGGCTTCATTAAAGGCTAGAGGGAGGGTATCTCATGAACCAAGCGGAGGCTTTTGCTGTGTGTCACTTTGCTGCCTTGCGCTGAGCCATGGGAGGTGAGAGGAGCAAGCAGAGAATGGGAGGAGAGCGTGTTTTTCTCTCGCCGGCCCATGCCTTTTAGCATCCTGGTATGTGTGTGTGTGTGTGTGTGTGTGTGTGTGTGATTTAAAAGAACTAAAAGATAACCACTTTTGCTATTTTTAAGCCCATTTCCGCACTACATTCTTATAGCACTACATTCCACTTTCAACATCCTATGGAATCCTGGGGTTTGCAGTTTCGGGAGGGGCCAGGTGGCCCCTCCCGAAACTGCCAACCCCAGGATTCCATAGGATGTTGAAAGTGGAATCGTAGCGCTATAAGAGTGTAGTGCGGAAATGGCCTAAGAAACGGGAAATTATAAAAACTTGTTTTTTAAAAAAATGCACCTATTAATAGTTTTGGCCTTGAAATCACAGCAACAGTCAGAGGCTATTACTATAACAGCCTCTGGACGTTTTTCAAAAGTAAATTTCCAAGTTATTTGGAGCGTGAGCATGTGTGAGAGAGAGTCTGTGTGCTCTTGCTTTTCTTTCCTAGGTTTTCCTGAACTTGAATACAAGGAGTGCCTTCCTGAAGTGGACTCAAGGTTCTGTGTGTACAGCATCCCTTTTACTCAGGGACCCACAAGCAGGGCCTTCTGAAGATATGTGGCACAATGCTTTCTTCTCCCTGAACGTTATTGCCACTCTGACAGCCATCCTCATATCATCAGCCATCCTCATATCATCATTGTGCACGCATACGTCCTGCTGAGTTTATCTTCAATTAGGGTTTCCCGGTCTCAAGGCTTGGCTCCTCTTCTCTGGGCCTTGGAGCAAGAGGAGGAATCTCAGGGCAAGAATGCTGCCTTGAAAAGGTTTTTAGTTGTTGTTGTTGTTTGCTGTGGGCTGATAGCGCCTGCTGCTGGTGCAGGCCGCTTTGGAACAGGTGCTCTAGACCAGTGGTTCTCAACCTGTGGGTCCCCAGATGTTCGTGGACTTCAGCTCCCAGAAGCCCCAGCCACTATGGTCAGTGCTCAGGGCTTCTGGGAGCTGAAGTCCAAAAACATCTGGGGACCCAAAGGTTGAGAACCACTGCAGACCCTCCGGGGCTCCAGCCGCCCCCCTCCTCCTCTCCCTCCCCTTCCTCTGAACATTTCTCAAACTCTGGCTGGGTCCAGGACTCAGCTGGTGGAACAGTCAGTTGCCTGATTATTCAGTGCTTCAGGCATCACCAAGGATCTCACTACAGGATTGTATCCCATTTCACTGTTTAATTCCCCCAGTTCTTGCTCCATCTGTTCTTTCACACTACACAATGATAGTGCTATCATTCCATTTTAACTGTCATAGTTCCATCCTATGGAATTTAGTGTTTTCTAGTTTAGGGTGGGGAAATTATCAGCCACAGAGCTTTGACCCCTAACCCAGTGGTTCTCAACCTGTGGGTCCCCAGATGTTTGTGGACTTCAGCTCCCAGAAGGCCCAGCCACTATGGTCAATGCTCAGGGCTTCTGGGAGCTGAAGTCCAAAAACATCTGGGGACCCACAAGTTGAGAACCACTGCCCTAACCAAAATACAAACCCCAGGATTTCATAGGACAAAAAAAGCACAGCAATTCCCTGAGATCTCAGCTGGCATCCCTTGTAGAGATATTTGGTATCTTTATCAAACAAAGTGCGATGTAGCCAGAGCAATATGAGCTTATAGAAAACAGGAGAAAATACTCAAGATGCTAAAGGTAAAAAAGCCTCATGGATGCTCCCTTCCCAAACAAAGGAAGACAAAGGACTAACTTTTGGAAGAAAGGGGAAGTGATCTCTGCAGAGGGGAAGGAAGCAAAAAGCCTTGTGTACATAGTTTAAGGAAAGAAACAGAGAGGTGAAACAAAAAGGTAGACATGCACTGTAGGATTCCCTCCCACCAATCACTTTATACAAGCATTGATGCATCTTTGCTTCCAACATCTCTGTCACTTGGCAAACCCCGCTGTGTGGGAGCACCATGTGTATGGTTATGGCATGTAAACACGCAGGTATATAACCAGGATAGACATCTCCTCTATAGGAAAATAAAAGTGGATGTACAAGATACCAGAGCCTTGCCCTGAGATTCCAGTTTTCAGGGGTCATCTCCAGGTAGGAAACGAAGGTGCAAACTCCCCAGTTTTGGTGGGTTCAGAAGAAAAGGCTTCCTGCGAATCTCCAGCTCAGTCAGCAGAGCAGCAGCTTGCTACGAGTAGGAGGCTTGAATTGATTTGTTGCTGCAATTCACAAACACTTCTGGGGGTAAGGAGTCTAGATATTTATTTAGCTAGCCTCCTTCTTCCTCCCAGTCATTTCAGTGCTGGGGCTCATGCTCTGTTCTGTTTTGTACCCACCATCTGACTAAAGGCAAGTAGCCTAGATTAAATTTCCTTATCATGTCTCTCTATAATCTCATCATTTCACCTTGATCTAGGAGCAGCCCTTTAGCTATGATTTTTCTCTTAATTTCCAGGTGGGAAAATACATTCCGTGTGTGGATGTGTTTGAATGACAAGCTGTGTGCAACTGTGGTTGACATTTAGTGCATTATGTTTAATGGTATCACCAATGGCCATCCCTAAGTCTCAGGTTTTGGCCTGGAAACCTTAGGGCTGGAATGATTCTGAACTGACAACCCTAGAAGTAACCTATACCATGCACATGGGTCACAGAAGTCCTTTCAAGGCTATTTGTTTTGTACCAGCGCCACAAAACCTACAACACTTGTTTACTCAGACATTTAGTCCTGCTGTGTGCAGAGGAACTAATGCCCTAGTCCAGGGATGCCACACGCACTCCCCAAGACTGTTTTTAAAGTCCTCTGAGACCTCCCCCAGAAAAAAACAAACTCCAGCAAATTTCTCCCCACATGCAAAATAGGAGGGCAGCACCTCCAGAGGATATAATTCTCCTCTCAAAAAAGACACAGCCTCTTACACAGACCTTGTCCTACCCAAAAGTCTGTTGTGGCTTCTTAAACAGTAGAATTTTTTTAAAAAATAGTGGTGATCTTCTGGTATGATTTGGAACAGTTTCTCAGGCCCTGAAATGTCTTCAGGCCAGAAAAATTCACATACTCTCTGAACCCCTGGAGTTTGCCCACTTCTGCCCTAGATAATTGTTCTCTCCAACTGTCTTGATTTGGCAGGGATAGTCCCAACTAATCCTCTGCCATCCCACTTTTCCAGCTGCTTTTAAAATGGCCCAGTTCTCTCTCTTCCTCCCCAATGTCCTCAGCAAACTGAGGTCATTTCCACACTACACTGTTACTGTTATAGTGTTTTATTGCACTTTCAACCTCCTCTGGAATCCTGGGGTTTGCACTTTAGGGAGGAACATTTAGAATTCTCAGCCAGAGAGCTCTTGGGCCTCAAGAAACTACAAACCCCAGAATTCCACAGGAAGTTGAAAGTGGAATAATAGCACAATAACAGTGTAGGGCAGAAATGGCCTGAGTTCATAGATTCATGGGATCATAGAGTTGGAAGAGACCCCAGGGGCCATCCAGTCCAACCCCCTGCTATGCTGGAACACCCATCAAAGCATTCCCAACAGATGGCCATCCAGCCTCTGCTTAAAAACCTCCAAAGAAGGAGGCAGCCTATTCCACTGCCGGGCAGCTCTGACCATCAGGAAGTTCTTCCTGAGGTTCAAGTGGAATCTCTTTTCCTGCAGTTTGAGTCCATCGCTCCGGCCGGCCCCTCCCGAAACTGCAAACCCCAGGATTCCATAGGATGTTGAAAGTGGAATAATAGCACTATAACAAGCTAGTGTGGAAATGGCCCCAGTCTCAGCAGCAAGTTCAAAGTGTAAAAGTAGCTTACATCCGATTAACTCAGCAGGAGGGAGAAGTGAGCACGGGCTAAAATCTTGCCCTTCCAAGTAGGCTCAGGAAAAAGTCAACGGCTGCATTCTCTCCCAGCTTGTGCATTCTTCCTCATTAGTCACTTTCCCCATCTTGACCACACTCTTTGATGCGGCATGGCCACATGCACCCATTTTCCTTTGTGAGACAGTTGGAGGGTACAGGCAATGTGCTTTGGGGCTGCAGCATAAGTGGAAGTGAAGGGTTTGTTTTAAGCATGAACATCATCTATGAGTGGTGGCCTCAGGCCCACCCGAGCAATTTCTGAATTCCTCTGCTGTTGGCAGACTGAGGTTACGAGAGTTCAGCACAACAATTTCACAGTTCCCTAATTGCAATGAGCGAAAAAGAGATGGTTGATTGGGATTTCAGAGATAGGATGCTCCCATTCTTTGCCTGAAGCCCTAGATGTGCACTCTGCGAAAATATACACAGAGTTACTGATAAAACTAACACACACACACATTACACGTAAACAGAGCAAGAGAAATAAATAATGTGATGGAGTCAATAAAATTATTACTGCATCAGGGCTGCTGGAGATGAGGGGGCAATATATTTGAGCCCATAGGAAAACCGGTTCACTCATGGTAGTTTTTTATAAAAAAGGACACCTTCATTTTTCCATTCCCACTTCATTAGCATAGCAGGTTGTCTCTCTGGGACAGATTCTTTCAAAGATCTGGTCACTCTAATAATGAATTTTAACAAATCAATATTGAAATGCTTTTCTAAGCAGTTCTGACTTTGAGTAGCTTGTTTGGACAGATTCTGACTGTTGGGTAGATTGACTTTGCCATAGTTTGCCTTCTGCTGAGTGAAAAACCAACAGGATGATGGTTCTTATGGTTAAGCAATACCCTAGAAAAAATAATTGTCCTTAAAATATATTGTTCATAGTTCAAAATGAACTTCAGCAGGTGCTGTATGTGAAATGACAGTCTTTACTTTAACATTTGAGCCAGCGTGTTGTAGTGGTTTGAGGTTGGACTACGACTCTGGAGACCAGGGTTCAAATCCCCACCCAGCCATAGAACTCAGTGGGTGACCTTGGGCAAGTCACACTCTCTCAGCCTCGGAGGAAGGTAAAAGCAACCCCCACTGAACAAATCTTGCCAAGAAACCCCTGTGATAGGGTCACAGTAAGTCGGAAACAACTTGAAGGCAGACAACAATAATTTTATCTGGCAAATCAGGACAGTTGGAAGAAAACAAGAAAAGAACAAAAAAAATATTGAGTAATATTATCAAATTTTAAATCCTTTGACAGAAAAAAAGATGAGACTGTGTTACTATCAGAGCTTAATAACTTTTGCCTTTTTTGGACTGAGCTGGCCGTGATGGTGGTAATGGTAGTGATTCTCAGAGATTGGGGCCGTTTCCGCACTAGCTTGTTGTGGCGTGATGATTCCACTTTCAACATCCTCTGGAATCCTGGGGTTTGCAGTTTCGGGAAGGGCCGGCCGGCCCCTCCCGAAACTGCAAACCCCAGGATTCCAGAGGATGTTGAAAGTGGAATCATCGCGCCACAACAAGCTAGTGCGGAAATGGCTTAGTCTAGCAGAATAACTCTCCCGTGGCCTGGCTGCTGGGCAGTGCTTGCTCTGTAGCGAGAGCCGCCGGCGATGTCAGCGGAGCATGGAAGAAGCCCATGCTCACATTGCTATTTGTGGTTATGTGTTCAGGTAGGGGTGTAGAACTGGATTAACTATTCTAGGCACTGCAGCTGTGGCGAGATATCCTTGCCCTCTGACTCCAGCATCAGCCACAGAGCGTAGGAACTGTGTGGCCCTGGGAGGGGCCCAGTCATTCCTCTCCCCCACATGCCCCACTCCCCAATATTTTTTTTCAACAAGTCAAAAAGATGTAATTTTCAGCTGAAAACCCAAGCTTCAGGGAATGCTTGCATAAACATTGTTATACCTAAATCCCAACATTCTAAATATTTTTAAATATTTTTTTTCCAATCACAATCTCTCCCAGAACCCCTAGTGACTTCTCACGGAACGCTAGGGTTCTGGGGACCCTGAGTGAGAGACCCTGATATAGAGAGTGAAAGACATCTTGTTGCATTTTCGCACTTGCTCTCTCCATTTCAGCTTTAAGAAATCACATAGAAGGCACGCTAAATGCATAGCGCTTCCTTTAAAAACAGTAGAAGAAGAGGAAAGCTTCCTTGTTCTCTTCCATCGACTCTAAGGCTGTTGCCAAAATTATAAAACATAATGTATGTCATAGTTCACTTTCTGAAACTGGAAGACTCAGACATGGAGGAGTCAGATTGCCAGCAATCTACAGCTTCAGATAATGGTGGCCTCTCTGAGAAGCTGGTGGACGAGGCATTTGGGACGTGCACTCTCCAGCAGGATGTGGCAGATGCTGAGGACCTCCGGTTTTTTTGAGGATCATCAAAGAGGTAAGGAGAGGCTATGCAGGTCCCAAAAATAGGAGCTGCCTGGATTCATTAAGCCCCTGGTGTCTTGAGACAACTGCCTATAAATCTCCTAACAGCTCCCTGGTGCTTTTGTTGCTTGCAAGTGTTTAACTGTGGTGACTGGCAGCGCTCCTGGAGTTCCCATGCTCTTGGCACCAATTGATGTCTCTGTGTTTACTCCTTGCTGGCTTTGTTTATCTGGATTACTGACTTGCTGTAATGGCTCAGCAGTACTACATGTGAAAAAGACCTTGAGATTATTGTTGATCATAAATTGAACATCAGCCAGCAGTATGATGTTGCAGCAAAGAAGGCAAATGCTATATTAGCCTGCATTTATAGAAGGATTGTTTCCAAGTTGAGGGAAGTAATAGTACCATCATATTTTGTGCTGGTCAGGCTACACTGGAGTACCGCATTCAGTACCTCATTTTAAGAAGGATATAGACATGTTGGGTCTGGTTCTGAGAGAAATAACAAGGATGATAAGTGGTAAGGAGAACAAAACATATAAGGAAAGATTGAAGGAACTGGGCTTGTTCAGCTCGGTGAAGAGTAGATTGTAGGGTGACATGACTGCACTCTTTAAATGCCTCGAGGGCTGTCACAGAGAGGAGGGGCAGGTTTGTTCTCTGCCACCCCAGAGGGTAAACCAGGTCTAATGGTTTGAAGTTACAAGAGAGTAGATTGTGGCTGAACATTACTTCTTAATAGTAAGAGCAGTTTGGCAATGGAACCAATTGCCCAGAGAAGTGTTGAGGCCTCCTTCTTTGGATGCCTTCAGAAAGAGGCTGGATAACTGCCTGCTGGCGATGCTTTAGCTGGAGATCCCGCTGTGAGCAGAGGCTGGTCTTGATGCCCTTTCCAGCTCTATGATTCTACGAGGAAAAGCATTGCCTCCTTTGCACCAAGAAATGGTAGAAAATCACACAAGAGCCAGCGTGGCATAGTGGTTTGAACACTGGACTGTGACCCTGGAGACCAGAGTTCGATTCCCCACTTGGCCATGGAAACCCCCTGGGTGATCTTGGGCGCGTCGTACACACACTGCCCCCCCAAAAGCCCGTGATACAGTCGCCTTAGGGTAGTCTTAAGTCTGAAATGACTTGAAAGGTACCCAGCAACAACATGGGCTTCTAGTTTCTGGAACGTTGCTTTGAGTTCTGAAAAACGGCAACATGGCCCGCAGAGGATCAGGAAGAGCTGAAAATGACTCTCTGCTTTTAGAGTGGCTCAACCCTGCTCTACTGGTTGAACTGGTAGATACTGGTCCAGTCTATGCAGCCTTCTATGCTGCATTCTGTGGCTTGTACTCTTCTGCCTCGTAGGACAGAGGGCGGCCTGGGGAACAGGCACAGGTTAAGAGTGGGCAGCGCTGCAGTGTATTTTAACAATGGCGGTTTCTGCACTAGGCTGTTATAGCGCTGTGATTCCACTTTCAACATCCCATGGAATCCTGGGGTTTGCAGTTTAGGGAGGCACCTCAGGACTGCAAACCCCAGGATTCCAGAGGATGTTGAAAGTGGAATGATAGCGCTATAACAGTCTAGCGCGGAAATGGCCAGTGTCTAAATATAGTCAGTTTGGCACCGCTTTGGCCTGCAAGGGGGAGGCCGTTCCCCAACTGGGGTGCCACAGCCAACAAGGCCCCCTCCCACGTCTTCACACAGTGTATTGATCTCACTGGGGGGGGGGGATACAGAGAAAACTCCTCCCCTCCCAAAAGACTTTAATCCACATATAGGGAACGGTGCTCCCACAAGTTTTGTTTCCGAGATGTTCTGCTTCTGGTTACAGCATCGTTCCAAAGAACATAACACGTCTGACTACTAAGAAGAGACGTAATCTGAATATAATAGAAAATGAAAGCCCCCTGGTGAGAGCTAAAGCAGGGATTTTTAAAAGCACCTAAGCTACTCAGAAGCACAAATCTCATTTGCTTTCTGTGGCATGAACGTGTCAAGCAGTTATGTTTTGAATGTAGCAGCATACTTCAACCAGGCGGGTGGAGCATTCTTGACTGCAAATGTGACTAGAAGAAGGGATGCTGAGTGATTAAGGGCATCTTGGTTGATTGATTTGCACAAGTTTTAATCAATAATTAATTAAATCTGCATGGATATTCATACTAAGAGCACCAGCCTGGTGCAGTGGTTTGAGCTTTGGACTACAACTTTGGAGACCAGGGTCTGAATCCCCACTCAGTCATGAAAACCCATTGGGTGACCTTGGGCAAGTCACACTCTCTCAGCCTCTAGGGAACACTTAATAACATCAGCAGGAGCTGCCTCTAGGGCCATTTCCACACTACACCGCTGTAGTGCTATTATTCCACTTTCAACATCCTGTTGAATCCTGGGATTTGCAGTTTAGAGAGGGGCATTTAGAATTCTCAGCCAGAGAGCTCCTTGGCCTCAGTCAACTACAAACCCCAGAATTCCACAGGAGATTGAAAGTGGGATAATAGCACTATAACAGTGTAGTGCAGAAACGGCTTAAGTCTCAGGTTTTGGTCCAGAGGGCATGGAACGATACTGAACTGGCAACCCTAGGACCAATGGCCAAATATGCTGGAATATCAATTCATCAGTATACAGAAGGCCAAAGACTCTTCTCCCAAATATATACTAGAGCTTAAATGAAAGGTTACGTTAGTGGGCTACAGCTCCCAGAATAATCCCAACCAGTGTGGCCACGTTGGTTGGTGGCTTCTAGGGAACGTAGCATACAAAGTATTTTTTTCTAAGCTCTGAAAAGGATAGTACATTTCTCTCTCTCTCTCTCTTTGATGATGTGCACTTGTGTAACACCAAGCATTATTATATCCAGGAGGATATTGACAAGCTGGAATGTGTCCAGAGGAGGACAACCATAACGGTAAATTGCCTGGAAACCATGACCTATGAGGAGCAGCTTAGAGAGCTGGGTATTTTTAGACTGAAGAAGAGAAGGTTAAGAGAGGGTACGACAGCCATGTTCATATTTTTGAAAAGCTGTCATGCTGAAAATAGAACAAGTTTGTTTCCTGCTGCTCCAGAGACTAGGACAAGGAGCAATGGATTCAAACTTCAGGAAGAGAGATTCCACCTAAACATTGGGTAGAACTTCCTGACAGTAAGAGGTGTGTGACAGTGGATATGCTGACTTGGACCCTCGTGGAGTCTCCTTCTTTGGAGTTTTGGCCATTTCTGCACTAGGCCCTTTCCACACGGGGGTAATAAAACGTTTTAGCGCAGTGTAGCGCGATATCTGACGGAGATCTTCCATACCTTAAAGTGCGCTGAGTCGTCTTTAATTTCCAAGTTCCACACGTCAATCCGTTCAGAGCAGCCCCTCCCGAAACTGCAAACCCCAGGATTCCATAGGATGTTGAAAGTGGAATAATAGCACTGTAACAGTCTAGTGCAGAAATGGCCTTATTTCTGTCTGCCATGTTTTATTTTTGTTTTTTGGTAAGTGCTCATATTAAAAATAATGAATGCATTTAAAAGAAACCAATGGATTAATTGGGAGCATCTTTTTAATTGGTCCTAAGATTTTTTCTTTTTTAAATTGACTAATGTTAACAATGAATTAAGTAAATGCTGACACTTGGCTCTGTAGCCAGGATGTTGCCCCTCGGTGGAATACATGACAGTTGACAAATGTTTTTCTGATCTAAATGAGTACGCTGCTGTCGAGGGACTTTTATCATCTCTACCTTTGCACATAATTAGGTCCTTTAAAAGCATAGATAGAATAACTAGGAGAAGACGGCATCCAATCTGAGGCTTTATGGCAAAGAAAATGTGATTGGGTAGAGACAGAGTTCTTCTCCCAAACTGACTTTTCATACACAAAGTGAGAGGGACTTTTACTTAAGCAAGGTGAGAATTTTGAGAAAATTAGCTGGGGACTATTAAACCACACATTCAGCCGTAACGGCTTTAACGATATTTTTCTGATTGATAATGCTAATAATCTTTGCCAAGAAGAAAGATAAGTACTTTAGCAAAAATTTGAAAGCTGATCTTGGAGAAAAGCTTCATTTGTTTTTATAGTCTTTAATCATAACGTTCTTTCTGTGTGAAAAGTATGATGAACTTCACTCTAGCTGTTGAAGTTACTTACTGGCACTACTACAGAGGAATTCAAGAGAGACTAAGAAAGCATTATCTACATCAGCTTGTTTCCAATTCATTCCCCTGATTGTTAGAGGGAGCTGCAGGGGCTTCCAGAAATTGTCGGACAGCAACTTCTAACAACCCTGGTCAACACAGTCAATAATGAGGTAGACTGGAAGTTAAACAACATTTGGAGAGCCACACAATTCACACCTCTGCATTGGAGGTTTTTTCTTTGCAATGTAGTTTGCATTTTTCTCAGAATTGCCAAGGTACAATATCCGAACTGGCCACTAGGGGGAACCAGAGAGTACTTGTTTTCCAAAGGCACGTGAGTAACAGCGGCGGAGATCTTAGCTGGCAAGCTAATTGCGATGGAAAGACCTTGGCTAGTAGGGTTGCCAGAGTGGGAACTGGAGATGGCTCCAGTCCCTTCAAATCGGGGTGTTGAGAGCCAGCATGGTGTGGTGGTTTGAGAGTTGAACTACAGCCCTAGAGACCAGGGTTTAATTCCCTGCTTGGCCATGGAAACATGTTGGGTGACTCTTGGCAGATCACAGACTCTTAGCCCCAGAAAACTCTGTGATAATTTCTTCTTAGGGTTGCCATTAAGTTGGAAATGACTTGAAGGCACACAGCAACAAAAGAAGAGGGAATTTCAGCAGGTGCTTCTTATCATACAACCAGGTAACAAATACAATCTGCTAATATTCCCTCTACACAACTGTTAAAGGGACAGAAGACATTTCCAGTTTTCAGTCTGGCAACAGGACTTGCTAGCAGTAACTGCCATTTAAAAATCTGGCACGGGAGACTAAACAGGCAAATTATCTGAGCTAGCTCCCTGAATTCCTGGTGTAAGACTGTAGCCCTCAACTGCCCCATCTCATTAGAGGTGTGAAAGAACTGCATCGCGCTTATCTGAATCCAGAGCACAGTTCTATGGACAGAGCAAACAGGAAGATTGTGGTTGCAGTTTGGACATCTTTGGCCCTTTCTGCACGTGGAGGGGGAAACGGGGGAAAATGCGCTAAAACGGAGCTTACCAGCAGCCGGGTAACTCCGTCACCATGCGGAGCAGCGTGAGCTTGCCGCTCCGCAGTCCTCCGGCGTCCAAAATGGCGGCTTCAGCATCCAAAATGGCGGCTTCCGGTTGGTGGAGGCTCTCCACTAACCGGAGAAGCTCGCCAGCCTAAAGCCTGCCCCCGGCAGATCTGCAGGCACGCGCTAGTGCGCGCCTGCAAATCTGCACCGGAGCGCAGCGACGGAGCTGCACGGGGCCGCGTGCTCCGTGCTTTTTAAAAACCTCTGAAAAGAGGTTTTTAACAAACACGCCACGCCACCAGTTCCGGTCGCTTTGGAGCAGACTGAGGTGCAGAACTACAAAAAGTAGTCTGCCCCGGTCCACTCTACGGTGCAAAAGACCTCCGTCGGAGGTCGCTCTGCACCGTTTTAATACCCTGGTGCAGAAAGGGCCTTTCCTTTGAATACAGCTCCCAGAATCCCCCCGTCAGCATGGATATGCTAGCAAGGGGATTCTGGGAATGGTAGCAAAAAGAAGTAACTTTCTGCATTCTGCTTACGATAGAGTTAAATATGTTTGTTGTTTCAAATGTTAAGCAATAAGACAGAAACCCCCAAAAAGAAAACGACAAAGTGATGATGGATTATACAATTTTAATGTTCAAACTCCAGAACTTCCTTCATACAAATCGCCATTACGTACATGAATGGTCCCAGTGAAGTTAAATTTTTCATTGAGCAATTATTCATTTAAGGATCTGCAGGATCAGACACGTCATTTCTTTCAGGAAATTTTTACTCACCACAATTCCAGATTCCAATTCCGGGATCCTTCTAGAATTTGTATTGGGATTTAATTATATATTACTACTCCCTGCACAGAAAGAGAAGCTGGTTTGAGCCATCGTATCCAATGGGACTGCAAGGTATCCTTCCTAAGGGGGAGGATTTTTGTTTAATGCCGTCTAATTTATAAAGCATGTAAGCAGATGTAGAACAAGGAAGCATGGTTCGACATGACATGCGTGTCATCTAACACCCACCCAGAAAGAGCTCATTATGCTGGTAGTAAAGGGAGCAGACATTTTACAAACATGAATACATGTCCCTTGCTACAAATACAGTTGGGTCAAATGTAAGCATGTGAGGAATAACGGGACTCCCAAAAGCTTAGTTTTCATTCCGCACCCAATAATGTTCTGTGCTAGAGTGCGGAATTTTATACTGTGAATTTGGATGACACAGAGTTCGAAGGTTTTATTTTATTTATTTCATTTATTGGATACTGCTCCCAGGTTCCTCTAGCCCAAGGTGGGCAGAGTGTGCCCTCCACAGCCATTTTGTGGCTTCCAGGGTGTCCTTTATTTGCTCCAAAATGCCCCCAAAGACTTCTGGGGAGTGTGAGAGCATTTCTATCACATTCAAGGTTAAACAAATTTTTTTTTCAAATTATTCCCCCCCCCAAAAAAAATTCCCTCTAGAAGGTTGGGAGGGCCTTTCACCACATTCTCAGCCCACCCGGGGCCAATTTGACCCCATGGGTTTAAGCACAAGGGCTTCTTAGAGGATAGAAAGTGACTTCAATTTTCTTCCTGTTATTAAGAAAGAATACAATATATACAATACAGTATATAAACATATAAATACAACAAATGAATAAATAAATAAAATAAGAAAAGGTCTCTTCTGGACCTAAAATGGCCCAGGAAGCCCTCCCAAATATGGTGAATGTGCTCCCCTTGTCTCTTAGAGGGCATCTGGGCACCAAAAAGTTAATTATTTTGTGGGGATAGGGATGGGGATGGGGGTTGGTTGTCACCCTCAAAGTTTTCCTAGGGGCTACTGGGGCCCCCTACCCTTCCACAGTTGCCCACCCTGCTCTAGCCCAATGGCTCTCAACCTTTGGTCCCCCAGCTGTTTTTCTTCCAGTCTCAGCTAGCATGGTCAAGAGTTCTGGGAAATGAAGTCTAAAATATCTGGAGGACCAAAGATTGAGAACCATGGCCAGCCAGCTAACTTTCCCAAAATCTAAGGCCATTTCCACCCTACACTGTAAGTTTTTCCACTTTCAACCTCCTGTGGAATTCTGGGGTTTGTAGTTCACTGAGGCCAAAGAGCTCTCTGGCTGAGAATTCTGAATGCCCCTCCTGAAACTGCAAACCCCAGGATTCCATAGGATGTTGAAAGTGGGATAATAGCACCATAACAGCGTAGTGCAGACAGGTCCTAAAACTTGGATGTAAAGATGTCCCACTAAATAATATTAAGGGTGCTGCAGATTGCATGTGGGCCAATTTTCAGATACAGCTATACATGAATTTCAAGTTGGCTATACAGTGCCTGCTAAACTAATATAAAGAATAGTTGGTACAATTTTTAAAAAGTCTGACACTTATACAACTTTAATTGTAGCAACAACTTTTTTTATGGGTTCTATTTTAGCCTGGCAGTGCTAAATGAATTCAGAGAGGGAAGGGAGTTGTGTTAAGCTGTAAAGCATGCACAATTCACTTAAGTACTTGGCATTCATTTAGAAATTGGCACAAGGAAATCAAAGCTGGAAGAAGTGATCAACAGAGCAATCAAATATGTTCAGCATTTTAAAGAGCCAGCACATCTCACTTACTTACTATCAGAGATGCACAATGGTCTCTTTTGAACTAGGGGAAAGACACATAATTCAGTCATTCATGCTGCAGCTAAAAACAAAACATGGTAAGTGGAGGATGGACTCTGATTCTAAAAGGCTAAAATACATAGCTTCTTTTCATTTTATTATCACATAAAAGCCCAACGCATGTGCACGGATGCAGAATTTTGGCCAGAAACGTAAGGCAAGGAGACTCTAAAGGACAAGAAAACCACATAAATAAAAAAGAGGAAGGCAGGGGATTTAAAAAGCAATGTGACAGCACCTTTAAGACTAACAGTTTTTTTATGTTATCATGAGCTTTCGTGCATATAAACTCACTTCTTCAGATGCAATACAAAGCGATATTAAAGCCTCAGGAATAAAGCAAAGTTATAGTTATATATTTATACCTGAGGCTTTATTATCACTCTGAAGAACTGGATTTATATACATGAAAGTTTAAGTGGCTAAAATAAAAAACAGTTTCAAAAGTGCTGCCACATTTCTCCCCCTACCCCGCCCAGCCCAGCCCCGCCCAGCCCCCTGCCTTCCACCTTTTTATCCTGCCAGAGATTAACATGGCTACTTCTTTGAAAACAACGTCAATGAGTAGATTCTAATATACAAAGGGCCTTGCAGATTTTGTTGCAATTCCTGTAGGCTCTGGCCAGTACATCCCACCAATTCTGCCCATTTGGCAGGAACAATCCTAGTTAATCCTCTGTCGCTCCACTTTTTCAGTTGCTTTAAAAATGTCCCAGTTTCTCTCTCCTTTTCCCACGTTCTCCCTTTGTCCTTGGTGTACTCCAGTTGTTGCAAACTGAGTGGAAAATGCAAAAGTTGTTTGTGTTCCCTTAACTCAGCAACGGGAAAGGACAAGAGGCAGCAGAATCTTGCCCTTCCTCATTTTTTCAGGCAAAAGGTTGCTTTTCCTTGTCTCCTAGCATATCTTTTCTTCCTCCTTCAGTACCTTTTGCAACCTTGATCCCATTCTGATGTTGCTTGGCTACACACCCCAGCCTTCATCTGTGAAATGTCGGAGGCTATATAAGAGATGATGTGAGTGGTAGTTCCGTTACATCTGGGCTGTTTCCACACTGGGCTGTTATAGTGCTATCATTCCACTTTCAACATCCTATGGAATCCCGGGGTTTGCAGTTTAGGGAGGGGGCTTGCAAACCCCAGGATTCCATAGGATGTTGAAAGTGGAATAATAGCGCTATAACAATCTAGTGTGGAAATGGCACAGGATTCAAAACCTATTCAGCCGGAGAATCCCACTGGGTGACCTTGGGCAGGCCACACTCTCTTGGCCTCAGAGGAAAGCAACGACCAAACCTCCTTTGAAAATATCTTGCCAAGAAAACCCTGTGGCAGGGTTGCCTTAGGGTCACCGCAAGCCAGAAGTGACTTGAAAATATACATATTTTCGGGATGTGGGTGGGAAGAGGAGGCTGACACTCCCGCAGGCCATTCTCCATCCTAGCGGCTACAGAATTTTTGCCGTTGTTGTGTGCCTCCAAATCCTTTCCTACTTATGGAGAGCCTAAGCCTAAGGCAACCCTATTACAGGGGTTTCTGGAGAATGAGAGTGCGTGACTCGCCCAAGGTCACCCAGTCGGTTTCTATGGCCGAGTGGGGAACTGACCCCAGTCTCCAGAGTTGCAGTCCAAAGCTCAAACCACTGCCCCACACGGTCTCTGCAGAAGTGTACTGAATCCCAAATGCCGTCATCCAAGATGCCTGAAGATGCAATATTCGTATCAGGCTCTCTCCAGCAAATCCATTAAGATGAAAAGACGGAAAGGCTTAGTTAATACTATTGCGTCCATCTCCTCACTCGCACTCCTGTGACCAGTGTTCGCTGGTGCTCTAGCATGTCTGATAAACTCATAATGGCTCCCCTTTATGCATCACGCCTCCTCCTCCTCCTCCTCCTCCTCCTCCTCCTCCTCCTCCTCCTCCCAGGCCGCTCCAAGGCCGGCTGCCAGTCAGGCGGGTGCAGGAGACCCTCCCGAACCAGAAAGGCAGCCAGAGCCAGGAAGCTGCAAGGGTTCCATCGGGCAGTTGAAAGCTCAGGGCAAGCATCTGAGTTTGGAGAGGGCAGCCTTCCGTTCCCCAGAAGAACACAACAAGGATATTGCTAAACACCCAAGACATGACAAACGGGGGGGGGGCAGTGCAGGCTTTGCTCTAGGAAGGGTGGAGTGGGGAGGAGAGACAAAGGGCAGTGTCACAAACGGTTCCAAAGAACGCCTTTTATGAGTCACTTACGAATGTTAATGTGATGCAGAAAGAGGAAGCTTTTCTTTTGTTTTTAAGGGAAAGTACGGCATGATTTGTCTTTTCTTTTTCTCCACATTCAGCTTCTAGAGAAGCGAGAAGAAGTGTTGCACAGCATTGCTTTTTTGAAAATTTGCCAAGGCTGAAAAGGGAACTGATTCAGGAAACCTGCACTGTCGTTGCCATTCGGTGCAGTCGTTTCCAACTTACGATGACCCTAAGGTGAACCTTGTTGTTGTTCTGTGCCTTCAAGTTGCTTCTCGCTTATGGCAACTCCTATCACAGAGTTTCCTGGGGCCGAGAGCGTGTGACACGTCCAGGGCCATCCAGTGGATTTCCATGGCCAAGTGGGGATTTGAACCCTGGCCAAACCACTACATCACACTGGCTCTAAGGTGAACCTACTAAGGGATTTTTTTTTTCTTGGCAAGATTACTTCAAAGCCGGTTTGTCACTACCTTCCTCCGAGGCTGAGAGTGTGTGACTTGCCTGAGGTCACCCAGTGGGTTTCTGTGGCTAAGCAGGGATTCGAACTCTTGTCTGCCAGAGTCCGAGACCAGTATTCAAGCTACTGCATGCCCTGTTCTATCTCAAGATCTTATATGAATCTGGATATGGTCACAGCTTCTCTCAACTTCTTCGGTGTCCATCTCTCATAACTCTTTCCAAAGAGTGCCCAGACTCCTCTCCCGCTGTTCTGTATCTACAGAAGCATTGGCACTGTGGAGGATTCGAACACAGACTTTTGTCCTCCTGCATGGTACAAGCCAGAGAAGATGAGGCTGCTTTCTTTTCCTGGAGCGGTGGGGAACGTGTGACCTTCCAGATGTTGTCAGACTGCCGCTCCTGCCAGGCTTCTCTAGTACAGCCAACACTGAGGGATGATGGGAGCTACAGTTCAACAACGTCCAGAGGGCCAAATGTTTCCCATATTTCTTTGACGGAGATATGGAGCCATGAGGACAGACAAAGAGCCCTGTTGGATCAGAAGAAAGGATGCTCGGTCCAGTGTTCTGCTCGAACAGTGGCCAACTAGCAGAATGTGGGAAGACCGCTGGCAGGGCACGGGTGCCATCAAAGCGGCGCTGTTATTCCAGATTAACACCACTTCAAATATGCAGGGGCCAGGGGCCACACAAACATGACTTATTGCAGCCAAAGGAACCTCTAGCTGGCTTAAGGGTTTGTTGAAACTGGGATAATCATGGACATGAACTCTTTCCTTGGTGATCCTTCCCGTTCCCTCCTGCGTCCATATTACAGCCTCACGCCTGGCAACTGTCTCAGTTTGGCAGGGGCGGTCCTGAGTAATCCCCTACCATCCCACTTTTCAGCTGCTATTAAAATGTCCCAATTTCTCTTTCCGCTTTTTGCTTTCTCCCTTGGTGTACCTCCCTTGTTGCAAACCGAATTAAGAGTGCAAAAGGAGTTTGTGCTCAGTTGATTCAGCAAAAGGGAGAGGAGAGGAGGGGGTCGAGTCTTGCCTTTCCCAGCAGATTCCAGCAAAAGGAAAGTATGTTCTCCCTTATTAATAACTTTTGCCGTCCTGACCACGCTCTGGTGTTGCTTGGCCGCATGCACCCCTGAAAGGTTGGTGGGTAGGAAAGGATGGGGGAAATGAGCAACCTTCACAGTTCTGAAGATTCCCCACACAGAAGATACTTGAGAGCGCCAAGCAACATACAGGATTTTAGAGAAAACAGGGACAGAGATCAGCACTCGTAGGCCACTTCCGCACTAGACAGTTACGGTGCTATTATTCCACTTTCAACTTTCAGTTCTGCAAACGCCAGCATTCCACAGGACGCTGAACGTGGAATAACACCGCTGTAACAGTCTAGTACAGAAACGGCCACGGCAACATCTGAAGCAGCGGTGAGGAAGGCTTGTCCTTGGAGGTGTTTTGAGCCACAGCGCCCATCAGGCACCCACAGACTGGGGAACGGAAAGGGACTGTGCGAGTTACGGCCGAAGCATCTGGAGGACGAGAGGTTCGCCCCCACTGCCCCTGTCTTCCAGGCTGGGGCTTCACGTTTCAACATCACAATACTCCTTCTCCCATGAAAGCGCGTGCTGCTTTTGCGCCTCCGAGCACCTGCAGGCAGCTCACCCGCACCAAGGCTGCCCGCCCCGCGGCTTCGTGGCTGAGCGCGCTCTCCCTGCCCGGCACAAACCCGCGCCGACGCGTCCCCCGCCTCTGCCCGCCGCGGCTCCACCGCCCATCCAGCAGGGGGCGCCCTCCAGCCCTCCCACGGAAAGAGACATAAGCCGCACACCACCGCCCCGCCACCAGAGGGCGCGAGTTAACGCTTTCGTCTAGTCTGTTCCTCTTCCTATAGGGGGCGCCGGCCATCGCCCGGCCGGAGACGCTTCCGAGAGAGAGAATGCTCGTGATTGGTGGGAAAACCCTCGCAACGTTGCGACAGGATGAAAGCTTTACTGTGATTGGTCGCCACAGGGCTTTGAGCCTTGGAAGCCCCAGATGTAGAGGGGGGTGTCCCCGTTTTCATAGATTTTTGCTCCCCCCGCCTTCAAGTCTCAGCTTCATCATGAAACCGGGCAGAGTGGACTTCTCAGGGCTATTTTGGGCGCCATCCCTTTTAGACGAAAGTGATTGCGGACCAATCAGCTTGCCGCACTGGCGTCTGTTGCTAGGCAGATTATGGTAATGAGCTCATGCGGACGCGCCCCCCCCCGTTCTGCAGCTACCATTGTGAGGTGAGGATAGGTGGGCGGGTTTGATCTGTGGTGGGGCCCTGGGAGCCGGCTTGGACACGACACCTTCACCGAACCCCCTCAGGTAAAACGATGGGCCGGTCCGGGGAGGGAGTTTGGCTTGAGGTTCTCGCAAGGCCCCGTTAGGGGTTTTTTGGGGTTGTTGTTTTAGTCGCACCCAAGATGGCGCCGGGACCGGGACAAACCGTTCGCTCCCGCGGGTGGGGGAAGAGGTGTAGGGCCTTGTTTTTCACCCCTCCCTTCTGGAGAGGTACAGTCCGCTCCCCCCTCTCCGCCCTGATCGGGATACCCCATCCGCCCCGGACAGAGGGAAGAAAGGGCTGCCCCCATCTGGGCCTCCCCTCCTCCCCGCTTGGTATAGTCCGGGCCCCGGCACCTCACTGGAGCGGGGGGGTGTTGAAGCCATTTTTAATGCCCCCCCTTCCAGGCATTGTAGGTGTTTCCCCCTACCGAAGGCGACTTTGTCTCCCCCTGACCCGCCTTTCGACTTCCTTATTCCCGCTGCTTCCATGCGTCCCCGTTTTAAAAACGCCGTACGGCGTAATCTCGGTGCTTTTGCTCTCCCCCCTCCCATCGACCAGAGTGGTTGGGACGGCCGGGGGATGACCGTTGGGCACGAGCCGCTGGGGCTGTTGACGCCCTCGCGCTGGGGGGAGTCGGAGCTTTGGCAGCCTCGGAGTTGCCGGGGCGGCTGCGGGATTCGATTGGCTGGGCGCTTTCGCGCGCCCCCTTTTCTCTGCGGGGCGGGGCCGGTTACCTGGGCGGCTGGAGGGGCTTCCTCCCCATTTTTCTTTCTCCCCAGGAAGAGGGGGCCCCGCTTGGTGCCCCGCGTTTGCCCACAAAGCGACGTCCACATGCCACTGTAGCCTGATGGTGGTTCTTCTAACCACAGCTCGGCCCTGTCCTGCTTTGGTACACGCGCATTGGGGTGTGGAAAAAACAAGAAACTTGCTAAAATGAGAATGCCTCAGCTCCTCCAATCGCCTGGCTTTATGTGGACTGAAGTATTTGATGAAAAACAAGGAAGGGGCTTGTGTCGTCTTAGGCCATTTCTGCACTAGATTGTTATAGTGCTGTTACTCCAATTTCAACACCCTGTGGAATCCTGGGGTTGGCAGTTGAGCTGCCAACCCCAGGATTCCATGGGACGTTGGAAGTGGAATAATAGCGCTGTAACAGCTGCAAACCCCAGGATTCCATAGGATGTTAGAAGTGGAATAATAGCACTATCACAGTCTAGTGCGGAACTGGCCTTAGAAGGAAGCATGAAGGATTCCGGCAGTGGCACCTCGGTGAAACAAGTGCTGCTGGATTCCTTTACACCTTTTTCTAATGCCAGTGCAGACCAAAATGGTTATATTTGAATGTTTTTGGCATGAGTATTTGTGGACTCCAGACCGTGTGGTCAGATCCAAATAGTCTGGATTCCATAAAGATCTATAGCAGCTAAAACCAATGAGTCTAAGGTGCCACAGAATTGTTTTTGCTGCAACATACTGACAGAAGTTTTAAATGTTTTGCTAATTTAAAAAAAATGGCAGGCATGGACAGTCCGCATTGGCATGCTGTCGCGTTGGCCTCAGTTCCTACCTTCACCACCCCATTTCGTCCGTATGCACTCGCTTGTTTGTACTCTCTCAATGTGCCTATCTTTTTTACTAATAGGTACTCCTTTGCAGTTCATCCTATGTGATTATATACTATAAAATAGGCCTCTTTCAAATCTCCTTCGAAATGGGATAAAAGCTGAGCCCCCATTATCTGAAATGCTTGCAACCAGAAGTGTTCTGTACATTGGTTTTTTAAAAAGTATTTTATTCATTTTTTTTAATAGAGTACCTTTTTGGAATAGTCTTGCATCTCATTCATTTGCTAGTTGCATGTGAGATGCAAGGCTGGAGAAAGACCGAGAATCTGTGAAATGGCAGAAATCCAAGTGTAGTGCTTGGTATAAATCCATGCCTCCTGCATTTCCTCAGTCTTTCTTTGTCACCGTCGTCTGCCCACTTCCACTTTCGAGGTGGCGGCTGCAGTGCTCCTGCTTTTTTGTCTCTCCGATCCTCAGTCTCTCTTTGTTGCCTACCAGTCTCGCACTTCTGCCTTCACGGCTGTGACTGCAGTGCTGCTGCTCGTCCATCTTTCAGATCTCAGGAATGCTGCAGCCACCACCTCAACAGCAGCTGGTGCTAAAAAGAGAGACTGAGGATCTGAGAGACAAGCAGTTCTGGCAGCTCAAGGGCAGAAGCAGGTGTCAGGAAAAGTTTTGGAGATTTGTGGATTTCTGGATAAGGTTCACTCAACCTTTAGTAGATTGCATCTCACATTGGCAATCTGGATAATATGCATCCCTCCCCCTTTTTTTTTTAATTCTCTTTAAAATTTTCTAAAGCTGATACAGGTGACTGCTTCCTTTCCCACAAATTAGCAGTCAGTGTAGGTAAAAGCAACAACAATTTACTGAAGATGCAAAGGAGTTCCGTAGCCATTTTACCACAAAATGGCAATTGCTAGATGGTAATGTGCATATATATCTTTGCTATTTGATAAGAGTGATACTGAAAACCAAGCTGCCTCCTCCGCCTATTGTTTTTATCACACGTTTATTTTAAAACATTTGAATTTTCCCTTTCTGGTCTTCAAAACAGTTGTTATCAAGTACTCATTTCCTTCCACGTACTAAATGTAATCCCAGTTCTCCAAGTGCTAGCTTTAAGCAGTCTAATGACACTGTCGATTTCCAGGAAGGAGACATTAGCTAAATGGGTGGGGAACCCAACCTTTCCAGAAGTACAGTACATCTTTGGGGGCAGGCAATCTCAGAAAGGGGTCTTAAAAACAGGTGGTTAAATAAATGCAAGCTTGTCTCATTGTGGAAGCTAAGCAAGGCTGGGCATGATTCCTGCTTAGATGGAGGACCAGCAGGTATTTCCAGGTAGGACTAGCTTAGAATTCTTCCAGAAACCCTTGAGAGCTACAGCCAGTACTAGGCTACATGGATGAAGGAAGCTTGAGTTTGAATATAAATAGGTAAAGATTGCTAACTGTTGCAAGTGTGGAATAGAAAACCAGGTAGTAAGTGAGAGGGCACAAGGTATCATGTAGGAGAGCATGGCAGGCTGACTAACTGAAACAATGGCACATTACAAGATCCTCAGATAGCAACCTGAATTAGCTCCCCCACACAGAAGGGGGCTGCCAGGAGTTTGTCTTAAAAATACTGAAAAAATCTTGTCTGAGATGGCCAAATATTCTACATTTTCACACACACTACTATTGGTAGATGGGGGAAAAACTCCTTCCCACTTAGTATAGAATCTATTGATCTCCCCAACAACGGTTTTATGATGCATGATCCTGTACATTGGCAGATGCCATTGGGTAAATTTTTCCTTATCATTTGGTAAGAATTTCCTCTCCCTTGTAGTTTTGATCATATATATGGACTCTTTGAGGTGATAGCTATAGGCGGAAATGATGGTACTTTTCAGCTAATAGGGCACTTTGCGTTGTTGTGTGCATTTCTGACTTAAGGCAACTCTAGGGTAAACTTACCACACTGTTTTCTTTGCAAGATTTGTTCAGAGATTTGTTCAGTGGCCAAGGGGTTGTTGGCTTCTTCTGGGTCTGTGAGAGTTTGACTTGCTCAGGATCACCCAGTGGATTTCCATGGCTGAGCAGGATTTTGGAGTGGTCTCCCAGTGTCCTGGCCCAGCACTCAAACCACAACACTACAGGGGTGCTATAGGGTTCCACATGGCCTGTCTTTTTCTTCTCCAGTGCCATTGACTCTTTGAGGATTCTTATTATTTCATCTAAAAATACCTTATTCCAACATGCTGACATGATGAATGAGCCATATCTGTAAACACATGAAGTCGTAGGGTACATACTAGAACTTGTAAAAGATGCTTTTTCTAGGCTTCCAGAGCCAGCATGTCCATTGGCTGTATTGTTGGGGAGATGCTGAGAGTTCTTCCCAAAGTAACATTTTCAAGCTCTGTTGGACCCAGGCGAGACATTGTCCATTGCATATTTGCAGATGTGTGTCTCCATTTTACAAGGTTCACTGTCTGGATATGCTGGAAACATCTAAAATATGACATGTCCATGTTGGTCAATTTACACAGAAATTTTATTTCCTCAGAACGGTTTAAAGATACATCCCTTCTGTTGTGACTAATGATGTGCAGATGCTCACACAATCCAAGGCTTGTTTCTTTTCCTAGCTACAGATTATTTATTGTGATGAGATTACCATTCATGCCTAATTGTAAAGTGCGGTGTGGGCTTTTTCGTCACGGACACACACGGGGCTGGTTCACTAATAATGATAGTTAATGATGTTTTAGGATTATGTAGATGAGTGTGAGAGCTTGAGTAACTAGAAGATGGAAGCTTTCATGGCATTTTTCAGCTGGCTATGCAAATGTAATGCAGGTTTTCTGAGAATGTACCAAAAGGAAGGAGATATTCGCTGTCCCCTTTGTGCATTATGAGAATTTTTCTAATATCCATCCAGCAGTTAAATGATTGGGAAGAAGGTTTGGTTTACTTTTATACATTTTCCTGGTAGGCAGGCATGTATTAAGCATTCCTATCTTATGGCAGAAGATGAATAGACAAGGGAGTAATGTGGGAGTTTTTGCATGTTACATAAACATGGTGTCAAAAGGTGTACTAAAGCAGCTTAAATCCAAATATTTTGTGTTTACTGGTTAGTGGATTGCCTGCCTATCTTCTAAAGATAAGGCAATATTAAAAAGTCATGTGGAAATTAACAGAAAAGATTTCATTGCCCTTGTGGTGTAAGCTCTTATCAATATTTAGCATTTTTCTTTTAATTACCCTGTTGATATTGAACAGGTTGATTCCCTTTGACCACATGATTCAGCATCTGCAATCTTGGGTTGCTATGGCAACTGCTACCCCCACAGCAACCATCCAGCAACTTTTCTGCTGCAGAAACTGGGGCATCCAATTCAGTGGCAGAAAAGCACTGACAAAATTAACTGTTTCGCTTAAAAATTCCAATAATTCATTATTGGTTTGTTAGTGTTGGTGCCCTTCACAGTCCCCTCTGTTACAGCTATTCGTATAAGCTGGGTCTGTCGCTACACACAGAGGGATACAAGATGTTTTAAGGAAAGGACACGTGGTGTTCAGAAAGCTGCAGTGTTCCAAAGTATGGCTGTGCGATGCTGCTGCCTGTCATAGTTGTATCGGAATAACCGCAGCAGTCAATGTGTCAATTATCAAATAGATACTACGTTCACAATGTAAGCTACAATTGAATTCAACGCTTTTACTTTCTTAAACTCTCATTCTTTATTTACTCATTATCAATTGTTATTACTTTATCAAACCGCTGCTCCCTATTTCAACTGTATAGATTTGGTGTCAAGGAAAGATGGGGGCAGAATGATTATCTTCATTCATAAATCATGATCAGTGACAGTTTTCAAGTCAACATTTTAATTTCATGTTGTGTTATGCTCTGTTTTTTTTCTTCCCCATCCTTATGCTTTCATCATCTAGCAACTTCAGTCGATCTGCAGTCATAATTGGGACGCTATGATTGTAAGATCTTTTTTCATTCAGATTTTTTTCTAGGCTTCAGTCTCCATTGCCCCAACCTTATAATAAATTACCTATCATAAACTACCGTAAAGTACATTAGTATTTAAAAGCACCATGATGACACCTGTGGCTATTAGATTTTTTACAAATGAATTCTGAAAGTGAAAGATGACCTATATCATCTCTTCATGTTAACTACCCCTTTACAAGTCTCTTGAGTTAAAAGAGAAGTTACATTGATCTTGAGAGCTGAAATTCAGTTGCTAGCTGCCAGTAAAGATTAACTTGCATATGGTGGATATATACATAATTGTTCCATGACATTTTACTTGTGAAAAACTACAAAATGCTGGATGTGTTCATTAGTTTTACGGAAATAAAGCCATTAACACTTTGTAAGCTGCTTTGGTGTCCTTTTTGGCTGTAGACTGGGGTAGAAGTAAATAAATAAATAATCAGATATTTCTTTTGGGATTGGTTGAATCTTTTTTGTAATATTGTCCCAAAAAGGAAAATGACCGATACTTTGCCATACGGTTGAAACAGTCCAGCACATTTTTAAAAAAATTGTTTTAAAAGGTTATATCTTTAGATTTCCTTGAAGAGCAACTCAAGATGGCACATACAGTTCTTTAAAAATACATATTTAGAACACAAGCAACAATAATTTTCTAAAAATAGATTCACGTGGGCTAAAATGTTCAGTGACTATTCAAACTAGATTTTACTGCTTCAAATGGCGTGTTAAGACTCAATGCATCTCTCTTTGCAGAGTGCTGCATAAGGTGAGTGCAATCTCTTACTAACGTCTAGATCTTTTTTGTCTTCACATTTAGCCTCATGAGGCTTGGAGGTACCCCAAATGACACTCAGACCATGTGGAATAGAATGTATGGACAGAGGTGGTTGTTGAAGTACTCTCTGTCCCATGCTGTTTAAGACTTAAAAGGTCATTGCCAGCACCTTGATTTGCATTTGGATATGTTATTTTATTTTATTGCCTTGCATTTCTACCTGCGTAGGACCGAAGGTGACAAGGAAGCAGCAAGTACAATTCAATTGAAATAGGCAGCGTGTGGTCAGAACACCTTGGTCCCATCAGCAGCCAAACTGCCCAGTTTTGCACCTTCTGAAGTTCAGACACACTTTAGGAGTAACCCTGTGGTTGAACACATTACAGTAGTTTACTACAGATAACTAGAGCAGTGGTTCTCAACCTATGGGTCCCCAGATGTTCGTGGACTTCAGCTCCCAGAAGCCCTAGCCACTATGGCCAGTGCTCAGGGCTTCTGGGAGCTGAAGTCCATGAACATCTGGGGACCCACAGATTGAGAACCACTGAACTAGAGCATAAGTGACTGTGGGGAGATCAGCCTTTGTCAGGAATGTTTGTAGGTAGTGCATCTGATACTAGAGAATTCCCTTAATGCTGAGTTCTGAAGAACTTGCCATATTAATGCATGTTGACTTCAGTTTGCTCCTTCCACTTACCAAAAAACAGTATCCCTTTGCCACAGATAGCAGTGACAAAGGGCATTACTCATACCAATTGACTCATAAGTGGGATTGAATGCATTTGAAGCCATATATCTGGAAGAACCAAGAATCTGTATATTCTGAATGAAGCAAACCTACATCTTTCACCAAGGTAATAAAAAATCTGCGGCCAAGAAAGCTACATATTGCATATTAGGCTGTATTTTGCAAATTAAGCATACATCAGTAACTGCAGGACAAATCTGCCTGCAATTATTCAGATTAAGCAGATACATCTATTGGAACAGGGACAGTTTGGTAGCACTATGACAAATGCAAAAAAGGGAAAGTTATAGGACAGCTATAGGGGAAAATCTGAATATATTTTCATGCTAAATAAGAAATGGTAGTAGTTCACTTGTGTTGAGGTTGGTGTGTTCAAAAGCAATAGTACACCCCGAGTTAAAGAATCTTAGGTAGTAGGTATGGGAGAGAAATCTACCCAAATCCCTGAAAAACTGCAGTCAGACAGCCGACTAGAAAGACAGAACACTGAATGGTTTCACTGTAATTTTGCTCTTACGGCCCTTTGTTTATGCTGTCATGTTTTTCCATGAATGCAAAGTTTTGGAAAGAAAATGTATGTAAATGAAGAATGTCAGCATGCATAGCTGAGAAACAATGGCAAGGGTCAGCTGGTTGAAATCCCATTCAGGTGCTCATCCTTGTAATTTGTCACTGGGAATAAGCAGCCATGTTGATGGACAATAATCTTTACAAGACATTGAAGAACTCTTAGTTTCTGACCAAGACACTGCTTATTCTTCCTTTGAGCTTTTTGGATTTTACCAGACATCTGCCCCTTGTTTTTAGCCCTTTTTCCCCAGCCATGGATTCTAGAAACCCACTTAACTTATGCACAAACACACAGACCCACACAGAATAATTAGCTGTCTGGATGCAATATGGTATGATAACTCCCTTAAAGGGGTATAAAATATACAAAGCCCTGAACAAAAGTGTGCTTGGCAGTTCATTAGATCTTATGGAAGGACCTTCTAATCCTCTATGTAAATGCTTATCAGTGAAATCTCAACCTTGATCTTAAATGTTTGTAACAGAACCTACACGGATTATGTATAGGACTCTCATAATCCCCCAAATCTGGGCAAATAACTCTAATTTGCATTGTAATTATACACATTCAGTTTATTAATTGTTGCATTTTTCTTCAGCTATGTTTCAACCTTCATACCATTACTAATTAATTAATTAATTCAATTTGTATCCTACCTTCCTTCCAGCATAGAATCCAAAGCGGTTTACAGTAAATTAAAATGAAGTACATATAAAATACTGTTAGTACAAAAGTTTAAAAAAAACAAACAGATAATTCTGTTAAAAACACGAAACAGTTTAAAACAGCATTTTAAACAGCCATTTCTTGGAGAACTGTTTCACAAAAAAGTGTCTCTGCCTTTTTTTTATTTTATTTTTTTAGATTTGGGAACCAAGGGGCCCATTCACACTACATGACTGTAGTACATAGTTGAAGAGCTATCATTCCAGTTTGACAGCCATAGTCCCAATTCCTGTGGAATCCTGGAACTGGTAGTTTGGTGAGGCAGTGGAGCACTCTGGCTGAGAATTCTACATGCCACCCCCTAATCTGCAAATCTCAGGATTTCAAAGGACTGAGTCATGACGGGAAAAGTGGAATAATAGCACTATAATTCTGTAGTGTGAATGGGGCTCTGCTCAGATGGTGGTCCAAGAGAGCACCAGGTAGTACGCCTAGAGCCTGGATAAAACTTGGCCAAACCAGAGTTATAACTACCTTTTTCTTGCTATTATGCTGTTGCCATGGCAGACTGATCCTGATTTAGTCTGCAGTCCGACACACACTGAAATGGGAGTAAGTCTCGGTTATTTAATTGGTGCTTGCTTCTGACTCTAAGGCCATTTCCACACTAAACTGTTATAGTGCTATTATCCAACTTTCAACATCCTGTGGAATTCTGGGGTTTGTAGTTTACTGGGTTCAAAGAGCTCTCTGGCTGAGAATCCTAAATACCCCTCCCCCAGGATTCCATAGGATGTTGAAAGTGGAATAATAGCACTATAACCGTGTGGTGTGGAAATGGCCTAAGTTGATATGTGTACAATTTCTGGAGCATTGTGCTTTTTGGAATGATAACATGTATGGACAAAAATGTCTTATTTACATAATACTAGTGGGTGGTGACTTAGTGGTACTGCTAGTATATGCCTTATATTAAATTGTGTTAGCCTGCTGCTTTTTGTTTGGATCCATGGAAACTAAACACTCTATGATTTCCTTCGTATTAACTTGCCCTGTAGTAGCCAAGCACCTTTCTAATGTGTTTGTGACCACCTGCTGTCATTACTAGCTGTGCAAACCAAATTCTAACAAACTTGTGAAACCAGCTTCAGAGCAAGGCTCTTTTAAGATTAGGGATTTATTTATTTTCCCCCCTCTATAGAGGATGTTAATATATGTCCTTACCAGTTTTGTATGCTGCATGAGTAGTAGGAGAAAAATTGTTGAAGAGTAAATATTGAAATGTGACTTTCTCTTCTAGATACCTTTATACTCATGCAAATCCTGGGCAGATGAGATGGCTCATTTTGAAATTATAGAGTGTTTCTGATTTTTGAAGGGAAATTTTCCTCTTGGCTACTAGTTCTAGATGTTCTGGTGAACTGGCTGAGTTTCTCACAATCATGAACGTATCTGAAAATAAGGATGGTGTGGAAGAGGTAGAAACTGATGGTCAGCAAGCTGCTTTTCTCTAGAAATGAACAGAGCAAGATTATTCCTAATCTAATCATGCATTATTTTGTTGGATTTCAAGGCTTATACACACAGTACATTATGTAATATAATTTTGGCAGTAGCCTTAGAGTTGCTGGAAGAGAACAATGAGCTTTTCTCTTCCTCTATTGTTTCCCTTAAGGAAAGCACAGCAGCAACTACACATCTGACACATTTACTGTGTGATACAATAAACCTGAAGTGAAACAAAGAGAGCAAGTGAGAATTGCAATAAGATGTATATAGTGCTTAGAAAAATTAGGCGGTTTATACATGGCAAAGAACCATTATAGCAAACACCAGCATGCAGTGCTCATGTCTGGTGTTCTGGCTGGCGATTGTTCTTTCAGTATAACCCCATGCTGCTGCCACCCTGCCTTCACTGTATTGTTTCTGATTTTGCCCCTTAAATAGCTTTTTTAGTTCTGCAAACTTTCGCATCTCCTCCATCCCATCCTCTGGTCACGCTGACATTAGTAGCCCTATTTTGACATCCCTGCCCACATTACGCAGCACCTGAGTTTGCTTGTCCCCTAAGCCATGCAAGAAATGTGATTCTCTGGATGTTGTTGAACTACAATTCACATCATTCCTCACATATCTTCCAGTGTTTCACAAATGAAAACCAGGATACGTATAGTCAAGCAACATCAGAGTGTGGTCAAGATGGCAAATGTTATTAATGAGGAAGAACACAGCAACTAGGAGAGTTTGCAGTTTGTTTTTTCTCTCAGCCTGATGGGAAAGCAAGATTTAACACCTCTTTTCCTCTCCTTCCTGCCAAGTTAATTGTTGACAAACTACGTTTGCTCTTCAAACACAGTTTGCAGCAATTGAAGCACACTGAGGAGAATGGGGTAAGTGGAAGGTAGAGAGAGAAACTAGGACATTTTAAAAGCAGCTGAAAAAGTGGAACAAAAAAGTTCTTTCGTGTTTTGGTTAGTGTAGGTGTTAGTGTCAGTGTAGAAAGGATGTATTTCATGCAATAGGTTAGAGGTTTTTTAGTAACGGATTTTACTGTTACGTCTTGGCTTCAGTTTAGTTTAATTCCATCTCATTTAGCCCTAGTTTTAGTTGTTTATGTATAGTTTGTTTCTCCCCTGCTTTTTCTTCCTCTGTAGTTGTGAATTAGTTCGTTTGTGTATCTGAACTGAAATTAATAAATATTAAATCGTTAAAAAAGTGGGACAGCAGAGGGTTAATCAGAAGTGACGCTTACAAATCAGACCAGTTGGTGTGTATGAGATACAGCTAGTGATACAGTGACAATACACCTTTACATGGTGGTCTGTTGCCAGATGCCCACCATTTCATGCATTATTGTATGATCAAGAAACAGAAGTCAGATGGGAAAATGCAGGTAATGGGATTACTGATGCAGAGAACACAGCTGTGGAGATGGGACTGCCTTGCATCTCACATAACCTTTGTGTGCCAGAATTCAGGTGTCATATACATGAATGGTTACCATTCATTCTTATATGAGAAAGCAGAATTATGTGTTTAGGAAAAAGACTGTAACAGGTCCAAAATCTGCCTGCTGCTCTTGATTTTGGTAGGCCTACCTATGGCCCACTGGAATGATATAATAGAAGTTCCTGGGCATTTCCACACACAATTTTCCAGGGATCTCTACAAATATATAGGTCTTTTATTTTACTCATAAAGCAATAATAAGGAAACCATTGATCTGGTCGTATTGTTTAAAGACCTATGATGTAAAAGAGTTTAGCCCAGTTAATTTATTAAAACACACACACACACACACACTCTTTTAAGTTGCCCCAGTACCTGAAGCCATTTCCCACCACAGAGATATGTCCATGTTTTAACCATCTGTCCAGTTTCTATTTCTGTTGCACGTATGGTGTATAAAGTCTGTGCATGTACACTGTCTGATTATTTCCATGCAGCCTAGAGCCACCAGCTCCGGAGTTCCTCGTAACCATAAGTGTGTTTGATTAATGTGAATGTACAGAAGAAGCAGTTGTCGTGACCCTGTAGTCAACCAGGTTCTAAAGTGGTAGCACGTTCCAGCACTTTTGCTGCTGTGAGAGCATGTTTGTGTCAAAAACATCTCAGCAAAAGCACAGACTTCCCTTCCTCTACATACTGTGATAATTATGCTCAGTGTGGGATGTAGCTTTTTTGTAGGCATTTGTGGTGCTGTTTCCACACATAATGAGTCACTTTGCTCTGAAAGGCCGCATGGCAACCCACAGCACAATTCTATAGAAAATTCACCTCTCATAGTAATCTTGCAGTCTTTGAGTATACCTTGCAGTGAAGGAATATCCAGACCTTGGCGACTATGACACAGGATTAATAGCAGCTTACAAGGGTAGAACAAGGATTTCTAACCCATGTCCCTGCCATTCCATATCCTGGGTTTAAAGTACCGAAGTCCTGGTGCATACATTCTGAACAGAAGACTGCTTTTCAGGCCTGTCTTCTGTCAAGGTTGCCTTTACACATTATGTATTTTTATACGCAGATGTAGATCTATAATCTGTGTGCAATGCAGCTTTCAAATACATACTTATGTATTAAAAGTGCCACCATGATTCTCACATATGTTGGTGTTAGGGATGTACATGGAAGATTTTTCTTATTGCTGTGATCTGTATATTGATAACATAAAGTTCTGATATTCTATATCCTTTCTCTCTGATGTTTTTTAATTGAGAACTAGTGTATTTACCTGGTGTTGCCTGGGATTTTATTTTCTCATTGGTAACTTTTGCCCATGTTCCCCAGTCCAGTCTGTATTCAGAGTTGTTGACATACAGAGGTTGGGTTCGGAGGGGACTTGCTGCTAGGCCTTGTCTCCATAGCAACCGGCCTATTCAGAGCTCTCTGGCTGAGAATTCTAAAGGCCCCTTCCTGAACTGCCAACCTTCACAGCCAGCCAATCATATGAGGTCTTCGCCTCACACAACCAATCATATGAGATCTGCGCCTGGCTGACACAGACAAACAGACAAGACCATTCACAAACTTTGACTATTATATTGTAGATTCTTCTGTTCTGGGGAGCCTCCAGTTGGAGAGAGTTCTGACAAGAAGATTTCATGACTGCTGTTTCCATTGTTGATCCAAAATAAACTATCCTTTCTTGGGGACACCTGGCTACCCCAACTGTGTTGGTCTGGGGCAGGCTCCTGTAGAACTGAAACAAGGTCTAAAGTCTCACTATTTGGCCAGTTTGGAACATGACAATTTGAATGATGCCCAGATTTCTTTCATGGTGACAGAATCTCCATGGCCCTTGTTGGCTGGGAGTTCTTTATAGTGTGCTTTGGCATTTCTGGACCAGAGAGCTGGTAGTCCTTGCTACCACCTGCTTGACCTTTCCTATATAGCTCGTAGTCCTGTCTTCCCTGTTCTCCATCTTGCTGCTGGATTCCATCTACTTCCTTCGCACAACCAACATCATTTACTGCATTCTCAATAGTCTTTTTATGGATTCTTCTGATAGCTCAAGCTAGCAGCAAACCTTTCCTTGGGGAGCTCTTGGCTGCTAGCCCAGATTTTGGTCTTCTCCTTTGATGTTCATGTGGCATTGGGGCAGACTTTTTCCCCTGCTCTAGAGACCGTTACTCCATTGATGAGTTTGTGAATCTGTCACTTTCATTTCCAAGGCTCTGACTGCTGGAGCAGCCATTATGGTATATGAAAGTGCACTTTTTTTGTTCCTGCTGCAATGGGACAGTTTGAAATGCTATTCTACAGCAGCTACCAGGTGTTATGTAAGTCTGCAACATGAAGAGGTACCAGTGCTAGGTTGTGTAAATGTTTATCCAGTGTGATCAGCCAGGGCCTGGAAAACTGGCCTTGCCAAGTGTGGGATTCTTGGAGCTATAGTCCTGAAAAAGCCACTGAGATGCAGTGGTGTGAGTGTTGGACTCATACCTGAGTTCAGATCTCTGTTCAGCCATGGAAGCCCACTGGATGACCTTATGCAAGTCATTCTCTCTCAGCCTCAGAGGAAGGCAAAGGCAAACCGCCCTCTTAACAAATCTTCCCAAGAAAACCCCATGACAGGTTTGCCTTATGGTCAGCATAAGTTGGAAATGATCTGAAGATATACAGTGACAGTTGCAAAAAGTACATTTTCTAAATTTGGAATAATAGCACTATAACAATACAGTGCTGAAATGACCTTAGAATGCAGTACATTCTGCTGCATTTTTATTGCATGCATCTTCTCACTTCCTGCTTTAATGTTTCATTCATGTTGTACACTGAATATACATGCTTTTACTATGCAAATTGGGAATTAGCTCAAAGTCATAGTAGAAGGAAAGACATGACAGAGAAAGCCTATGATTCTTAAGGATCTCTTCTGAGTGAAGCTTTCCTTACTGACAATGCAATCCTATACATCTCTATTCAGAAGTAAACCCACAGATTTCAATCACGTTTCTAAATAAATTGGAATTAAATTTCCAAATAAACATGTGTAGGATTATAGCCTGAACCCTTAATTCCTTGCTGTCTTTTACAGATTAAAAACAAAATTAAGAAGAATGATTAACTCAGAAATATTATTAAAATGAATCAAACAGTCCCACCACACTGTTCCTTTTTTAATTACTGCAGAAATTAGAATTTGAGCTGATCACCTCATAAGGGTGTGTGTGCTTATTTATTTATTTGTTTGTTTGTTTATCATTATCATGTTTATCATTATCATTGTTTATCATTTATCATGTCTATCACTCATGAGCTGTGACTCTGAAAGAGAAATGGCTTTTCCATATAATGAGTTTGGTGATAAAAATGACAAAAAGCCCCTTTTTTCATTCTCCAGATTGAGACTCCATCAATTCAATATATGTCTTGAGCAGATTTATTTTCAAACGAAATTTCTCAAAATAGAAGGCTGGTGAAGTCAGTACCTGAATCACTGCAACAACAGTTTAATGCATAATAGGTTCTTTTAAAAAGGAGCTGCCTAATGCATTTTATCATTTCCTCAGTATCTGCACAGGAGAGATTGGTCTTTCTTCTCTTTCAGTCATCTTGGTTCATTCATCACTGAAAAAGAGTATACTTCTACATTAATAGACACTGAGGAATCTTGGCTTGCTGCGCCAAAAGGAGAGAGAAAATGTATAGTTTCATTGTAAGTCAAGGCAGGAAATCCTTTCCTCCATTTACTGCTTTTTGTTGTTGCTGTTAAGACAAAGCTGTCACAGAGTTTTTGTGGCAAGATTTGTTCAGCAGGGATTTGCCTTTTCCTTCCTTTGAGGCTGAGAGAGTATGACTTGCCTAAAGTTACCTGGCAGGTGTCTGTGGCTGATCATACCCCGATCTCCAGAGTCATAGTCCAATTTTCTAACCATTACATCATGCTAGTTCTCATACTAGCTGTTTTTTAAAATTATTCTTTAAATTCAATATTTTTTATTAACCCCCTCTAAAGCCATCCTGCCTTGCCTCTTGGAATTTATGTTCAAATAGCAAGAAACAGTCTTAAAAACGGGGGTCCATCATGTTTTTCTTCCCAGGTAATACTTCTGGAACTGAGGAGTTATGAAGCAGGTGATAGTGTTCAACCTGACTGCAAATTTCAGGTCTATCATACTGCTTGAAATGGTGGGAAACCTATGTGGACTCAAGGTCTTGGGAATTTGCTCTTCTTCATCTCAGGAAAAGCATCATGGTTGGTAGGGACCAACCACTCCTGTATCTTTGGCTGCAAAAGGAGCAGTTAGAAGGAGCCTATTTTCCTCCTTTCTTCCAGGAACAACCCTTATACAATGGGCAGAATACCTGCCCACATTTTGCAGATGAAAACTGAGACATAGGTGGACAAAAAACATCAGAATGTGGTTAAGATGGCAAGGAACGGCTAGGAAAGGGCTGCAGCAGTTGGCTTTTGCCTGCGCCCACTGGGAAAGGCAAGATTCCTTCCATTCCTCTCTCCCGCCCCATTAAATTGATTGAATACAAACTACTTTTGCACTTTGAAGTCAGTTTGCAGCAACTGAAGTTGGGAGAAAAAAAGAGGGGGAAGTGGGAAGGGGAGAAAGAAATAGAGACATTTTAAAAGTAGCTTAAAAATGGGACAATGAGAGAGGGTTAATTAGGGCTGTTGCCTGCCAAATCACGACAATTGGAGGGGACGGAATAGTACATTTATTAGGACCAACCATAGTTCCACAGTAGTGTACAAGTCTTCATGCTTTCCAGGATTCTTCAACTGAATCGGTGATGACAAATTAATCTGGAGCAGAAGGGGAAGAGAAAGAAGTATTGATGTCAAAATATTTTGGCTGGAGGTTTAAACCGTGGGATCTGTGATTAAACTCAGTCCCAGGATGGAGAGTGGTGGCTTGATGAATCAATGGGAAGTGTGAGGATATCCCATAACATATAGTACTGCCTGTTGGGGTGAAAACGAAATGGTGGGGCCTCATTTCTGGAACTTGGTAACTAAGTTCTAATGCATGGACCCCCCAACCTGCAGCTCTTCCTTCCTTACTCCTCTGAGCTTCTTTTCCTTTGATATCATGACATTTAGATGGGTAAATTGAGGACAATATTTCCAAATGGCTCTTTGAGTTTTCTTTTTAACTAAAGACTGGGGAATAACAACAATGACAGCTACTAATAGTTTAATGGACAAAGATGTTGGAGGAAGATGTTGTAGTCCTTTTTATCGCTGCCACGCTAGGGAAGATGGTGAAAGATTTTCACCATCTTCCCTAAAATACAGCGTAATTGTTCTCCTCCACTTTCAGCCTTCACGCACAATTTCCCAGGGGAAATTGCAGCGAAAGCACTGGATTAGAAAAATAAAAAGCAAAACAAGACTAATGATAAGTATCCAAAGTTTCGCATATGCTTCTGCTGAAATTTGTTATGTGCGATGAAGCCAAAACGTAACGTTATAAAAATTGGTTTCGAACTAGTATGGGTATGGACCACGGAAATGGAAATGACTGGTAGTTACGTCTCTCCTGCATGGTGCTTTGGCTGGGGGTGGGTGAGTGGGGTTCATCAGCATTTTTTTTCCTTCTCATCCATGATAGGATGAAGATACCTGCAGTAAAACTGATAACTGTAACAAAATTCTGAAGGGCATAGGATATTGGAAATGGAAAGAGGAGATTACTTGTTTTCACTTCATTTAACTTCATCATCCTTGTATTATTATTTTTTTAATTTCAGAACTAATAAGTCAAGCTTAATTAAACATTTTCCAGAAAAGGTTCTGTGTTTTGAACCTTATATTTCAAATATAGATGTTTATCTTATGTATGAAAAACATTGTTTCCCTTCATGTTTTCTCTGAACTGAACTTCAGGAATTGGGTAAGATTGTTTTCGTGTAGAGTCTTTCCATAAGCAAAGCCATGGAGATGTTTATATAGGATTGAGTCAAAAGTACAGTCATGCTGTAGAGATAGTGGAAAAATAGAGGTTGGGTAAGTATCAAAAGGGGTGAGCTGACCTTCTGGTATAATTAGGAAGGAAGAGGGAGAAACAGCAGATTAAATGGAGTTTCTCATATTGGAAAAAGTTCTGCCATTGACTTTGATAAAGTTTTGGAAACACCAAAAAAGGTTAAAAAGTTCACAGATTGCAACTTTTCAAAACAAATCCTCAGGTACTCTTAAAAACGGAACAATTTCCTCCAGTTTTCTGAAACAAGAGGGAGCCACTGACCACTTGTTCTTATCCCACAGTGATCTATATTTAGAAGATGGTAGTAGTGTTTAGATCACAGCACTTTCTCCTAAACACTCCAAGCTCTTCATAGACACTGTCTCCATCACTGTTAGCAAAAACTCTGTTACTTAATCACAGAACAAGACGTGAGAGAATGCTCCCAAGATAGGATTGCACTCAGTTTAAATCTCAGTATAAGGAAAATGCACAGGCCTCTGCTTATTCTTAGTGTTTTGTTTGTAATGCCTTCTGTCAGCATTATGTTGGTTTCCTCCTCCACGATGATGCCACAGTGCATTTATGTCCTCTTGTCACTTGCCTGTCCTTCGTTGCAGCAACCCGTAAGGGCACAGCATCTTCTGAGCTGACATAGTCTCCTACTCTCATCACGCCCACGCTGCTACCTTGCTATAAGAGGCTATCCTTAGGGACGTTGCAGACATGCAAAGGATTGGCTAAAGGTGCTGCATCACTCTCACATTGCAGCAAGCGGCATACGTTCCTTCTTCTGACACAACACAAGCTGTCACTGACATCCTGCTCTTGGCATTCCATGTTTTGCAGTGGTAGCTGTCAACTGCCTGCATGCTGTATGAAAATAAAAAAGCAGAAACAGCAAAAAGGGTACAGACAAGGCAGTGCACAGACAGAGCAAATATTAAGCTGCTACATCTGCTGGCTTGAAAAAGAAGTTGTAGAACATTCAGAATTTGGAGAAAATAAAATATCTCAGTGCAATGTTAGGGGATTTTACAACCATATGAAAAACTGTATTCCTCAGATCTGTTTTGATACATCTGCTCTGCTGTTCTCCAAGGTCTGTACCACTGGTATCGCTGTACTTCACATAATGAAAGCAATTTTGAGACCACAGATTTTATTTCTGTACTTTGACATTTCCCTACAAAACCTACAATGACTCCAGAGAGGCACTTTATGAGTCAATGGATCAGTCACTGAATATATGTAAGCCAAAACTGTGTTTGTGAACAAGATTTGCATCCTTTGTCAAAGTAACACAAAGTATGAGCTGACAGCATTGAGCACAATTTGATTTTTATTTTAAAAAAGTAAAATTTTACATCCTGCTTTCTCAAAGGAAAGGAAGTCGAAGCAGCTAACAAAAATGAAAACATACTCAATATTGGAAAATAATGTATTGGATCCCTACTTCATGGAATTTTATCTGTGGTCATATTTTTATGACAACATTTTGTTAAGACACTGTCTGAGCTGTTGGCCTAGGAGCAAATGGATGCTTCCTCAGGTGGTTCAGCAGGGAGCTCAGTCTTTGCTAGCAAAACAAGTTGCTCAGACAATAGTCCTGTGCAGGCATTTATTTGCAATACATTTAGGGCTGAAGTGCGACAGGATGTACGCGAGCAAGTAAGCAACCCCAAACATCTATTGTCTGATCAGTTGTTGAGTGTGAAAATCTACATTTGTTGTTACCTGTTGTCAAGTCAACTTCTTCTTCTAGTGACTCTATGAATGAAAGAGTTCCAAGAACTCTGGTCATCAGCTGCTCTGCTCAGGTCTTGTAGACTCAGGTCCATGGCATCCTTGATTGAATAAATCCAACTATAGTGTGGCCTTCCTCTTTTCCTTCTGCCTTCCATTTTTCCAAGCATTATTTTTTTCAGTGAGTCACATCGTCTCATGATAGGTCGACAGTATGGCAGCCTCAGTTCAGTCACCTTGGCTTCTTGTGAGAGTTCAGACCTGATCTGATCTAGGACCCGTTTACTCATCTTTTTGGCAGTCCATCTGCCATCTGCAGAAGTCTCTAGCAGCAGGTGATTTTCTTCCTGTGAACTTTCTTCATTGCCCAATTATGCCCATACATGGAAATGGGAAACACTATGCCATGAATTATTATGATTTTGGTATCTAACAAAGGTCTATATAGGAACTTTTACGTATACTTGGCTGAATGGCTTGTGAAGCTCAGATGCTATGGAACCCTGACAAGTTGAATCTCCTTAACAAGTCCCAGTATAAACCTTAGTGTATAGGACATTAAACCTTTGAAATGGCAGAGGGAGCTTGAGGTTGTGTGTTTGTGCTTGTAAATGTCCCATACCTACTTTAGCCCTACATGTGTTTTAGCCAGGTGCTTGCAAAAGGAAAGAAGCCAAGTTAAACTTGGTAGCTTTATAGGATCCAAGGATATCTTATTAGGTCTTTATATTATCTGATGGTAAACAGGTAGCTGTGGTAACCTACAACCCTCCAACCATCTGCAGACCAGTTGGTTTTTCTATATTACCTACAGGTTGCCACCATGGTGTAGGAAATAATGTGTGTAGCCCTTGTTGGCCAAGTCTTTGTCTTGAGCCCTTAGCATCTCACAGAGGCTCCTAAAATGTTAACAAATGTGCCCTGTTGGGTGGAATCTAAGTTGTATTACTGCAAAAGCTGAAACGTTTAGACAGTATTGACACTTTGTCATCATTCAGTTTTTCAAAGATAATACCCTCATATCCAAGGAATTATACCACATGTACTAGAAAGAGCTTGTTCTCAGCCTCCCAGGTTGTATACAAAAGTGCCTTTGGAATTCAAGCGGGGCAGGGGAGTTCAAGAGCATTCTGTGACACAGAGCAGGAGGGTGAGGCCAGAAAAGGAAAAGCTCAGCGGGAATGTAGACTCTCTGGTCTGGTTAAAATAGGCTTTTTGATCCTGGCAGCAGTGTTTTTCTCCCTGTTGTGAAAGTTCCTTGGCATACTGAAATCAGTATCTTTGGGTTTGCAGAAATGCATCTAGGCTTGCCAGGCGATCCTCATTTCAAGGAAGGGCTCATAATTCATTGTGAGAGTGCACCCATGCCGTAAGCCTTAATGGGTGTGTCTTCCCAGTGCCATAGCTTTCTTGAAACATGTACAACAGAATACTCTTTTCAGTGTCTCTTCTTGGGAAGAGAATTAACTTGGCAGGCTTTGATCTGTTGCTAAGCCTGAACTACCAAATGAGAGGCAACTTCTGGTGTTATAACAGAATGCAATCCATTCATATAAAGAAATCCATATTGTGTTGTTTTCCGAAACTGATACAGTGTTGATTTTAATACCATTCTGCTGAGAGACATTACTGTTTGCCTTTCCTACATTATTGATTTGAGTCTTCTGTAGGGGAAAAAAGTACCAGCTCAGAGCCTGTAGGAGTTTTATAATGCTAGCCAGATGAATAGCAAGCTCAGTCCTTGTTTTTCTCTCCACCCGCCTTAATTTACAAGCCAAATGACATTATGTGGGCATAAATTATGTCTAAAAATAATTTGCATTTAAAATTCAGATGGGTGGAGGAGTCAGTGAGGAGCCTTTTGCTTTCTTTCCTGTGCATTGGCAAGGGTTCCTGACTATTAGATCAGCTCAGCCAGCCAGTCAGTATAAAATAAAGTTAATTGGACTTGCTGAAAATCAAATGGCCTCAGCCTTGCACTAATTCCTAGGTCTGTGATTTAATAATGACACTGGAGACGAAGGACTGGAAAGGTGCTGCATGACTGTCTGAACCAATCAGCAGAGCTGTAAATTACCCTTCTGAGATTCCCAGTGGCAGATTGAGATGCTTGGTTACAGTCGCAAGGGGGTAGATAAAGCCATACATGGAAGCAATTTGTCAAGATTCCTGCGCTTATGGAAATGAGAGTTTAAGCTTCATTTTTAATTCTCTGTCTTTCTTTCTCAGCATGCCAGTTGCGAGGAAGGGCTGCACATGTGGAATGAGGAAGAAGAACCATTGATCAGAGAGGCAGCTGAATACTTAACTAGAACATTAAAACAAATTAATTAGGGATCTTTTTTAGTACACAGGGACAAGTCTGATGTAATAGTTCTTGTAGAGGTGATGAGTTTTGAAGGATGTTTAATGGGCACTTGGACAAATAGGTTATTTGGAGATTCCTTCCAAAATTCGGGCATAGAAGTGAAATATTGTATGAAACTTTTGAAACAGGATCATTTTTGTTATCGTGGGATAATGTCCTCTGTGAAATAGCACGAGGTGGCCTATTTGTGCAGGAAAAAAAAAACCCATACCGGCTGTCTCTGGCTTGCAAATGTACCACAAGCATTATTGCTACAGGGCACCCCCTCCTGGTCAGCATAAATGCAAGTGCTTCATCCTGAATTTCCTTGCAAATCTGATTTTACATGCTCTCAAAACTCATTTTGAGTTGTGTAATGTTTACAAAGAAGATATTTATCTATAATCTCCATTGTCTTCCATAATAGGCTGACAGATATCTAGGAATGGTGGTAGCTGATGGCTTGTAGGTCATTAGGATGGTGAATCTCCTGGGTTTTACGACATTTAGGTGCTGAACTTTTTGTGGGGATGCACCATCTCCTTGACATACATGGAAGCTACCACCCACCATGAAGAGGGGAATGATTTCATGAATGTCGTTCTCAAACATTCCTAACATCTGTGTTCTGTAGAATTTTATTACATCCTCTTAAACATATTCTGCATTAGGAGTGCTGATCATTTCAAGAAAGAAAGACACTTTCACAACAAGAGTGTCCTTTTGTCTCTGACTAGGAGTTACTTTATGACTTTGTTTACCTGTTCTTGTCAACAGTCTTAAAGATGCTCACTGCCAACTACCATACAAAAAATAGCATTGTGACTTTCCCTCACAAAAAGTTGGTGAGCCTGGTATGTCTAGGAGCACAAAGCCATTAATTTTAGAACAGAGTTTGGAGGAGTCCCTTTCTTTTTGGATTACAGCTCCCAGAATGCTTCATCTAGCAGGCGCAGTATGAATTGCAGCATATACCTCACATATGTGGGAAACTGACTGAAGCATCTCTTGGGAAAACATCCAGTTTGATTGCATTAACATAAATAACAAAGTTCATTTTTAGCACTGTAATGGCAAGCTATCCATCACTGTATCTGACCAAAGGCCAAGTATGGGAAGGTACCTTTATGTTTTCAGAATTCTTGGTTGACTGCTGGCTTGATGGCTAAGGCCATTTCCACACTAGATTGTTATAGTGCTGTTATTCCACTGTCAACATCCTATGGCATCCTAGGGTGTGCGGTTTAGGGAGGAGCCTTTGAGGAAAAGCCCTAAATGAGTCTGGTATTCTTGATGATAGCCTGCCATGTCTAGTTTTATTCCCTCTCCACTGCGACCATGACCCCCCCGCCCCAAAAAATCCTGATTGGGATTCATGGAAACTGAGTAAATTCCTTTCTGTATACTCCAAAGCTAGAGCATGACAGAGCTCAAAGAACTTGATTTTTGTTCATACTAATTACAACAGCTGGTAGGTAGGGAAGTTTCATGGCTGTTTGTAGCAAATACCAACTGTAATGCATTTGGTGCTTTGATATCTCATCTCTCTCTACCCCCCTTCCGTTCTGTCCTTCTCTATAGCTATGGTATAGAAGATTATCTTGTCTCAAGACATAGCAGACAGATGAATCTGTTCAGACAAGCTCAGCTTCTATAATCAGCTGCCACACCATGGAGCCCCACAGCAGAGACGACATAGACTTGAAAGAAGAAACCACACAGGTGTGGTCAGAATCAGCTGAGCAGGAACAGAATACTGCCCAGGTGACTAGAAGCAATAGATGTTTTTAATTCTCAATTTTTGCAGTGCCCATGTACCAACAGGGATTTCCTGAAATAGCACAGTTTCCTTCTTAAAATAATTTTTGGTACAAGAATATATTTCTTATTGGATACTTGGAAAAAAAATGCTTTGCTGTCAGATTTTTGTGTGATATACAAATTTACTTGAATCTAAACTTTTGTGCTGTGAAGTTTTACTTAAGTTTGCAGGTACCCAGAAAGAAAAACTTCTTGTGGAGTTAATTGAGTCACAACAAAAGTGCCCTGGGTGAAGTTTTTGTGATACAGTTAATGTGCCTGCTTCATGGAATTTTAGGGGAGTCCATATGTTCTCACCTTCCCTCTGTAAGGATCCTGTGTTTTCCCACTAGTTCGTCCTTCTTCCTCCCAAAAATCTGGTAAAGAGGAAAAGATGGAATAGTTGCCTATCTGTTTTGATAGTACTGGTAGAAGTTGTCTAACTGGAAGTAGCCAGCAGAAGAATCAAACCACCATCATTGCCTTATTAAACTGCCTGCTGTTGTAATGATATAAATAAGTAATATAAAATGATAAATATACATCCTCTTCATGGCTCATTCTGATACTTTCATCAGGAACTGTTGACCAGATCCATTATTGCAGCTTCTTAGGGAAGAACCTTCTTGACCGCTTCCACCCAGATTGGTTGTTTGTTCTTCTTGAGCAGGAAGAAGTCTAAGAGGGAGTCATATCTCTATGGAGCTTTGCTTGAAACCAAGGTCTGCCTGAATCTTGAGGCAACTTGTGTTTCTAATCTTGCTCTTAAGTCCTGTCTTCTGGTTTGCTCTCTGATCCTGATTGCTCTTCAGTCATGGCTTTTGGCTTGTTCTCTGGTATACTCTTCTGATTTGGTCTTTGATTGCTCTTTGGTCCTGATTCCCAATCCCAGCTCCTGATTCACTCCAGAATGCTGCCTGTGGCCCAAGAAAGGAAATGGAAATGGAACCCAGGGTCATTTATATATGATTCTTCTACACGTTAAGCCATACCGTCTGGCCTGCAATCATAAAACAAGAGCAAATAAGAGGTACCATTTCAGGAATTCTTGCAGAGAAAAAAATCTTTAGTTTTGAACACGGGAGCCAAGATACTAAAGAAAGCCATTGATGATGGATTGTAGTTTACCCAACTATTCATAGGGTTTCTGTATTTTTTTTTCTGGTAAGAGTTTTTATAATTTTTAACAGCTGCACAAGAGGTAGAAAGTGCAGGTACACCTCTAGCTAGCAAGTGCTGTGTCTGTTGGGTTTCTGACTGCCATGTTGCTGATAAAGGCACACAGTCTCTTTTTAGAAACAAGATAGCAGCTTAATAGATTGCATTCATTTTGGTCTAAATATACTCCAGTTTAACTTACTTTTGGACTGAGGAGTTAGTGGTTCATTTCCAGTGCCTGATTTTCTCTGAAAGTGGTATATTTGGTTATTGTTTCCATTTCAATAACCTTAGGCTATTTCTGTGCTTTTTCTGTTGCCTGGCGTATGTGACATCAACTGTGCTTCATGCATTTTTACCCAGAAAGTTTCTGACTAGATGCCTCCATGCTTTTATTCTTGACCTCTGTTCCAGGTCCACTTTGTCCCTGAAGGGGGCGCTGTGGCTCAGATCGTGTACAGTGATGATCAGGACCATCCCTCCCAACAGGTGGTCTACACAGCTGATGGCACATCTTACACCTCGGTGGATACATCAGAGCACACACTGGTTTACATCCATCCCGTGGAAGCTACTCAGGCATGTGACACCCTCATCCCTGTTTCAGCCTACTCATGGCCGCAAAGAAAAATAATTCCAGGCCAGGGGCCAGCTGCCTGCCAGGCTGTGTGAATACCTAATAGCTCTCAGCTGCACACAATCATCTAACCATTGGCAAAGAGGGAGCGTGGACTTTTCATTCTAAATGGGAGTGCAGATGTTGTAATCAAAAGCGGCTGGTAGCCCATTGAGTATGAAGCCCTGTCCATCTCGTTCCCTTAAACTGGAAAAAATTAAGTCTATTTTTCTTCCTTTTTCAAAAGACAACAGCAGTAGCCAGTGTACAATTTCACCAGTCATGGTATTCTCTAAAAGATGAGGGTTCTTAATTAATCATTGCTTAAATCTTTATTTGTGTAGCAGTGTGCACACAACTACTAATGAACCATCTACTTTTCTAACTGTTGTGCTCGCCTACTATCTTGAAGTAACCAAATCTATTCATTTACGACCCTGATTTTCAAACTTCCTTTCTTGAAGGAGTGTCTCCAACATGGTTTTGTTTGCCAAGGAACCCAATACTTCTTCCTTGCAGTCCTTGTACTTTGCAAGAGATTTTGGAAAATGTTCCAAGGTGTAGGCTCTCAGACCATCAATATAGCTAAAAGAGTATTGTTTGCACTTGAGTGGGCAACTGTAAGGGGTCCAAGGTCCCTTTTCTGCCCTTGAGACTTCTGGGTCCACATGGACTGTTAAAACAAACCAAAAAAAACCATGTTTGGTTTTGAAAACCAGGTGTTTTGTAGATGTAGAACCATGCATGGAGAAGCTTCATCCTGTTTTAAATGCTGATTACCACTTGTAGAAGCTTCCAAGAAAATCAATTCATCTCTTTTTGGGGGACAGAAAAAGAATCGTCTGGGCAATCTGGAGGGGTTGAGGACCAGAAAACAAGCCCGATGGGGTTACATGAGACTTCAGGCTTGCAGGTGGCCGTCCTTTGCTTTACACTGACTCGCAGCATCAATTCACTCTAGAGTTTTCTATAGCCAGATGTTAGGCATTGAACCTGATACTTTTTGCATGCCAACCTATATTATGCCACTCAGATATGGTCATTTGCCCTTTTATGCAGCCTACTGTCCAGGCAGTAGGGCTTTTCACCTGTTTCATATGTGCTGGGAATATAGGTATAAAGCACATACAACATTCCTGAGTTTTCACATGCCTAGGAAAGATCAGTACTAGTACAAATAACCCAGAACCTCCTAATAAGCTTCTGAGGAACTTTTTGGAACTCTGTTTGGAAACCACTGTTTTAAACAAAGCTAATCAATGCTAGCAATGTTCGCCTATTGATTTCCAAACCCTGGTTTACCCTCTCCAATAGATTTTAGGACTATCTACTCTTCTTATTTCTTTTAATGTTTTTCTAGTCCTAATAACAGCACATTTTAGTGCCTTATTGCATTTTTATTTTTTCTTTACACTTGTTCTAAACAGCCATGCTGAATGTTGCTTTCAAGGTTTGGTATAACTGCCCTCAATCTTAATATCTAATGCAAATGATTGACGAAGTCTCTCTAACCACATAAGTGCTCTCTAGAGGAAACTCATGTACAAATGTAACACCATTATATCACACTTTATAGGAGTACTGTATTTTTTTATCCCAATACCAAGACTAGTGAGATATTGGAATTGATATATTGTGGTGGTTGGAATGACTAGTATTAGGAAAATGGAATAAAATTGGTCTTTTGTCCAATGTCATTTCCCTAGTGGTAAGGTTATTCTGTCACTGTGATCACAAAGCTACCAAACTGTATTATGATGTTTTAGTCATACAATACAATTTTCTTCAGACTCTGTTTACAGATCCGTCCCAAGTGACATACGTTCAGCAGGATGCACCTACCCAGCAGGTAAGGCTCAGCAGGTAAAGATGTGTTGATGGACTATATGAGTTATGTTTGTTAGAAATAGATTGCTGTTACACTCTCGAATATTCTCAATTCTCTCTCAGGCTAGACACAGCCAATCATTGTTTTTACTCCAGAGAGTTGAAAATGGTATAGCACAGCCATTGTTTTGCATGGTGTCAAACTCATTTCTTTCATTTCTTTATTTAAAAGTATTTTACCTAGTTTTTATGGCTATTCCTATATGGTTGTACATGTAACAAAATGGTGCACAATGTTTGGAAAACGTTTTTCTCATGGTGCAACTTACTTTGTCTCATTTAAAGAAAACATTGGAAGGTAAAGTCTTAAAAATTAATCCAAATACAAGCAACTGAAGGGGCTAAGCATAGGCTCATTGAGCTACCACTGGGCTACCACTGAGAGGGACCTGCCTTCCTGTTTGGGCAAAGATTACAGGGCAAGAAAAATAAATAAGTACATTCTGTAGGTAATAGAAATTCTTTCATTCACCTTGTTTTTCTGAATAAATTTAGCTATGTTCACCTATAGTCATACAAGTCCACTGTGATGTCACTCATAAGTAATCTAAAATTAAGAATATTCTCACCAGTTAAAAGACCAGTTAGAATATAAAGATCAGGTCCCTTTAAACCTATAAGGTGAGTTTAAGAATGGTGAGAAGACTACTTAACTCAGCTTTTTCTGTTCTCAAAATATATCTCTATATCCTTCATTTAAATGACAAAATAAACCTGTTCTATCATTTTATTTGTGTTCCTGCACATTTTAGGGGAGAGTTCTTTTATACTGGCAGAACTTTTTGAGTTTTTATTTTTTGGGATGTCACTGTGAAGGCTAAAAATTCCAATTACTTGCTGATGTGTTTTGATGTATATAGTCCTGGTTTTCTGCTTGATGTGCTCACTAGTGTGAAATTGACTAGGAGTAGCATGAAATTGAGGGTTGGGGGAAGTAAGGATCAGAGGAAGCAAAAAGGGAAAATAAAGTATCTCTTTGAGGAGCACTAGCTTGCCACATAATCTCTGGTGCTTTTGCTTGGGATCCTTTTAGTTTTAGGTCCCTCTGTAAAACACAGTTGTGCTGAGATAATAATTCAAAACCATTGGATAGCCATGTTACTGGCTTATAGAGTGATGTAATAAAGTTCAGTTTCAAATTCTAGGAAACTAATGCCACTTGTTTGAAGGTAGCAGTTGTTTGAAGATTATTTTTTTGTTTCTGTGGGATTTCCGCAAATGAACGATGCAGGAGTTGAGAGCTTGGCTACATGTTACACTCACCATATGTAAAGCTGCCAGTTTTGAGTTCAAAAGAAATTGCAAAGTCTTGATATGAAGTCATACTGAGAAAGAAAGAAAGAGAGGTAATTCCTTGGTGGGCATGTATGATTACTGTATTATCTCACTCATCTGCTCTTCTTTGCTCCCCAGTTGCTAGTGGAGATTAGCTGAACGAGATAACTGGAGTGTCTCTTTCCTTTTAGTGTGACTTAAAACAAGGCACCTTCAGTTAGAGTCCAGATCTGAGTTAGCCAGGAGCTGAGGGTGAGAAAGAGAAAGAGAATGAGAAATGTGAGTTAGATGTGTTAAATATTTAAATCTGCATATTATGTTCTATTTCTGTGTAATCAATTGTTATTTTTGGTATTATACACGTTTACCTCTGAGTACCTTATATAAAAGCTTGAGTTCAGACGTGGTGTCTGGGCTGGCAGTGATTTGTGAAGAGTTGTGTGTGGTGTCTGGTAGGGATAGAGTTTAAATAAAATCTCATACAGGAATCACAAAGGCACCTAGGAGATTGCCACAAAGGTTGGTGACCACAGCAATGGAACAGAAGGAGGTTCTCACATTGGTGGCAGAGGTGGGAATAAAGGAAAGCCCTCATGTTTGCAGGCAGCAGAAGTATATACAGAACCTCACATTTGATGGGAAAACCCCATAGAGTTTTCTAGAGAGTTCAAGGACATTTGTGTGATTCCTGTTTAGCAGTATGAACTAAGACCCCTAATACACTGCATTTGAGTTCTGTGTGAAGAACAGGAGAGCCCCTGGGTGTGTTCATCAGTCCTTCTTTTAGGTCAGAACAAAGAACTCATACCCTGTGTTATTTCAGCAGGCTTGTAACAGTAAGGAGGTGGCTCATCCTAATAACATACGTCTTCCTACGTGGTACCAAGCAATGTACGTTTAAAGGAGTTGCATGCATGTCTTTTGCAGCCTACTAATAGTAAGAAAAACATACAAATGTCAGACTATGTTATCTTAGTCCTCTCTCCAAAGGCACAACCTCGACATCATCACTGTTGACAAACTAAATGTTCCCAGGGAGAGATCTCCTGTTTGTTTGTTAATGGCTATCCTTTTTATTAGAACAGCTACTATCCCTGCAGGTGCTACATGGACCATTTTCCTATACGAAATCCCTGAACTATTATAGCTACTAAAATAATAAGCAAGGTTCCTGCTGATTTTGGAAAGCCCTATGGAAGCTTAGCCCTTCCAAAGCCTTTGTGTATTTGTGTCTTGATTTCTTTCTACATACATAAAGGGGATAAAAACAAGAATGCGTGAAGGGTGTTTTTGCTGAAATACAGGAGGAATTTTCTGTTACCTTGCAGCAGCAAGTTTTATGTTTGCTCCTCTCTGCCAGCATGCATATGGATTCACTAATGATGCCTGGTTGGGGTGTGTGTTTGTGGCAGTGAGGAACAGTCATTGTGTTCAGGGTTTTTTTTGGCTCACTTCTGCTTGGTTCTTATTTAGTTGTGGTCACATCCCTTGTATTTTAGAGGTGCAGCTTTATGTTAGCTTGGAAATCAAACTGAATATGCTGAAAATGGGAAAAATAGTTAATACGAAACATGGGAGGTGTGCATATGTATCTTTTATAATAACAATTTCAGTTAGTGAAACTTCTGTTGTTTGTGGCCAAAGGCCTTAAACATTCAAACACCATTAAAAGGACAAAAATAATATTTGCAAGTGCAATTATAAATCTTATAGCTATAAGTCACAGTATATAGCAAACACAAACACCCAATGCTCTGTAGTCAGATTCAAAGATATGACCGTATTAGTCTGTGTCACTATATAAAGGGATCTTGTAGCACATTTGAGACTAACCGAGAGAAAGAAGTTTGTAGCATAAGTTTATGGTACAAGCTTCTTTCTTGCAGTCTCAAAGATGCTACAAAATTCCTTTGTATACCCAGTACTCTGGTTACTTTTAAGATTGCCATATACCTTTTGCTTTTAGGTGAGTCCCTGACCTGAAGTTTCCTTCAGGAAGAGATTAGTAATTCCAGGTTTCATGTCAAGATCTGCACTCTCATTGGCTTGTGGTGTCCCCTTTCCCCAGTTATCACCACAGAGGAAAAAGAAGCAGTGGAAGGAACGATATTTGTGGCTGGTGCTATTTGGCAACAGAGACAGTAGAGTGTTTCTGTCCTTGCCAGGCTGCCAGCGAGCCCTTCTCAAGGTAGACAAAATTATTTTTAGCTAGAGCTGTGACTGAGACAGCTTTACTAATTTACAGTTTGTATTGGTAACTACAACATATATGTTACAGCAAAAAGAAATTCTCCATCAGTCTTCACATAGGAGTGGTGCCAACTCTCACTGGCAGTGAATTTTCTCTGTGACAATACAGTGAGAGCCGGCAGTGGTGGGCAAGCAACATTTCAGAACAGCTTGCCCAACTTTATTTATTGAGGAATCTCTGATAAGCTTCTGAGGAATCTCAGTCTTTCGTACAATGTCATTTGCAAGCTGCCAATGTTGTCCAGAGTTGTGTGCATTCTGCATATTTATAGTCATGCCACACTTTCAGGAAGTGTTTCATGCAGCATACTGCATCCCAATAACACATTATACCCATCCATCTACTTCACAGAGAATGGTCATTTCCTCACTGGACTGTTATAGCGCTATGATTCCACTTGCAACATCCTATGGAATCCTGGGATTTGCAAGCCCCCTCCTTAAACTGCAAACCCCAGGATTCCATAGGATGTTGCAAGTGGAATCATAGCGCTATAACAGTCCAGTGTGGAAATGGCCAATGTGATTGATGGTGGAGAGACAAACTCAGATAGAAGTGTAGAGATGCCAATATGAGATTTCAGAAACCAGTATCTGTGTTATATGGGGGCAAGTATTCAGTGATCAGTTTTGTTCCTCGTACAAGACTGGTGTATGCACATTTGTTTGATGTACTCAACTTATTCAGACTGAAGAATATGCATGATTTATTCACCTTGCAAAGACCTTTAAAGGAAAATCTGAGCAACCTTTGCCCAGAATTTGGATTTGTTTGGTATTTTTTTTCAATGAAGAGTTTACTAACCCCCAGTGGGTGTTTAAGTATTTCCTTGAGATTTTGTTTATTAGTGAAAAACTGTAAGGCTTTGTGAGTCATTTTTGATGACTTGTTCTTTAGAGTCTCTTTGAAAAGTTTCCCTGGGCACATTGTACTGACTTCGCTGTGCATAATAGGCATTTGACTTTTTTCTTTACATAAAATAATATACAATGGTCTTTAAAATCAGAGCACCTGTTGCCCTTCAGTTATTAAGGTTTCAGATTTTAATTAACTTGTTTCTGAACTGAACTCTGTGTTTTAAGTGTGTTGGGTGTTGTTTTCTCTTTTTTCGTGGAGTGAGAAAATTATAGGCAGGATTGTTTTAAGGGAACGTTTTAATGTCAAACTAATTAAAGTGGAAAATGGAGACCCTGGGTGGCTTCTTTTCATGACAGAATAAGGAACAGCTTATGTTGAGTTGCCAAGAGTCTTTCTGAAGATTCTGAGGTTTGCTGATGCAGTGCATTCTTCTGGCTCAGTTCCACTTTCTGTTAAATATTGGCATACCTTTAGTTTTGCTAAATACAGATGTACTTTAGTTAATAAAGCCTGACAAAGAAGCTCCTTTTAACAAAGTTTTTTTATGCCAGCCCAACCCCCATTTCCTCCTTGTCTGCTGCTGTCTAGTGAAACTTTTCTAGCAGCATCAGCACTAGGAGGAGGATGAGGAGGTGCTAGGAAAACACAGAGCTTCAGTGACAGGTTACAGCATCATGTCTGAAGTAAACAATGCAATAAAACTTGAGCTGAGAAAGAGCAGGATTCTGTTCTAGCGAATCCTGCTGTAGCTTTGTGTGTCTTCTAAAAGCAAGGTAAACAGCAGCTGCCTCCAGAATCCCTTACTGAGTATGCCTGAACAGCAAACAGGGATAAATAGAGAATGAAGATTAGCCTGCCTCACCAGCAACTCCAGCATGTTAAAAGAGCATAGATGTATAAGTTTGTCTACCAAAATGGGAACCATAAATAACTGGAGGCTGGTGAAAGAAAAAAAAAGTCCCTCGATGCATTTAGGAAGAAGCTCTCTAGAAGATTCAAAATGTTTCTGTGTACACATGCAAGGCTTATCTGACTTGGTAATTACATTTCCCATGCACATATTGTTAGTTTTGAATAAAAGGTTTGCTGAAGTATGTTGAAACGCTTTTCTCTGTGGTGGTATAGGACTCTACCAATTCTTTCCATGTTATTTCTGCCTCTGGTACCAAATTTTCTGTTAAAATAATGCCCAGGAACACTTTTGTTTCATTGAATGAAAAATACCTGTATTTGTACTAGTGTACTAAATATAAAATACTTTTCATAAGACTAAATTATATCTTGGACTCATGAAGATAAGTCCTTAAATTGCTCTCACTTTACAGAGAGCAAGATGGTTATGTGCCTATACCCACTTGTACAACTGCACAGGCATTTGATCTTGCGCTCGTGGTTGACATCCTGTCCATCATTGCCAAGTGCCATGGAGCTGGCGCATCAGACCTTTGACTCTGACTCCTCTATTTTTCTACTGTCTGATTACACAATTCCTTCATAAATGGCCAATGAATGTTAACTAGTAATAGCACATTTACTGTAGTAAAATGGTAGCACAAGGCACTTCATTACCACCACGTGAATCATCAGGCTGGTTAGGTTGTTAGAACATAAAATATATTTGATTAAAATTTCTGAACAAGAAAATGTTCTTAAATTCCTACAAAAGTTAAGTATGCAACAAACTGGGCATTTTTTAAAGTTGGACTCCAACAGTGAGTCCACCCACAATTACGTCGGATTCTCACTCCACAACCACAACTCTACAGCCCTGTCAGAACTAGCCTGATGTAGTGGTTTGAGCTTTGGACTATGAGCCTGGAGACCAAGGTTCCATTCTTTCTGAACTCTGCATTCAAGCAATGCGGAGAATAAGTGAGATGTGAAATCGTTGCTGATCAGAAAAGCAACTGTGCTGGTGTTACCCAATTGCTTGATCACAGCCCAGAGTTCCTGCCTAGCCCTTTCAACATCCTAAACTATAGCAAAAGTTCCAGCAAAGCAAAGGTGCGCCTCCCTCTTACCGCTTCTGTCACTCTACTATTTCCTCTTCAGTGTCCTGCTTCCTCATCTGACAAGGGCGAATGTTGGGACCTGGGGAGAATGGAGTAGATACTATGGCGTCTACATATTTTTCAGAATGTATGCAAGGTTTCCATATTATAATTTGACAACTTTAGTTCAGATAGGACATCATGATACTGGTGGTGGAAGCGAGGTGATTTTATAAAGTCAGTATAAAACAGCAAAAGATGAGCTATATGTAGTGAAAGTTTGGCGGTGGTAGTGGTACTAGTATTAGTATAAGTGGTAAAAGTATGGTGTGCTGTTGTTGGTAGTAGTAGTAGTAGCAGTAGCAGTAGTGAGCAATCCAGTATACATATCTGCTTGATATATTGAATTGCACATTTAATGGGACCGGGACAAATTGTAGGTGTGCACAAGCAGCTTAGTTGGCGTTTCCTACTTATTTTAGTAACACAAGACACTCAGTGACTTTTGCCTGGAAGAGTTATTCTGCTGGCAGACAGAAAAGAGAGAATGACACTCAATATGTGCTCCACTAAACCCTCTAGAGAAACAGAAGTGCTGACATGGTCGGGATGGGGGAATCTTGCCATTCAAGGATCACAATTTGTTTGTTTGGCTGTTCAAAATAACAGTCGAGTTTTCTTGAATCTTTTTTTTTACAGGTGTCAATCCCAGTTCACAACCAGGTTTTGCCTCCTATGGAGGCTGTGGATGACCCTGGTCCTCTAGAAACTTTGCACAACCCAATGAGTAGTATGGATGCAAAAGAAGAAAATGATGAAGATGAGGACGAGGAGGAGGAGGAAGAGGAGGAAGAGGAGGAGGAAGAGGAGGAAGAAGAAGGGGAAGATACAGACATGGATGAATGGGACCCAGATCCACCTCGCCCATTTGACCCCAATGACCTGTGTAAGGAAGCATATTTGTTTGTTTTTGTGTTGCCCTCTTCTCCTGTGTATTGGTTTACCCCTCCAGTTTCTATGTGAATCCAAACCCACTGAGTTTTAAGTGAATGTTGGGAATATAAATATAATCTAGAAATTAGCTCTGGAATTAGTTTGGATCCATTGGTGCTTGAATAAATAAAATATAGGACAGACCAAAGGGCATCTTACAGCTACCACTACTGAGCCAATGGCTGAGTCAGGAACAAGCTCTGTCAGCTGCTTATAATGGCCCAAGTCTGTCCTGATATAGGATTCCATGCAAGCCTATTAGTGCTAGTTCAACAAGATGGTTCTGTTTCCATACCAAAGAGTAGATAATGCTACCACATTGTGTTGTACAAGGAGATTAGGCCTTAGCATCTTCCTTGAGCTGATGTGCATCTCTTCCCTCTTGCAAGATCTTTAGGATAAGGGTGGCTTCATTAAAAGTAAACTGCCAAGTGTTGCTGTTCCTCAAAAACAGACAAGGGAAGGCAGAGAGGACAGAGGCAGCCTCCCTCTTTCTTGCTTGCTGCATATACCTAAATGTAGTGGAGTTTGATTGATTGGTTTCAGCTAAGGGGCATCCTTCACACGCTGTGTTTTTACTGTTAAGGGCCAACCCTTTCAAACAGTAATAAAAAAATGTCCTTTAGAACAGTGTTCTCCAGCCTGATGTCCTCCAAATGTTTTGGACTGTAATTCTCATCAGCCTCAGACAGTATGACCAGTCATCAGGAAGCTGTTGTTCAAAACAACTGGAGAACAGCATATTGGAGAAGGCTGGTTTAGAAGGAGGACCATGTAAGTAGTTAAAAGGTGTGGAATATCAGTTACAAGTATTTGGATTAGAGTTGTTGAGATCTGTCTATGGCTTTACCTCCCTTCCCTTCCCTTCCCTTCCCTTCCCTTCCCTTCCCTTCCCTTTCCTTCCCTTCTCTAGTATTGGTGAATGGTGCATTATCTGGTGTATTTCTTATCTGTGTTTTTCAGGGTGTGAAGAGTGCAATAATGCACATCCTTCAGTTTGCCCCAAACATGGTCCTTTGCACCCAATCCCAAACAGACCAGTGCTGACAAGAGCAAGAGCCAGTCTCCCCTTAGTACTTTACATAGACCGGTTCTTAGGAGGAGTGTTTTCCAAACGACGCATTCCCAAGCGCACACAGTTTGGCCCTGTAGAAGGACCTCTGGTCAAGCAATCAGAGCTTAAGGACTGCTATATCCATCTAAAGGTGAGAGTGCACTAGCAGACTGTCTGAGAAGCATGTTTTTTTTTGTACAGTGCATTCCCTGAAAAGATTTCCATGTACTCATGTACTGGAAGTACAGTCATGTATCCATATACATCCAGTGCAAACATTTAAGAGGTAAGAAGCACATTTGCCATGTAATAGCAGAAATGTCTTTGTGCCCTGCATTCTGTCTTTGTGCCCTGCATTCTGGAATTCCATTTCCCTAGGGATTGATCTTGTGTCAGCTTAAAGACTGACAGATTTATTGTGACATGAACTTTAATAGGAGCTGTTTTGTCTGGTGCAAGATAAATAGCATAAATATATGTGTGTGGACCCACATGTACACGTATGGACCTTAGTGACTTATTCACAGAATCCTATGAGCTGATGCCATATTAAAGGCAACCTAATGCAGGAAATCTGCTACTACAGTATCCTAGATAGGTGGCCATTCAGTCTCTGCTCAAAATTTCTAAAGAAGACTACATCATCTTCTGAGACATTATTGTCTGAGAAGATATTTCTTTTCTTGAAATTTAATACAGAAAGCAGAAAGAAAATGTTCTCCACTGTCTATGTACCAGCCCTTCAAATATGTGAAGGTGGATATTGTATTACCTCTTTTTTGTTCACCAGGCTGACTATACCCAGTCCTTCAGAAATGGAAATCAGATATGAAGTTTATTGTTAAGCAGAGGTCAGAATTTCAGCACACTGCAAGCCAAGTAGTGTGGTATTCTGATGTGAATGAACCACTGCTTCCTGAAGCTTAAATTTCTTAGGGCAGGCACCTCCAATCTCAGCAGGAAACATAGATTTCTATTTGCAAAATTAATGTTTATTCTTGTGCAGAATATTAATGATGGTACTGAGACTCAAACTGAATTTTTTTTTGCTTTTTGTCAGTTTGGCCACATCTCTTGTAGTGCAGCCACTCTCAACTGTTTTTTGGCCACGGCCCCTTTAGGAGTTCTTCTCAAGTTCCAGGGCCCCCTGTGAGACAGGAATACAACATGAACAGAGAGACAGAACATCATTTGTTACTGAGCACGAAGAAAACCTGAACGTTCCGACATATTGGACAAAACTTTTTAAAAAAAGACTGTATAAAATTAAACAGCTATCAGACCTAATGCAATCCTTGAGCTTGGTGCTTTTCTGCAAGTTTCATGGTATCAGGCTCCAAATTAGACAATAACAGTCAGAGGTCACCTCTTGTCAAAATATCAATTCTGTTCTTGGATTTTGTCAAGGAAACTGTAGAACAGTGTGTTGGAAAATATTAAAAACAGGAGGGAAACTACTGACTCCAATTAAGGTTGCTGCTTGGGTATTTCTTTGGTTCGGTTACCCATAAACCCTTGGGGCCCCCCTTCTTATAATTTTCAATCTGTGACCTGATTCAAATGTACCAGAGCCCCCATTGAGAATGGCTATTCTACCACATGCCAAATCAGAGTCACAGGATCTTGCTACAAATTCATTTTTCTGACCTAAATATTGGGCAGAATAAGAGGAAGAAGCACACCTTATATAGAATCAGTCCATTGGACCATCTGCCAACTCTGACTGGCAGTGAATCTTTAGCAGAATTTTCAGCATGATTCTTTCCTAGCCCAACCTAGAGGCCTCCCAAGCTCTTCACTAGTGGACTCACATCCCAGTGCTCAACAGTTGTGACCCTTCTTAGCTTCCCAAACCAGACAAGTGTGTTCATGGATTATGGGGGTAAAGATCATGGTTTCCCATGGGTTGCGGTAGCCCTAAAGGGGTCTACACATACCCACTGAGAAAAAAAGATCTATGCCTAAAGAGTAAACACATCCTGAAATCATAGATAACATGCATGAGTCAATCAACAAAAGTCAATGACTTCAAATAATGTAATCTGTGGTGGGCCCATGTATAAAAGGGTCCAAACACACCTGCTTCTTTCAGGCTGGTGCACAATATGCAGGGCATCACATGTGAGATCATAGTTGTTTATAGCAACTCAACATAGCTGTGAGCAGGCTAGAAAAAAATGGTGTCAAATCTGTGTTCATCTGCCTGTTGTTCTCTATCAGCATCCTAAAGATTGTTTTTCTGACTGTCACAATTCAAGATAAGAAGGATTTGTTTTATAGTAGATACATCATCATACTGATCTGCTCTGTGTATATGTGTGTGTGTGTGTGTAATTTATCCTCAGGTGTCCCTTGACAAAGGTGACAGGAAAGACCGGGACCTACAGGAGGATCTCTGGTTTGAGCTGTCCAGTGAGGCTCTTTGCAACTGGATGATGTTTGTGCGCCCTGCACAGAATCACCTGGAGCAGAACTTAGTAGCTTATCAATATGGCCATCATATTTATTACACTACAATTAAAAATGTTGAGCCCAAACAGGAACTCAAGGTATGTGACAATCATCATTGTACAGTTTATTTTTGCAAAATATGACAGGTTGAATTGTCCCCTCTCCCTACCCCAAACAGCACACTTTCCCAGCCTGGGAAGAATTTTTTTTAAAAAAATCAAGTTTTGGTGAATCAAGACAGCTGAATCATAAAAAAAAACACAGTTGAGTGATGAGTTGCTCAGTAAAAGTAGCAGAACCACTAGAGCCTCATTATCAGTATGGTTTCGTGTCCGTGTTTCACCACATGCTCCTTTTTTAGAAGTTTACCCTGCTTTTCTTTATGAGATATAAATATAAATCTGGTAATGAAATCCAGATTGGTTGTACTGCTCCCTTTAGCAGACTTTCCCTCTATTTTGGGGTTTTTGAGATAGTTTATTGTGCACATCAACAGAGGAAACCTGTCCTCTAAGACAGAGGTTCCCAACCTCAGATACCTAGATGTTTGGCTTAGAACTCTCAGAAGTCCCAGCCAACATTGCCAATTGTGAGGGATTTGAGAGTCTGTAGTCCAGCAACAACGAGGAACTGACAGGCTGGGGAGCAGTACTCTAGGACACACAGTTTATTTTACACTTCAGTTGTTTACTTAAAGCTGCCAGCTTTACAATTGGTAGATTAATCATGCTAAACCATGAGTTGATTCATTGGTGGGAGCAATTTTTATTCAGTAGTCAAGGACAGGCATTATTTTTGCAGGCTTTTTAGAGTCTGCCGTGTTACTGTTTCATAACTGTGCTTTGCCGCTATGATTAAATGGTGGCTTCATTCCCTGGTTTATGAGGGAACTGTAGTTTCTGTTAATTGCAAACAGATAAGGAGAGGAAACATGGGGCGCAGAATCATGTGATCACATACCCTCCAACTGTCTAGATTTGGCAGGGACAATCCCAATTAATCCTGTGTTTTCCCACTTTTTCAGCTGCTTCTAAAATACCGGGTTTTTTTTCTGTCCTCCTCCCACTTCTCTGCTTAGTCCTCAGCTTGTTTCAATTGCTGCAAACTGAGTTCCAAAGTAGTTTGCATTCAGTTAATTCACCAGGAGGGAGAGTAGAGAAAGGGGCAGAATCTTGCCATTCCTAGAAGGCTCAGGCAAAAGCAAACCACTGTAACCTCTTCTAGCTTGTATGTTTTTCCTTAGTAATAACTTTTGCCATCTTGACCACACTCTAATGTTGCTTGGCATATGATCATAAGGTTGGCTATTTGCAGACCAGCAAATCTGCACTGGCTGATACAGGATTGTCTGAATGGCAGTAAGGCTAAATACAATTGCCAGGGTTCCTCTTCTGATGCACCCATACTTTTTAACAGTCAAGGAATTTAAGGGCCTACTGGCCACATGGTTTATTATTGGCATTGAATTGCTTTCATAAGTTGCTCTAGGATTGTGAACTTCATCCACCAGAGGTAACAACCTAGTTGTGAATCTGAATGTAATCACTTGTCCTGAGATGAAAGAAGAGGAGCTTTAGGAACTTTTGATCTTCATTGGCTTGGTTGAATTTCAGCATATTCTAGCCATTGATCCACTCTGAACCTGTGAGCAAACTGGTGGTTGAAGCAGAAGTGTAGTAGGGGGTGATGAGAGCGTGTTCCTCTACCCAAAAAAGGAATTCTGCCCCCAACAAATCTTTTTTCTTTAGTCTCCAAATTTTTATTATTGAAATAACTTATAACTTCAGTTGTACATTTAGAGATACTGTTCAGGCATCCAAAGAAAATGGCAGGCAAAGTTACCAAGGGAATGCAAACAGAAAGTATAAATTTCTAGGTCTGAACATCTTACCTGTCTAACTTTGCATGCTAAAAATTCAGGGACTGAAGGAAAATTTCATTTTGGGGGGCAGAATTCTTATTTGGGTGGGGCAGTGACCTCATTTTGTTTCCATCTGTATCTACACCCTGGGTTGTAGTGACCTTCGTATAAAAATATCTTTGTATTACAAAATATCTTTGTAAAGATATCATACCTCTCCAGTAAAAGGTTTGAAATGAATGTGCAGTGAAGCAGCTTGGTTTACTTTAACTTTTACTTTTAATTCTCCCTTCCTCTTCTCCTCTGTGGCAATTTGCCCCAGCCATGAATGTGATTGGCTTTCCTCCATGTCTTGGGCTTTGCCAACTAATGAAGTACCATTTACTTCAATCACTGTGCCACTGAGGTTTGCAGCCTAGCCTGCGAGTGTGGTGATCTGACTTTTCTGCTTGTGATTCCAATCATCATAAAGTTATTTTTATCCCACGCTAAAAACAAATCATGTGGAACGTAGAGGGAACAGTTGGGAGAATAGCTTTTTATGTTAAGCTTACAGCTTGAGAACTGAAGGGCAGTCAAAAGATGAGTGCCACCATCTGGACTTTTCCTGTTTCCTGCAGTTTCCACTTCCTATTCTGTGTCCTATTCCAGACAGCACTTGAAATGCCTGGGATGGATCAGTGTCCAAAGTTCTGTCATGCAAGATCTCTATAGAATCCAGCAGGAAGATGTAGTGCTTCATCCCCTGTCCTACCCTTCACATCCAGTTTTATTCCTAAATGTGGTAGGGATGAAGTCATTAACCAACAAAGTTATTGTAAAGATTATGGGGCACATTATATATTATGCTGTAGCTGCATCTGATATAATGTGAAAGTCCTCTCTCCATTGCAAAGCATTTGTGGCAGGAAGCCTTCTGCAGGGGGAAGGAGGATAACTAGAGACCAGCTGTTTCAAACCGAAATTCCTCTGCCTCCAATCCAATCCAACCCCACCTCCATCTGCTGTTTCTCTTATCAGTGTTTTGGACCTGTGTTGATCATGTTTTGAACCTTCTGAACCATCACACTGTTTCCTGGGTGACAAAACATAGTTCAGTTCTGTGCATCGGCTTCCTTGGCTGCAAAGCAGAATTGAATTCTGTGATTCAGCTCTGTGGGCTGCAAGGTATAGCACCATTTCTTAAATAGCTTCCCAACCTTTAAATTACCTCTTAGCTCTGATTGTTGGGCAGAGGTAGGAGCATAATTTGTCCGTAGGCTGGTGGATGAAGACCATTAGGTTGTTTCAGACCTGTAGACTGGAGCTTTCCCATTCCCTACATTATGGAAACACAGCTATTGCTTTTTCAGATGTTTTAATCTGAGACTTGTGACAAAGACAAAAGAGATTAGCCCATTATTTTCCTTGTGACATTTGAAAAGTGCTCCCCATACCTCTTCATAGTTGTGGCAATCACTGAATGAAGATTAGCAAAGAAAGTTAAGTAACTCATCCAGTAACTCATCTGCCTCTCAGAGGGCCTGTCATGTAGCATGTGAACTAAAGCAAATAAATCCCAAGAGGAGCAACCCTTTAAAAATATTCAGGCCTTGACACACTTAAAAAGACTACTTGGCACTTGTATAGAAATTCACATTCACTTATAAAGATGCATGTGCTTGAATTTTTCTCCTCCCCTTTCATGACAGAGTCAGTCATGTATAAAAGGAAGAATAAGTGTCAGATTCAAATGGAACCCAATGTCATGTAGCAAATAGAGTGTAAGATGTGGAAAGGGATGGCTGAGTTTGAATTGCTGGGTAGCCAAGAAGTTCCATCAGTGGGCCAGTCACCCTGTCTGTCTGTCTGTCTGTCTGTCTGTCTGTCTGTCTGTCTGTCTGTCTGTCTAGATTGATTAGGATATATGCATCTGTTGCAGGTGTGGTATGCTGCCTCATATGCAGAATTTGTCAATCAGAAGATCCATGATGTATCTGAGGAGGAAAGGAAAGGTACTGCTGTTTTATTTTATATTGTAACACTTAGTAGATGCTGTTTCACATAGCTAGTCGTTGCGAGGCACAGTAATAATGTCATTTATATTAAGGCAGTAATGTCAAACTTGGTTGTTAAACAGATATCCACATAATAGTGCTCTATGACAGTAGAGGCTGGCTTTGGGTTTAGCACTTTGATGCATTTGGCAATACTTTTGGCTGGCAAATGTGGCCTCCCATCCAAAATCCACCTCCTTTCAGTGCCTGTCACTTTGATGGATAATGTACAGCCGCTGTCATCATGAGTCCTTGTCAAAAGGGGGGAAAATGAGAAACACAGAAAGATTTCTGTAGCTTTGTTCAAACATACTGGTGGACAGAAACTCGCAGAAATAATAGAGTAATGTCTAGACTAAGCTATTTATTTCTGATGAATTGTAGCACAAAATCTCCATGCCTGAGGATTCCTGCTTGTGTTTAAACAAACATGGAAGTGCCTAGTACTCTTCTTTGAAAATAGTCCACCCCACCTATTCTGAACATTTTCTGATCTATTTCAAGCCATTAGTTTGGCAACCACGTTCAACAGGTGGCATGCCATATCTCCCAAATCCATGTTAGTTAGGCAAAGCTGCACGATCATCTGGTCTCCCTTCTCTGCCTCCAGGAACGATCACATTACTCCCACCGATAGATAAGTTAGTGAAAAAGAGGTATTGCATTGTCTTTATCCTCAAGAGTTAACTTACACTGATTATATTTATGTTGAAAAGTGGACAGCCATTATACTTATAGTAATTATATAAATCTATATGGCATTTCTGTACTAAAAACCTTGCTGGATCAAAGATGCAAAATCCTTCTCTTGTCTCTCTCTTGAGCTTTGGAGAGAAGGAAACAGCTGTGTAGATTTTTTTTTTTAGAACCCCCATTTCTCACCCATACAGCTCCAGAATGTTAAAATTAAGTGCACACATAGGAAAGATGGAGGAGACAAAAAGTTTCCTGGGTGGCATGATATCAATAAAAGAGGTAGGAAAAAAAGAGCAGAATGACAGGAGAAGTTAGGCTAAATCACACCAATCACCAAACAATGGATAGAAACCCAGTAACAAAGAAATGTCAATGCAAGCTCCCAGAACCCCCAGAAGATGCCTACAACACTTGAAGAGCAACCAGAGCCCCCAATCTGACTTCTTCACATCAGTGTAATACTTGCAGAGCCCAGAAATTAGTGTGCATGTGAGGGAGGGTGGGATTAGTATGTAGATAACTGCTGTATAATTGGGCAAACAAAAGGCTGCATTTGTATAGTGTTTGCAAAATTAAAGGATGCAAGTGAGAAGTAGACAGGAAGGTTAGCCGTACGTTGGGAGTTCAAGATGCAGCCTCTGCACTGCACAAAAATGTAAAGGAGGGTAAGCAGGATAATGTGCGAGAACAGTGGGGGGAAAAACAACAAACAGCTGATTCATGGACAGGTAGAGCAGTGAACAGGCAGCCAGGAGAAGCAAATATCGTAAGTGGAAGCCAACAAGACAAAACACAGTGCTCAGCAGGAAGCTAAGGAACAACCAAGCTAGGCTAACAAAAGCTGGATGTGGTCAGAAGGGCGACCCACAATAAAACTTATAGGAGAAAAACCTGAAAACTATTCCACTATGGATTTTCCCTTCCTTCTCCTCCATCCTTTCTTATTGATGTAATTTGCTCTTCATGCTGCTCACAACTGCTGCTACTTACCTTTCAAGTGAAAAACTTCAGTGAGGATGACAGGGAAGCATCGAAAGATAGGAGAAACAATGTAGGAGATGAAAACATTACTCGTCATCTCATTCTTGAGAAAATACCACAAAATTAATGTAAATAGCATTGTAGTGAAAAAAGTATTTACCTTTTTTTTTTTTTAAAGTAGAATGGATGCAATTAATATCAGCTTGATGGTTCTGATCTCTAGATTCTTAACTACGTCCAATTATTTGTGCATTTATTTTGTTGACTTGTTATCCTACCCAAAAATTCTACTTCCAAGATCAGACGGGATCTTGGCCCTTTAGCGTATTTAGACCCTGGATATCTTTAGCACATCAGTATATTCATTCTTCTTAAGGATAACTTTGTAAGCTTCCCCCCCACCCCCCCCCGGTCTGGTTGTCATTCTCTTTTGCCCTTCTAAAACTGACCCATGTTAGAGGAAGATGTTATATAACCTATAAGCAAAAGATGTATGTAGAGTGTTCTTCGTCATCCCAGTCTACACTACAGAAATGTGGTCTACTGGCAGTGCAAGGGAGAGAGAGATGTTGGATGGAGAATTAAAAAAGCATAGCAATGTCTGGAGTTTTGTTACTGACTGATTTAACTTGAAAACACAGTTCTCCGAGAACAAGAAAAAAACTGGCCATGTTATGAGTGCAACCGACGGTTCATGAGCTCGGAACAGCTCCAGCAGCACCTCAACTCCCATGATGAAAAGCTGGACTTTTTTAGCAGGTATTTGTTTGTGCATCCAAACAGGCTTTCCAAATTCCATAATCCTGCAGATAGCATAGCCAGTGGGGGATTCTTGGAGTTTTAGTCAAAAAAAAAAAAACGGAAATTTTCCAGTCTCTGAATTTTATCACTGATCCAGCTGAGTTGTTTCCTGAAGATTCCTCTTTGAGAACAGGACAGCGAGAGAGACTGGGGAAGAGGGAGAGTTTTCCTAGGAGTGTCGTACAGAGATCAGTTGTATCCTACTGAAATTGAGAGAGTCCAGCAGCAGATATGGATGCCTGTTCTCTTATGAGAAATCATCCATGCCAGGGAGAGATAGGGGAGGTGGTCTGGGGATTATTGCCTCAAGAGAGGCTTGGGCTCATTCCCGGATATGGTAAGCTGACTTGTGGCACTGTATGCTTCTGTGTGGGCTTGTAGACTGTTGAATTGATAGGAGATATGTCACAGGTAGTATACAGTATCTCTGAATATCAGATGCTGAAGATAAACAACAGAGAAAGTTTTGTGTCTTCATTCCCTGTATGCAGGAAGCATCTTCTTGCCTGCTCTTGAAAACTAGATGTTGGACTACATAAATTCTTCCTCCAGTCTCCCACAATATTTGAGGAGGCGCAGGTTCTCCATCTCTGCCTTAGACATTTGCCAGATGGAATGGATTGGCTAAGTATTCCAGGGGCTAAAAAGACTGCAGCTCCCTCGGTTCCTTCTAATCCTGTGTTCTGTGCATTTTGCAGAGCAAGAGGCAGAGGGCGTGGGCGAGGAAAACGAAGATTTGGACCAGGCAGGCGTCCAGGCCGCCCTCCTAAATTCATGCGCTTGGAAGTGGCAAGCGAAAATGGAGGAAAATGTGCAGAAGAGACTCAGGTATAGTTGGAGAGAGAGCACAAGTGAAAGAGTTTCCATTGAAAATGGAAAATGGATCTGTTTAATTGCTTCCCTTATTCCCCAGTCTAACTTCAGGTAACATTATCTCTGGTTTTAGATTCAACTGTCCCCAATACCTGGAATCCCAAAACAACTGGAAAAGCACCAAGTGATAGGAGTAGGGTTGGTCACAGTACCTAGACAGGCAGTAAGTTTAGGAGTGTCTAGGCAGCTCGGTATTATGTTTCAGAGATAAGCTGGCCCAAATGAATTTGTTCAACAGGTGTTGAGGCAGGCAGTTACACGGTACTGACTTTTCAGGATTATCTGAGTCCCAGAACCAACAGAATTGTGGTCTGAGTTTCTGGGTTCAATTACTGTAGATCAGATTGGGCAAAGTATCATTTTGTGGTTTCCAGAGCCCCCTCCCAGGGTTAAATTATTTTAACCCCCATGCCACCAAATGCCCTCAAGGGGCCATGGGGGCATTTTTTGTCAATTTTTTCTTGGTTTGCCCTATTTTTAGGTCCGGGGAGGCCTTTTTCTTAAAACAGGAAGTGATCTGTAGTCATATGCTGTTGCTGGAAAAGGCTTTTGGTCCTAAAATGGGCTGGGCTCCCCCAAGCATGTTGAAATGCCTCGTGTGTCTCCTAGAGAGCATTCTGAGGCAAAAAGAAAATGATATTTGGGGGGTGCAACCCTCCAAGATCTCCTAGGGGGCTAAGATAGCCCTCTAACTTCCTACAGTTGCCCACTACTACTGTAGGTGCTTACTCTTACTTTGGCCTTCTGCTTCTTGATCACGTTATACAAAATCACATCCTGCCAACTGGAGGAAAGTTGTGTATGAACATAGGCACCTTCCTTCACGTTACTCCACATCCCTGATCTTTTAGACAAGGTAGAGGCTGTGAATTTCTGCCGTTCCTCAGAAATGGACAAGAGGAGGTGGGCACAAGAAAGGAAGCTGTCTTCTGTCCTTCGTGCCTTATGAATTCAGGAAATAGTTCTTGGAAGTTTATTTTTAATTCACGTGGGAAGCTGGTTCAAGGAAATTCATCCTTGCTTGCCACAGTTCTGTCAGTGGGTTACTTGAGAATGAGTAGGCACTTGATCATAGAATTCACTGTTCCTGTGCTTCGTCACATTAGTCTCCTCCTCCTCCTCCTTCTTCCTTACCAGCCTCTCCCTATGGATTGAGGTGAAGGACAACACTAGATTAAAATACAATAGACTGAAGCGAGAACCCCAAGTTAAAAAACTTGTAATACCAGTTAGAACAGCATATAATACCAATACATATTAAAAACAGTCAATGCATGCTTTTAAAGTCATAATTTAAAAATAATCTGAATACGTAATGTAATATTTTTTATAACTTACCAAGAAAAGCTTGAAATATCATACATCTTCTCCTGGTATGAGATGGCCTAGTGCATGCATGGTTTATAATCAGGATAATCTGAGTGTTAAAATCCCACTGATTAAACCTTTAAAAATAAATGCACTATCTAGTTTTTTTCTCTATAAATTCTAAGCAGCACTTTGATTTAAAAAAATATTTCAAGGTAATAGGCATTAACATTACTGTTACCAATGCAGAATTTGAAATAATAGCAAGAATCAAAACATAATAAAACAGTTGAAAGGCAGGAAAGAAGAATTAACCAAGCACTGCCTGTTTGATTTGGTGTTTCAGGACTTGCTGCATTTCTCCAGCAAAGGGCAGTTTGATGAGGCTGGGCAAGCCACTCTGAATGGACTGGACCAACAAGAACAGACACCGGTGCCGCCAGAGACCCCATCTTCTTTGGATCAAGAGCCTGAGAACCACCCATTGCAGCTCCAACCACATGAACAGACTGTTGTGGCTACCCAGAGTATGATAACAGCAGATGACATGCGGAGAGCAAAGCGTATCCGGGTAAGAGACGAATCTGACAGCTGCCTGGGCTATGTATGCATATTCCCCACTTGTTTATGTGTTTGCAGCTATTTGTTATCACCATTTTTAACAGGTTGGGTTCCTGTGCCTTTAGATAACAGTCCGACATGCAGAAATTAGACAGGCAGGGCTTCTCCCCTAATTTCATTCCATGCTCAGAAAGGTTTTGCCTCCTTAATTTATTGCAGGTCAAGCTGCTTTCAAAAGATGCAAGAATTGCATTACTATAAAAGTAGGTAGCCTTAATTTGTAAATGAAGTGTGAAATCTGGTATGTGGCATATAACAGATACTGTGAAAATTCTCAGATTTCATTCTGTTAGAGAATTTGGTGCCCAAAGATGGGCAACAACTGGCCTTCAGCTGACCTAGCAGTCTGTGGCCAGGACTTCAGGGTTTCTCTAAGTCCCATGGCTGTGTTTTGTTTTTGCTTTTACCTCAATTCACATACTCTTTTCTCCTTATTGCCTTCATTCTTTCCCTTCCTTCACTTTGTCCCCCACCCAAACTATATAAAAATCTGTATCTGGTAAACAAGTAACTATCAAAACAAAACATAAGTATTTACTTAATCCTGAAAAGTCAGTACCGTGTGTCGGCAAGCTCCAGAAGATTGGGGGCCAGGTTTCAGCCTCTAGGACCCACAATATGTCATGCCCCCCAAACCCCTCTATTGTAGCCCCCTTAGGTTGTGGGGAGTGACAGTAGGTGCAGTGGGCCATGCAGTTTATTTTAAGACAAACTTGCTCCTGGTGGCTTCTGAGAATGGAAATAGCCAATATTCCCCCAAGTTGGGGAGGAGGCTGAGGTGGGACTCAGGACCTGCAGAAAAGATCCTAGGGTACACATGCAGTCTGAGATGCAGGATTTGCTTGCCTAATTCAACGTGCATATTTTACTGAGTACAGAATCAGAATTTCCTTTAATAACAAGTTCATGAAGATTGCTTTGGAGTAATATACAGCCCTTCTGGCACTTTCTCCCTTGTCTTTTGCCTCTAGAAACTTGCTTTACCTGCTAGTTACTGCTGACCTTTTACCTGTAATTGGTGTCAGTTTCCAGACTCCTTAGTTCTGATGTGTCAGGCGGAGCACATCTTATTGTGTGTAACACCAAAGGGCCCTGGCTTCTTTGTGAATAATTGATTTGCCAACTAGTTAATGCTGACCCTTTTACTTTAAATTGGTCTTTGTCTCTAAGCTTCCCTGTGTGGTATTTTAGCCTCAGCATATCCCATTGCTGTGCTAAGACTACTTTACACAAATTGTTCTGTGCTCCTTGTGAAACTGTAGGAAAACTGGCCACCGATTGGGGCTGGGGAGATTGATGATGCCTGGTGATACTTCTGTGGAAACCTAGTCCATCTGGGCTGCCAGGCGGGAGTATTCCAAGCAGCCGGATGAGATGGTGTGTACTAATGGTCCATTTGCAACACCGTCTGTGTGAATCTTGCTGATCTCATGGCTTTAGAAGAAGTTGCCAAAGAGACACCGTGACCTTGGCTCATACCCATTCCCCCCCTCCTTACAACAAAGATTATTTTTAATGGTAAAATTCTTTCTTGGGGCCACAGTTCTCTCTTCCTCCTCTGTGAGATTAAAAGCTGCGTTGAGAACTCAGCATACCAAGAACAAACACTTTGAACCTGTGCTTTTTTGGCAGCTGCAAGGGGCTCTTCTATCAAGCATATGAGGGAAATTATTCAGACAAGTAATCCTCCAAACCATCCAGTTGGGAGATCAGTTTATGCTGCTTAATGTCTTTTCTTTTTTACCCCCTTTTCTGTGTATAAGAGTTCAATTACAAAAGCAAACAGCTGCAAACAGGTTGAGCCTGTGTCCATTTGAAGTGTGAGAGGATATTTTTAAAAATGTCTACTCTGTCTTAAAGAAGGGGGAGCTAGATTTAAGTTAATTACAGAAGGATGGATTCAATGCCATTAAAGAATTTGCTACACAGATATGATGGCATATTTGAGGCTGATGTTTTATGTGTACTACCTTATGAGAACTGATTCTTTAGGATTTCATTAGAGACTCTTTCATAGGCATTGATGATAGTGTGCTTGGCACTCCAGCACTCCAGCATTATTTTTGTTATTTTTATTAAAATTTTACTAGCATAAATAAAACAGAAACAAAAAATTAACCAAGAGCATTATTAAGTTCTACTGTGTGAACTTTGCATCGTCTGAAGCATTAGCCAAGTTTCATTTTCTTGTGCCACTTATTTGTGTTTGTTGTTTTACAGGGATTTTTGGCATAGCATAATTCAGAAAACCCACACAGCTCATTTCATGCACCAAAACACATTTATATGTATTTTTAACACACACATACACATTCCATATAACAAACTGCCTTGGTAATGAAAAAGAGCTTCAGAAGCAGTTTATAATATAGCAGTGAAGGGATCTAATGTCTATGGCAGGACTTGAAAAAAGTACGTTTTATGTTACAGCTCCCAGAATCCCCAACCGGCGTGGCCATTGACTGAGAGATTTCAGAAGCTGTGATCCACAGGAATTTTTCCAAGCTCCATTCCAATGTGGGAAAAATGTTAGAATCTATTAAAGTAGCTATCTGAAACTCAGTATTTTTCTGTTGGCTCATGCTAGGAATTTTGAGTTTTAGCCTTTGTGGTGGGATGGTAATGGTGGTAGCTAACATGATGTCGACGGATAGGGATGACCAGTTGCAAACTGCATGATTATACAACATGTCAAAAACAGAGGAGACATTCTGGTCTGGTCTGGGTGGTGATTTGAACAGATAGTGGATTCTGGTCTTCACAGTGAAGTCAGAACAGTTCTCACAGTGAAGTGTTCAGCACAGATAGCTTTGTGTCTGACTCAGTCCGGAGGATATTTGAATGTTGTTTCAGCAAGGGGCACCCTGACCTTACCCTTAAACAAAGTAGCTGATAAGACTGGTAGTTCTCTATGTTGTCTGGTGGGGGAAGCACAGCTGATTAAGGGCACATGTTCATTTCAGGAGCCACTAACTCCTACAATATGAGGGAGATGATGGTTGTGCTTGAACTTCAGGACTGGACTTCTCAGAACTGAAGGATGGTAGTATAGCCTTTTCAGGCTGAAGAGATAATATCCAAATAGCTTTTTTCTATGCCACAGTTTCTGGAGCAGTGGTGATCTTTGTGGCTAGCTCTGAAGATAATCTGTCTCTTCTCTAATAGTGCTCTAAATGGTGAAAATAGAATAAATCATGCAGTAAGGGGACTACAACCCAGAATTGGTAAAAAAGTAATAAAGGAGTACTTGTCTATGCATGTACCTCCAAGTCACCTGTTGACTTATTGTGACCTCATTCATTTCACAGGGTTTCTTAGGCAAGAAATACTCAGAGGTGGTTTTGCTAGTTCCTTCCTCTGAAATATAAACTACAGTATCTGGCATTCATTGGCGGTCTCCCATCCAAGGATTACTTAGCTATTTGAAGTGAAGTCAGGTATCCAAGATTACCAAGTAGCTTGCAGATGTGCTCTCTCAGTCATTATCAATAATTTTTGAGAAACCTTGGAGAACTGGAGAGGTCCCAGCAGACTGGAGTTAGGCAGATGTTGTCTCCATCATCAAACAGAGCAAAAGAGCCAAGCCTTGCAATTACCAACCAGTCAGTTAGACAAAACTAGGCAAGTTACTAGAATAAATAATTAAACAGTCAGTCTGTGTGCGGTTAGAAAGAATGCTATGATTAGGGTTTCTCAAAAACAAGTCATGCCAAATTAATCTTATGCTTCTTTTTAAATAGAGTTACGATAGATTAGGGAGTGCTGTGGATATAGTATATCTTGATTTCAGTAAGACTTTTGGCAAGATCCCCTATAATATTCCTGCAGGCAAGTTGGTGAACTGTCAGATAGACAGTGTTATAGTTAGATGGATCTGTAATTGCTTGACAGAACTCAGAGGTTACTCTCCAATGATTGCTATTCTTCATCTTGGAAAGAAGTGACTAGTGGGGTGCCTCAGGGTTCCGAGCTATGCCTAGTGTTGTTCAACATCTTTATAAATAACTTTTATTATGGAAGAGAAGGCATGCTTATGAAATTTGCAGACCACACCAAATAGCAGGGGGGTAGTGAATACCACAGAGGATAGAAACAGAATTCAAAATGATCTCACTGGACTGGAGAGCTGAGCCAAAACAAACAAAATGAATTTCTACAGGGATAAATATAAGATGCTACATCTAGGCAGGAAAAGTAAAATTCTCTTGCTTTCTGCCGCTCAGCTGAACCAATGGATTCCAGAGACTAGAACGTGAACCAATGGATTCAAATTATGAGAAAAGAGATTCCACCTAAACATGAGGAAGAACATTTTTTTACTGAAAAGCTGTTTTGCAGTGGAATAGACTGGCATGCATGGTAGTGATTTCTCTATCTTTGGAAATTTTTGTTACCCTGTGAATTGGGGGTCCCAGGAGGGACGCCCAAATAACCAAAACAAACTAAGCAAAGATGGGGAAATTAGCTGGAGCACTCTCTTGGCTAACGAGAGGCAGGGCAACGCAGCAGGATCTTTTACCCTATGTATACAGCGTCAGGTCAGTGAGCAGTCAAATGGTTCAAACAATAATTAGATTTATTAAACAGTTATTAAAGAAAAGCACAAACACACTCCTAACTAGAAAAGGAAAATAGGATTTGAGGGGAATGGGTGATATGCCACCCGTCCTGTAGTCCTGAAGAAACCTGATTGAAGAAGTGGAAATCCGGCGTGGCGGCTGAGGGGAATCTGCTGAACTGAGCAGCAGCAAGGCAAAGTGAAGTTCAGGCGATCTGGTGAGAGTTCCAAAGAGCTCTCTGAGCGGGGGATTTTTATAGGGGAAAGAACAACCGCAGGCTAGTCTGGTCTTGGGCAAAAACAATAGGTTTTGGGTTGGAGACAAAGCCTCCGAAAGGTCATAATTTGCATGATTAAGTTAAAGTCCAAATTGACAATAGCATAGCCGATATGTACATGCGGTTAGCTCAGCAGTTAAGTACCTAGCTCGCCAGGGTGTCCTCTCAGGACAGAGGGTCCCTTCGTGGTAGCGTGCATATGTAATGAAGGTGTTTGTTTCGGGAGGTCCCCTAAAGCAGATCTGGCAATATCTGGCTTGATTTGGTGAGAGCAGCAAGTAACAGCCATGCCTAGCTTCGCGCTTGTTCGGCAGGCCTCACAAACACTTAGCTGGTGGCAGAGTAGGGCCGAATTATGATATCAAAATGATATCTTTGGTTCACCAAAGGGCAGGCCAGAACACGGTGGTAACATCTTTAAACAGAGGTTGGAGGGCCATCTTTAGGGGTGCTTTACTTATGTATCCCTGTGTGGTAGGGGTAGGAGTATATGGTTGTTGTGGTCCTTTCTGCCTCTACAAATTCTATGATACCTCTGATTTTTCCTCAACATTTACATAGTCTTGTTCTCTGAAACAGGAAAATAAGATCCTGGAATCATGACTGATTCACATTCTAACTTATCCAGAAATGCAATGAGTTGCCTTTAAGCAACTTGCTGTTATTCACCCTACCCTCCACTTGAGCTGTTGTGTGAGGATGAATACATGAAATGAGAATTCCAGTCTGTACACTGCTGTGGTAGAGGAGGGGGAGGGTAACCATAGTAATAGAAGATGAATGGTTTTAAGTTCTAGATTGGTGAAAGAGAAGAAAGTATAAATCCCATTGGGAAACCCCTACAGAAAAGCATGGCACCACTCCTGCGCCATGAATAACTTGGCAAAGAGGAAGATGAAGAACCAGGAGGCAGGTCTGGCATCTGTGTTGACCATGGTAGGGCAAATGCTGAGGTCTACCAGCTGTTGACAGTACATCCAACTGCCTTGTCCCAGGACTCATACCAGTCCCCACTTCAGTGTGTGGTGGCAGTACCCTCTACCTGAGTATCTGCTGGCAAACTAGCGTTGGAGAGGGGAATGGGGCTCTATTAAACCTGTCACCAGCCTGGCCAGAAGGAAGTGTCAGGTGCTCTGTCCTGTATCTTCAAAGACACTGCATTCATAGTGGCTGTGTAAGCATGAAGTGTGCTTGTTATTTTCATCCAGAAATCCAACAGCAGTGTTGAAAGCATCAAGAAGTTTAGAAAACTCTTCTGAGGATTTCTGTAACTTTCTGTCTAATTTATGAAAGCTAGATCTGGCTCCATGGATTTCCCCTGCAGCCCTCCTTCTTAATGCTGGTTTTTGCTGTGGATTGTGTGTGTCTGATATTTATCTTGCTGTTTAATGATAAGGTTGTTCTCGCTGTGCTTCTTATTTATGTGTTTGTTTTTATCTTGTGTTAGCCCCTCTGAGCATTTTCTTGAGAGGCCAAAAGCAGAATTAGAAATGTTTAAATAGACTGAATAAATAAAAGAATGCAAGCATTGCAGCCAGATTCTTATACTGCTAGCTAAAAGGGGGGGGGGCGTTGCTGAGTTCCAGCCCTTTCTTGATTCGCTGTTCCCCATTCCCCATTGTTTACACCTGACACTCTGTCTTCATGTAGAGAAGTTGGACTGCTCTTGTATCCACATAGCCTCCAGCATTTCCCAGATGAAAACTGAGACACATTGGTCCTGTTGACATCGCAGTGTAGTCAAGATGGCAAAAGTTATTGATGTTGAAGAAAACACAAGATAGGAGAGGCTGCCACAGTGTTTGGTTTTGCCTGAACTTACGGAGAAGGACAAGATTGTGTCCCCTTCTCTCCCACCCCTCATCTGAGTTAATTGACTCCAAACTACTTTTGTGCCTGGAAATCAGTTTGCAGAAACTGAAATAAGCTGATGACAAAGGAGGAAGTGAGAAGAGGAGAGAGAAACTGGAACATTTTGAAAACAGCTGAAGAGGTGTTAACAACGGAGGATTCATTGGGACTGTTTCTTCTAAACTGGGGCAGTTGGAGGATTTGCATCCACTTGTGATAATGGCAGTGATCTTTGTAATTAACATAATGATATTAAGTTGTTCTACCCATTCGTTGCACTCTTTTGCCAGTGGTAGAACAAGGGGATCAATTAGGTGTGCTTTTCCAAACCTGGCTCTGCTTCCAATTAGTAACAATGGAACCGAAATCATACTTTTGAGTTTGTTCCACTAGCATCTGGTTGATCACTGAGAGAAGCAGGCATGCCTTTGGCCTGATCAGTGGCAGAGATCTCCTTTTGTTCTAAAACAGGTTGAAGTTGAGGCTGGAAGGGCAGAGGTCAAGATAGCTAATGGAAAGTGGCACCATGAGATTGTGGTACGGTGTGCAACTGGTTTAACTAGCTGATATTCCTAGTGAGCCTTGTCCTGCCTTGCTGTAACTGTAGATTAAACTAGATTGTGTAGCTGTTGCCTTATGTTTATGTAAGTCTCTCAGGTACAAACAGAGCATGAATAACGATGATAATAAATCTCAGTGAGGGTTACAGTATGTCAGGCAGAATTGTACTTGATTTTATCCTATATTTATAACCTGTGTATTAGTCACCATTTTTGATTGGGTGGTTTAGTACTCCCTAGGACTATATTATCTTTTGAGACAATATTTGGTCTAAACCAGAGTCCCAGGATGTGATTGAATGTCCTTTGATACCACAGCTTTCCTAAGGATAAGCTGCGTTGGCTTTTGTCTGTGTTTGGTGAAAGACTGTCTACGAAGCCCATGTATGTTGTCACGTGCTCCGTGACAGAAGAAAGATAGGATATGAATGAAATACAAAATAATGTTCTGTAGATATGAGGAGAGGTGCATGCTATCCGCATCCTTGTTTGACATTATGAAGAGTCCTAGTCTCAAGAGGAGAGTCTCTTCGACACATGGAGGCTCCCCATACTCTCCATACCCCCAAGTAGGGCTTTTGTCTTTGCAAAAGATAAATGAGCTTTGTCGGTAGCTTGGCAGTGTCCAGTGATTTTTGAAATAGGGGGGCTGGAGCAAAAAGGATAATAATTAGATTATACATTATTCAGTTTACACAATCAAAGCCTGGCTTAACAAGCAAAGATAAGCATGAGCTTCATGCAGCCTGTTTACTCCTGCTGTGTTCATTCCTGTTTTTTTTTTTTTAATTGTGACAACAAACCATCACTTCCTGTTATGTGCAAACTGGGAACTGTGCTTAATGTCTTCCAGACAAGCTGGAATATGAAAGCCAAGTTGTATTATAGTTTTCGTCCTGATTTGCGAGAAGGAAGGAGCAGAGTAGGAGCTAAAAGGCTGTGTGTAAATTCCTAATTTGAACTGTAAATGCCCTGCGGACAGAAATAATAGCGAAGCCCCAAGATGCAAAGTAGTGGCAGAAGAAAGCAAGAATAATATGCTGCTTTCTTGTTCTAAAGTGATGTAGACTCACCCATGTTAGAACAGATGGCCAGAATCCTGCATGGGAGTTGCGTCTCTGCAAGTGGACTTGCGCATGCAGAAATTAGAATTAGCTAGTTCCGTAACATGTGTATCCAGTAGAGGGCTGCTGTTACATAACTACATAGGGGAGCTGACAAAATGACTGATGTACATCAGGACCAATGTGAATTGGGACCAATGTGGTACAATCCTTGATGCACTATGGTCCTCTTGTACATGTCCGACACTACTGGTGTGTGACAGAACACTGGCAAGGGGCTTCCGATGCACATCTTTGCCGTTCAGTAACAGGGTTTCCTTAGCACTTCTACTATGTAGTTTAGTATGTGTAAAGTTACGTTAGGTAGAGGATGATACACAATTCTAGCTGGTATCTCTTTCTTCTGCTGGACCACTGTGGTCTTTTGCGGCTAATATTGCAAGCTCTAAATCCATATAGTGCCTATGGGAAACAGACACTGCAGAAAATAAACGCTTCTGTTCATGGTCTGCTTTGTAACAAATATCCTTTTCTTTCCTCACACTACCTGCTTAGTGGGAACAGCAGGTAGGTTTGTTTTGGTTTTACTTTGTTCCCTTCCCCTACCTTTTTCTACATTCAAGAAAGATGTTGTTCCTTGGGAAACATTTAAGCATGTTTTCCCCACTTGGAGTCTGAAATGGCAAAGTCTCTGGAGGACTGTACCATTTGTTATTTCCAAATGTGCCATTTAGTTCCTGTGCTCTGATTGTTAGGTTCCTAGGGAAGATATGAGCTAGCTGCTTCTTCTCCACGGTGACCATTTATAATAGTTTTAATTTGGTGAGTGCTTTCTGCACTTTATCATATTCACTCTTTTAACATCCCTTTGTGATAGTTATTTATTACTCCCTTTTGCAGAGAGGTAATTAGGAACATAAAACATAGGAAGCTGTCTTAGACTGAGTCAGACTCTTGATCATTGCAGCCCAACTCTGATTGGGAGTGGCTGTCCAGGGTTTCAGGCAGAATTCCTTCCAAGTCCTACCTGTCATGTGCTCTAGTGGTCTCCATCCAAGTAGTCGCCAAACCAGGCTTGGCTTAGTTTCCGAAACTGGATGAGGTCAGGCGTTTTCAGAGTTATAAATTGATGTGACAGATAGTGACTCATTTAAGGACAACCAGGACATGCCTGCCCTGCATATGTATTTCTATGGGGGGTGGGGAAGCTGGTATGGGGAGTGGGCAATCACAGATATGACCAACAGTAATTCCAATAATCATGGTTGCTATAAAAACACTGCTAAGATTTGGGAAACTTGTCTAATATATTTGTGTTTGGCAGATTCAACATTTTTTCTGTTCAAGCAAGTGCCTGAAGAATGTCAGAGGATTATATCCCGCTCTTCCTTCAGTGACTCAAGGTGGCATTCATGGCTCTTTTCCTCTCCATTTTATTTTCTAATACCTTCCCCTCTATCAGATAGGTTGGATTGAGAGAGAGTGACCATACTGTCCACTTGTCCTAATTTGGCAGGTGCAGTCTCTATTAATTCACTGTTGTCCCACTTTTTCAACTGCTTTCCAAATTCCCAGTCCTCCCATTTCCACCCTTTGCCCTCAGTTTACTTCAGTTGTTGCAGACTGAGTTCATAGTGCAAAAGTAGTTTCACTCAATTCAGCAAAGAAGAGATGGAGGGAGATTTGCTCTTCCCAGTAGATTCAGGCAGAAGCAAACTGCTGCAGTCTCTCCAAGCTTGTCTGTTTTTTCTCATTTGTAACTTTTGCCATTTTGACCATATTCCGACGTTGCTTGGCTGTATGTCTCCTGCTTTTCATGTGTGAAATATTGGAGGGTATGAATGACTGGCCCAAGGCTAGCCGCTTGGTTTCATAGCTCATTGGGAATTACAACCTGATGTAGAGGAGAGACAGTGTTTCAGGAGATACAGAAATGGTAGAGAACAGTCGTTCTGTTAAATACATAGCCCAGCTGAGAATTTTTTGTATGGCCTTGTTCAGGGCAAATCCGTCTGAAAGTTTGCCTGCAAGAATTTTGAAAAAAGTATCTCTTTTCTTGCTAATGACAATGCTGGCTATTGGCATGTAGACCAAATAGTTGGCTCAGACCCCTAAATTTCCCTGTATAGTCCCAAAGCACTTATATGTCTACCCAGAGGTCTTCCAATCTACTCTTCTGACTACATCCCCTTGTGCATCGTTGGGCATTGCTTTGGAAATTCCTCTTGAATGTCAGGTTATGTGAGCTGCAATGGAGAAAGAATGAGAGGCCTAAAAAGGCCCAGTGTCCATGCTGTCTTTCAGTTTTCAGCTAAGCTACGACCTGAATCCAAAGCCAGTTCTCTGCAAGCGTACAGTGTGTGTGCACACGTAGGTATGTTGTGTTTTCTGCAGCCCCTTTGTGCTTGGAGCTCTCTGTACACTTGCAGGGCGTAAGCCATGAGCAATTAGGTTTCTTTTCTTCTGGGGTAGCCAGGAGCAGTAGAGAAGCTTAACTTGATTTATTATTTAGGGAAATGTTGCAGTTCCTTGTCTTCCTCTGCGTTGTCTTGAAGAGGCTGGGTGGGTTGCCTGAAGGAGCAACGCAGGCAGATGGTTTTACAATTCCTGTAAGCCCAGCGGCTTTCAACATACACTAGCTATCTTTTCCAATTCCAAACAGCATTTTATCAACCTCAGCCTTCTCTTATCCTGGCTACTTGCAGTGCTAACTTGGGAAGGAGAAAGTGTTTCCATAAGGGGTCTGTCTGCTGTATGGAGACGTGGGGAGCATAGTAATGATTAGCATCATTAAATACAATTGTGCCCACTGTCTAGCTCTGGGATTTTGATTTTTGTGTATGTGTGTGTGCTGGTATGGATTAGAATTAATATTTAATGCCTGAGAAATAGAGTGGAAAACAGGCAATGGTTAATAATAGAAGAGAAACTGCAGCCTGAGAGTTCATATTTTCTTTAGTGTTTTCTCCTACTCTGTAGGGGTATACAGAGCCCTGCTGCCTTTTCAATCTTCTGCTGAGCCAGTGTCTTATAATTGGGGATCTCGTGTACAAAACTGTAGAAATGGCTCCCATGCCAGCTACCCACTAACATCTAAAATTTCTCTTTAATTACTGAAGCACATGGGACACTGGGAAGCAAAACTGCAAAGCCAGCTGTGAACTGTTCCTCCTGCAGCCGAAGCAGAGATTAAGAGATGACTCTGCTGAAACGGATTAATTTAGAAGGACGTAGGATCCATTTGCAGAATATTTCAGCACCTTTATGTAGGGAGGAAATCAAGATACACACCACATTGGAAGAGTGGTGCAAGCAGTTTGAGATTATCATCACTCCCCTCCAAACTTGTTTGTTTGTTTATTTATGTATTGTCTTGGAACAAGCTCTGACAAAACATAATTCATTTGTAGGTTTGGGGCTTGTGTCAGATTGAATCAAAGCGAAACCAATCCAAATCCAGTTTTATTGGAGCAAGAAGACTTAGGCCGTTTTCTCACAATGGCACTTTCCCAGGATGGGGATGCATTGCTGCTGGTCCATGAGTTGTACTTCTGCACAATGTCATTGTGGTCCCACTGCCCACACATTTCCAGCCATTGCAATCGTGGGGTACACCATTACTGGAAAAAATCCAGTAATGTCCTCCAATCATGCAATGCTTCCATCACCAGCAACCGTGCGGAAAGGGCAGACGTGCAATCTAGACACTTCCTTCCCCAGGGCAGCACAGGAAGTGGCCAGTTGCACTGCAGAAGGAAGGAGCGTGTCCCTTTTCCCTATCCTTTCTCAGGCAGCTGGCCTGGGTACAGAGGGGAGAGTTTGGGTAACACTACCATTCTGTAATGGGACAATGCGGGATGCTCGTAAGCTGCAGAAAGGGCTAAGTCTTTAACACCCTCTTTTGGTCATACCAGGGAGTGCCATAGTCATCAAAGCACTTAGGAAGATTTGCTTTGTTAAATTGATCCAAAGTATCTTTACATCCATGTTTACACTTAGATCCTGTCTCTCTTGTATTACCATAAAGCAAGATGATTTTTACCCTTTTATGCAGTAATGGTTAAGTCTTACTCTTTGAAAAGATTAAGTAAAGAACTGGCAGGATTTATTACTGCAGCATGCCTCATTTCTGTACAGGGTAGAAGGATATGACACTGTTTTGGTCCCCTCAAATTTATACACAGGGAGACAGAAGGTTTGCAAGTAACAGGTATGGTACAACTAGGGGGAGAGCTTGAGGTCCTGGAATCAATTCTGTTGTCTTGTGGTCCTATGGATCTCTGGCCTTCTCTAAATATCTGTGCCACCTTCCCCATGACATAATCATTGGGTGTTCTCCCAGCTTTTGTATGAGTTCTCCTCATTTTAAAAGGTTGAAATGCCCCACCTAAGGCTTAGTTTACTGCCATTTGCAACTTAATTTTGGACCCATTATTTTAGCTTTGGTGCCACCTCACCACTAGAACTTGTCCTTCCACAAGGACTTTTCTGAAATTGACATCAGCTGTTAGGATGAAGGAGGTTCTTCACTTTTGAGTACAATCCATATTCCAGTGAGAGAATGCCCCCTGGGTTGAGTTACTCTGGATCAAACCAATATTTTTTCCCTGGCATTATGAAATGTTGTCTTTTGCTCTTACCAGACTGAACCCAGACCACGTGTATTTGTCTCTTGGTTAATATAGAATGGGTCTGATAATTTACTCAGTGATTTCTATCATATGCAGAATAAAACAGCACTGAAATATGAAAAAGTTATGGGCAAACTAGATATTGGCTGTGATCTGTTCTCATTTCACATATTAATCAAACTCAATTGTTCTGAGTTCTGCTGTGGCTAAGCTCAAGTCTTTATATGGCAGAGTTTTAGGCATGCCCTTGGTTTTCAAGTTTAAATAGCTAATATTCTCATGTCATTAATACTTTATCCTGCACCGTCATCATGAAGTTTCATTTGGTTTCCAGCCCTCATGAGGCCTGTTAAAAATAAACTGGTGGGTTTCAATATGAGTTGGATTAAGAGGGTGAAAACTGGATCTCTCCCACCCAAGAAGCAGACCCAGAATATTTATGCTAGTGTCAAGAGCTGTAGTGCTAGTACAGTTTTGTTGCCTTGTATTTTGAATAATCTGCATTATATTCTTAGCCATTCTGTGTCAAATGGAATTTCTCTCCTCTTCATAACATAGTTAGGAAGAAGCAAGGGGTGAAGTCAAGCTTTGTAATACGGTATAATAGTACTAGTGATATTTATTTCAGTCACAGACCTAGACATATATTACAGAAGTTAAAAAAGAAACCGACAGCAAAAAGATAATCCGTTTATATAGTTACAAGCTTAATAAAACATGAAAGTCTTTACTTTTCCTGCTCCTAATCTGCATTGAAAAAAAGAAGATAAATTTTCAAAACAGTAGGAAGCAATATGTACAAAAGAGTTTCCAGAAAAAGCTGTGAAGCCACAGCTTAGTAGTACGGTAGAATAGTAGTATGCTTTTCATTCAGAGTCCTAGTTCCATCCTTGGCAAATCCATTTAAAGAGGGCCAAGGAGTAAGTGATAAAAACTCTACATAAGATCCTGGAACTTTACAAGCAATCAGAGCAAGACAATACTGTATAAAACACCTTCCTATGACTATCACATCAAATGTTTTACTGATGAGATGAGAAAAAAAACACACAAAGTGATAATGATGATGTGCAATGTGTTTCCTAAACTGTACATTGTAGGAAGAAGAAGGGGGAATTTGTCATTTTTGGGTGCAGTCCCATAATAATTGTGCAATCCACATATATACATGGGCCCACATATACGTGGGTACTCACATCACTGCAACAGACCTCACCACAGGTCTGTATGCAAACGTAACACTCCTAAATCTTCACATATAGCTTCGCTCCAAGAATAACTGCAGAACAGACACTACACACGTGTTGAGTGAGTGCCATAAAGATGTAGTAGTCCATAAAGATAATAAAATTGAGCCAGCCCATGAAATTACAGTGCGCCTTCTTCTAGCACAAGCTCTGCACACATGAATGCAAGGTCTTGCAAACTCTTGTGTCTTATTATAGTTAATGGATATGATGGGCATGTGTCCAGGCTGTAGGGGATACACACACGCTGCATCCATTGACTATAATGGAACATGACGTGCACATTTTTTGTTTTGGACAGAGAGTCCTAGAATGGAACTCCCACATATATGGTGACTTGCAGGTGATGAACTTCCTTTAAATAGTGCTATATACTTTAAGGGAGAGAGCTTGTTTCAAGGGAAATATGAAACAATCCAGAGCTGCAGTTTCACAACCAATGTCTGTTGCCTTTAGAATAGGGCCTGCACTTCCTTTATTTGCCTGAGCTGGCTGATGGTGCATGGGCTGAATCTTCATCTGGCATTCCTCCAGTTGATCTATCTATGTATACACACTGCTTTAGAGAAACTAGATCTGTACGTGTGAAAGCAGATAGATCCAACTCTGTTTCACCCATTTAAATGAAGGAAGTGAGACCTCTTTTAATTTGAAGGGTGAAATCCATTTCAGAGAAGTTCTCAGAAGCTTTCTTTCAGTCGTGAGCAGGGCCAAAGGGTAAGACCAAAACTCCACGGATATTTTAGTTTAAAGATGCCAGTAGCTAAGCATAAAGACAAGCACTTTGAAGTGTTGAAAATGGTGGGACAACCCATACAAAAGCTGGGAAACCACCAAAGGATGGGAGGCATGGCTATCTGGGGAATTCCAGAAGGCCAGATTGAGAGCCTGAGAGGGCTGAGTTCAGCCCCAAGACTCAAAGATCCCACACCTTTGGTTTAAATTAATGGCACATCTTTTGGGTGGGGATCACCATGACTGCAGAGACATGCAACTTTGGTGGCTGTGGGGGCCAATTTTCTGCCCCTAGGATTCTCTGTGGGCCATGTTGACTTCCAGAAATGTCAAAAAGTAGAGGTGAGTGAACCTGAGTCTCAAAGTGACTGGAAGACCACCTTTGCTTTTTAAAACTGGGGATTTTGTATTAAAAAGTCAGAGAGTCCCTGGACCTATTTGAAAGGTGAATCACCTCCCTTGGATACTTCTATGACAGGCAGTTCACCCTTTTTGTGATACAGAAGGTGGTGTGTGGGAGTCATTAGGGAAGTTGTGGGACTGCAAAAACAGCGTTGGGGGGCACACCTTGCCTATCCCATCAGAGCTACTGCATCTGTTAGCAAATTACCGGATCACGATGAGAGTTTGTCTGATGGTATCTTGAAGCAAGAGCTGGGAAATCATAGCTACTGAAATCTCTTTCTAGTTCTGCTGCAGCATCACTGTTGTTTCCTTAGGCAAATCCATTAACCTCTTTCTGTTTCTCCATGTGTGTATAGTGTATACCAATTAATTTCTCAGTCTCTTTGTGGTCTAACATGCCCTTTCTTGGATATATCTTTTTCAGAATGCAGCTCTCCAGCACTTATTCATCCGGAAATCATTCCGTCCCTTCAAATGCCTACACTGTGGAAAGGCGTTCCGTGATAAGGACAAGTTAGATCAGCACTTACGGTTCCATGGTCGAGAAGGAAATTGTCCCCTGACCTGTGACATCTGCAACAAAGGCTTCCTTAATAGCAGTGCCCTGGAGAGTCACATGAAATTCCACTTGGACCAGAAGACCTATTCTTGCATTTTCTGCCCTGAGTCCTTTGATCGCTTAGATCTGCTGAAAGATCATGTGGCAATCCATGTTAATGATGGTTGTTTCACTTGCCCTACTTGCAAAAAGCGCTTTCCAGATTTTATCCAGGTGAGTAATTGTCGGATCAAAAGCAGTTGCGTCCTTGTGCAGAGTAGCTTCTCTGTTGCATATCTCTAAATGGTGAGAGTCTGCAGGTGGTCCAAGGTTAGCAAGACTCAGAATGCTGAGACTTTTGTTGCAATGAGATCATTACTTTGTATGAAACTTTTTGTGCTCTTGTAGAGTCCAAGAACTGGACAGCTCAATGAATCCAAGAACTGCACAGCTCAGCTTACTAATTTAAACGAGTTATTGACCCATTAGAACCTTTTAGTTTTAAATCAGTTCAGTCTTTAATTAACTGACTATATTTGGAATTATCAAAAACTCAGTGTGCTCTGGGCCCCTTGGGGGGATATAAATGTAATAAATTAATTAAATATTTCAATGTAAGCATAAATACACCTTTCCCAGACATGTGTAGCATGCAGACTGCTTTGAGGAATGCAGCCACGTTTCCAAAACACATGTACACTTGTGCGTGATGTCTTTTACATGATGAAAGATACCCCTTCTTGTAGGAGTTCTTCTGATATATGTTTTCTGTGAGAAATACTAGCACTTCTCACAGAAATTGGTTTGTATGTGTACCTGTCCTATAAGTGAAAATGCCTCTGGAACTTTAACCCAGATTTATGGAAAATAAATAAAAGAATTGTAGCAATCTGATTCAAGCAGTGATATTTCCTGTTTCTGCCCTGTTTGGAATTTTAAGTATCCTGTTTTATTCAGTGAAGTGTGCACAACTAAATATAGTTTAGCCATGATGTGGCTATTACTTTACAATTCTCTTGGTGAAAAGATAAAAGAAAACTCCTTCATTGCACCATTAGTGCTAAAAATATTAGGATTTTATGAGAAACCAGTTTTATCTTAAATGCTTGGATTTGCATGTTTCACTGAATGTTTTCTCAGTGAACTTGTTATGTGTGTGGTGAAATAAAGGCAGATTTCTTTTGTCGTCCTTTTTCTCATTTTCTGATAAGAAAAGTGGGTAAAAAACTATGTCCCCAAGCATGCATCAATGATTGATGCATAGCTCTGTACATATCTCTGCAGCACATTGAAGGAGCCCAGATGAGAATTATTTTTTTACATCTGACTGATCTATAGAGAGAAGAAGAAAATTCCTTGATGCAGAATGTAGAGTGACAAAGATAAGTTTCACTGCAGAATATCTATTAATTATAATTTTAAGATGTTAGTACTGTAAAAATGGAACTCTTTTTCTATTAACAGTATCCAGCTATAAAACATCAGATGTCTTCACTAACTATTCTTAGCAATATGTCATTGATTCAAAAATAAACAGGTGAAAATTCGTTCATACTTCTGTTATCATTTTGTCTCCAGCCCTGTTTTCTTATTGGTACCTCTACCTACAGTTTTGCTGTTTAAAGACTGAGTTTTCATGGATCTGGGTAAAGAACTATTCACAGTAGCTGCTCTTTCTTGTCTGCCAGGAATTTATAATCAGGTTCCAAAGCATTGTTGCAGGATTTTTCATCTAAATCATGTTTTCTTGAATGCTTCAAGGTTTTCTATTCCAGTATTTTGCAGAGATGGATTTTGTCCAAAGAGAGAAATAAAGGTAGCAAGAGCAACAGGGTCTCCCACTAGTGTTACTAAGTGGAATTACCTTTGCTTTTTTTTGCTTGAATGATGACATTCTTGGGTTTTTTTCTTTGTTTTTTCTTCTTGTTGATGGTCTCTACCAGGTAAAGAAACATGTACGCAGCTTCCACTCAGAAAAGATCTACCAGTGTACAGAATGTGATAAGGCCTTCTGCCGCCCTGACAAGTTGCGTCTCCATATGCTACGACACTCAGACCGTAAGGATTTCCTATGCTCGACATGTGGCAAACAGTTCAAGGTAATGCAGCCCACATGTTGGGCATGTGCTGGAACCAGTAATAGAATGACATCTTTCTCCTTTGTTACCAGGACTGACTTCTCAGTTTGGCACACATAACTTCATACTGTGCACATTTTTCCAGCTTGCACTTACACAAGTGAAGCATGTGGAATGTGCTTTACTCCAGCGGTTTGTGAGCAAGCAGTTCATTGTGGAAAGCCACATTTGAAATATTTCAGATACGTGGGTCACACATGCTTTCCATTTATACCAGTGAAAAACACAAGTCCAAAGCACACTTCTGTCATTCTGTTGCAATTTCTGCTGTGAAATTAGCCTTTCAAACTAGCCTACAGACATTACTGGCCTATATAAGTTCACCTTTCTGTGCATATCTGTGCTGGCCCTTTATGGCCCATTTGCGGGGAGCAGGGAAAAATCTATTTTTATAAAGCTTCCTTGCCTACTAGCCACAGGTAACAAGGTAAATTGGTGTGGATGAAATCTTCTGGTATGAGATTAGTCCTACGGCTAGCAGGGAAATGAAGTTTAAATGTAAGCATTTCTATCGACATTAAATTGTGAGTTCTTTGGGGCTGGGATGTGTCATTGTTTACAAAGTACTATATATTGACCAACCTCAAATCAATGTTATCATCACTGACACAACCATTGTCATTGTATCAATCATCATATCATTTTATCCTTCATGTAACTAATATATATATATATATATATATATATATATATATATAAAATTAGTTACATGCAGGATAAATGATATATATATCATATATATATGATATGATATATATCTTGTGTGGTTGTATGTGTGTGTGTATATATATATCTCAGTCTAAGAACATGTTCAATAAGCTGACATGTTCTAACTCGTTCACCTGCTGTTAAGACTCAAGCAGTAAAGAATCACTCTTCTTTAATATTTTTCTCAACAGTGCAAATCATTTAATTAGATTTTATCTATTTTATTCAACAAATTGAGCTGACAAAAAATGAAGAGTTCTACATTTTCTGCGTTAGCCCTAAAAATGTTCCTTTAGATACCAAACTATACTTTCTCACCTTCAGCTATGTCTAATTTTTAACTTTGTGTATTGCGTTTCCTAGCATTTCTAAGTAAAAAGTATCAGTTGCAGAGCCAATTTGATTTATTTTGTTTTTTTCTCCCCCAACACTTTTCCCTTTCTACCAGAGAAAAGACAAGCTTCGGGAACACATGCAAAGAATGCACAATCCAGAAAGAGAAGCAAAGAAAGCTGACCGAATTAGTCGCTCCAAAACATTCAAGCCTCGGATTGCCTCCACGGATTATGAGAGCTTCATGTTCAAGTGTCGACTGTGTATGATGGGTTTCCGGAGACGAGGCATGCTGGTTAGTTTGCAGATTTTCCATCCATTTTCAGGCTCTTAGCCAATCGGCCTTTGCCAAGGAGAAGACCCTTTTACAATGCAAGAGGCCATCTGTGTCATCTAATATTATTAGATAAAGTGCACATGTGCATTCAGAACAAGGGTTATAGAGGAGCAGAGACAACAGTGTATTTTTAACAGAAAGTTCTTTTGCTTTTCTTTCACTTGTCCGTTTTACCTTAAGTATTGCGACTTTATCCCACCTTCCTTCCAAGGAATCAGTGTTGCATATAAGAATTGTTGCTTTGTTGATCTCACAACTGTCAAGTGATGTTAGTCCAATTTGACAGACTGACTGACTGGTCCAGGGTTTATCAGTCAGCTGAACAGCCATTTGAACAACTATGTATATCCCACTTGGGTTTTCAAACCTAGAACCTATTTGCTGAGTACAAGACAGCAAATTACATGGACAGTCTGAACAGCCCTAAAAAGTTTACTGACATAAGCTAACCCCTTAGTTGGCTTTGCAGTTTTTTTGGAAACGCATCTTACTGTTTTTTCCCCTCCACATCAGTGGATTTCAGACAGCTGAGTAACCGTTGTTATGCACTGGAACATTGTGAACACAGCTTGTGTGGATCCATTCCATGTTTGGCAGGTGCTTGCACCAGTTCCTGCCGTTGCTTCAGCAGTGTGCCTGCCTCAGCTCAATATGAGCTGTCCTGCTTTTGGCAGTTTTGCTCTGGCATAGTGAGTGTAGGAAGATTATGAATCAGGCATAAGGCTGAAATGATGGCATATGCTGAACAAATAATTGATCCACTCAAGTCCTATCCACAACTTTCAGGGTTTGCTGTCTTCAGTGGTTCCCTGTGTCATCTTCCTAGTCACTTTGGTTAAACGCTGATTTAAGTTGTCAGCTCTTTTCAGTCCTTATGCTGGAACAGGCATAATATTACCTAGCACAGGGCTGGCAGCATAGAGCAGTGCGGTTTTTTTGAACTAAAGCTCCTATCGGAACCTGCCAATGTTAAAAGTACTATGGGAGTTTTAAACAGAAACATCTGGGGAGCAGTGGATTGCCTCATGCTGGCATTTATATAGTGGAATTGAAGAGAACACTGGGTGTCATGTGCATGATCTCTACAAGAACCTTCTAAATCGTGATAGTAAGTGAGTGTTGCTTACCGGGGATCTCCAGGTTCATAGATTATGTAAAAATAAAATCTAAAACTCCACCATTTTGCCACTACCTTTTTGCTTCTTATTCTGCAGTCAAATCAGACAACCAGATAATCTGATGCAATCCACTAACATAGCAAAGTGGGCTCAGTACTCATTCTTATCTATCTGGCAGTGATTAACAACCATCTTTGCAATAAACATGTCTACCAGTTCTGAATAGATCTGGGCCAGATTTATTACTTTAGTGCATTATTATTTCACTGTTCCTCCAACAGGCACAACTTTACACCCATTTTAATCTCACAGCAACCTAGTGAGGTAGGGGGTTGCCCAAAGATGATGTGCGTCATCCCTTAGCATGAATTTGAACGAGGGCCTTCATAGTCTAGCTATTCTGTCTCTCAGTCTCTTACAGGCTCTGGTCCTTGCAGCAATATGAAGCAGCCCCTTTTGCTTTTTGCTGTAGTACTTTTTTTTTCCTAAAAAAATATGCTCTGGTTTTCCATCTCAGGTGAACCATTTATCAAAGAGACATCCAGACATGAAAATAGAAGAGGTGCCAGAGCTAACACTGCCCATCATCAAGCCCAATAGAGATTATTTCTGTCAGTACTGTGATAAGGTATGAAATGAACCTACATATTTTCAGGGCGTGCATGGAATCAAATGTTGCCTTTTTATACGAATGTGTAACAGATCTTGTTAACCTTCCTGCAGTATACTTTCAGATTCGTTTTTTTCCCTGCTGACAGGACCAAAAAATATTTCTGTCAATCTAGTAAATTGCATGAGATGGTCTTGAAGAAGAGATATCTGAGCTGAAAACACACACGGTTCCTCTAGGACTGCAGAGAGCAGCTGTGTTGAGGCCAGAGGTCAATTTTCCATCTTCTGACTCTCCCAAATCCTGCACCCGTGCCTCCAGTGCACCAAATACCTTCTTTTCCCTATATTTCTTCTCCAAAATGGCAGTCAGAAGAGATGTAGTGTCAATTCCTGTTGACATTTGGGGGATAAAACAGAGGGAAAAGAAGATACTTGACAGAAGATTTGGGGTTCTGAGGGAATTTTGGGAAGGGGGAGCTTTAAGAGAATGGCTGGGAGGCTTCAAGAGCTGTTTATAGCACTGGACCACACGCTCCCTACCTCTTCTCTAGGACTTCCAGTAGCATTTTCCTTCGAAGGAGCTCCTGTATGCTTCACAATTTAATAGGTCAGCCGTTTGGGGACCTTGGATGATATGCAGTTGTCTGGCACAACACGCTACAAGTTACTTGTGAATTTTTTTTCTTTTAGAATCTCTAGAACTGGAATAGTCTACAATGTAAATTCAAATGTCTGTGTTTGCCAAAGTAGATCAAGATTTAGACAGTTTACCTGCCTAGCATGATGATTCCTAAATATAAACCAGATGCTGTGGAATTGAGTTGTACATGATGATACCACCCGCTGTCCTGATAAAAGTCCTGTTCTCTTAGATACTGCTCCCTATTATTCTGTACATTGTTCTTACTATTCTACATCAGAAGGTACTACATAGGGCTCTAGAATCAAAGTTTGCTCTCAAGGATACAGAAACGTCATTTTATTGTTTTATTTGTAATATAGATGGTTAGAGAATGGTAAAAGGGTAGATTTTCAGTGCATGTTTAGTGGATGAAATGATTTCAGAACTGGTATGTTAACCAGTGTGGTGTAGTGGTTTGAGCTCGGGACTATGGCCATTTCTGCACTAGACTGTTATAGTGCTATCGTTCCACTTTCAACATCCTATGGAATCCTGGGGTTTGCAGTTTCCCCTCCCAAAACTGCAAACCCCAGGATTCCATAGGATGTTGAAAGTGGAATAATAGCGCTATAACAGTCTAGTGTGGAAATGGCCTATAACTCTGCAAACTGGGGATCAAGTCACTGCTTGGCCATGGAAACCCACTGGGTGAATTTAGGCAAGTTACACTCTCTTAGTTTCAGAGGGAGGTAATGGAAGAAATGCTACCAAGAAAACCCTATGGTAGGTTCATCTTAGGGTCACCACAAGTCAGAAATAAAGGCACACAACAACAACAATGGTATCCATTTTCACTAAAGCCAAATATAGATACGTGATTTTCTTTACCTAGAAACAGATTTAGACAGCTGTTCTAGCTTCTTTCTGTCTCACTGAACAACTAAAGTTTCAAACTCTGTGTGTGTGAAATAAGAACAGTGCATCTATTTCTGAAATGCCGTTTAAGTGCTGATCAGACTAAGCAGAACTGGTTTTCCAGAGACTTCCATATGGATGGATTAAGACAAATGTTTCCAGTGCTGTGGTTAGTGTTTGTTCACAGTCTAACTGTTCATCTCGCAGGTTTACAAGAGTGCCAGCAAACGCAAAGCCCACATTCTGAAAAATCACCCAGGTGCTGAGCTTCCTCCAAGTATCCGAAAGCTGCGTCCAGCTGGCCCAGGAGAGCCAGATCCTATGCTGAGCACACACACACAACTGACTGGCACAATTGCAACTCCGCCCGTTTGCTGTCCTCACTGCTCCAAACAGTACAGTAGTAAGGTACTGCAGCTTTATCACTTGCCTTCAATTGTTTATCTTTTTCGTATGTACTTGCAGCCACAGCCATTTTTAATCTATAAAGCCAGGGGTTTTTTTTAAATTACACCACATGCCGCCAAGCATCAGAGATGCCTGAGCTCCAATGTATCATTAAAATGTGGATTTGAACAACTAGACTGGAAAGCTGGCAGTCAGGGCTATCAGTTTCTGTTCTTGGTTTTGCTACTGATGTTCTATAAGCCAGTCTTATCAACTAGTATTTTGCTCATCAAGAAGAATGTTCCACCCTTACTTACACTAGCTTATCTGAGACAGACACCTCCTAAAGGACAGCAAGTCAAACATGAAGACATGAAAGGGACAGTAGACACAACTGGTTATATCACATAGCTAGCAGATACTTACTAACTATGCAGCTGTCACAAATAGGTTGCACTGTACCTATAGTGTTCCTTTTTAAGGGTCAGTGATTGAACTGTTGGATTGTAGAACCAGATCTCATACATAAGCATTATATAGCTTTTTATATCCAATGCCGAGCTCCCTGAATGTCTGCAATTGCAGGCAAAGATTCTAAGACTCTGCTTTTGCACTCAACTCTGCATTTCATTTTTACAATCACCCACTGTCCCACTATAGAGACAGGGCACTTACTTACATTTGATTAAGATTCCTATGCATGTTTACTTGGAAGTTCCACTTTATTCCATGGAGTTTATTCCCTAAGAAAAAGGATTGCAGATTTCAACCAGGGAAGTACACATCCATGGCATTTTGAACAGAGCAAAAAGAGTAAATATTAAAAGTATAAATAATTCTGAAGAAGTGGGGTAGACATTACTTTGCCTATCAAGGACAATGGGATAATGGAAGCTATATAGACCAACACATTTTGAAGGCACCAGATTGAGGAAGCTTGCTTCCGAAGTATGCCAAGACTCAAACTGAGCCAAGTCTTCAACGTCAAGGCAAGCTTAGCAACATACTTTTAGGCTATGGTGTCACTGTGCCAGGCAGAACATTGTACGGTTGGGAGTTTGGTGCACAATGTTTAGGCGCAGTGAATTGCTTCCACTGGCTTGAATGATTAATGTGTCTTTTGGAAAGCTCAGACAACAAAGAGCTGGCAGAATGTTAAAGACTAACAAGTTTTGTTTCATGTGAAGTTTTGTGGACTGAAGTGATATAGTCTGATGTATGTGTAATTACTGGCATATTGTATGCTGTGATGCATGCATATCGTGTCTGTCTGTCTGTCTGTCTGTCTGTCTGTCTATGTATCTTGTAATACATGCACAGTTGGCCCTCCACATTCATTATGGTTAGGGGCGCAGTACCTTTGCAAAAGTGGAAAAATCGCAAATACCAAAGTGTGTGTGTGTGTCTGTCTGTCTGTGTCTGTGGGAAGGATGTTGATCCATGGTGGGGAGAACAGGCATCCAGAGTCCAAATCAGGTCAGGGAAGGGAGAGGGAAAGGGGAGTGGATTGGCATAATAGCCCTAGACTTCCTTTCTCATTTGTCCCATTCCATGGGTTTGGGGGCAGCATAGGGAGAAGGTTTCTGGTCCTGAGAAATTGGGCTGTGAGCCATCTTTAGGTGACCAGGCAGCAGCTGGTGAAGGAAGAAGAGGACCAGAGGTGGGTTTTTAAAAGGCTGTGCAACGTGATCAGAGCTGCTGAAAGAAAAAGTTCCCCACAAAAAAAAAAGAGTCTGAGGTGGGAGGGGGGAGAGTTGAAGAAACTCACAAATAATCAAATCCCTGAAAGTCAAACCTACAAATGTGGATGGCCAACTTATAAATATTTTCCCACTGAGGCTATACTCCATGTATTTGATGTAGTGGGCTTCAGTCTATGAATGCTTATGCCAAATAAAATGTATTGGTCTTTTCTTGTTTTTGCTGCCACCAACTGTTACAGCTACGTCCCTTCCATAAACTTCTGCAATGAAGCTGATGTTCTAGTCATTCCGTAACTACTACTACTTTTTTTTTTTACATCTCTCCACAGACCAAGATGGTGCAGCATATCCGCAAGAAGCACCCAGAATTTGCTCAGATGCCAACTAACACGATACATGTGCCGTTGACAACAGCTGTAATTAGTGCAACCCCTGCAGTTCTAACAGCTGACAGCACTTCTGGGGAAACTGTTGTGGTAAGAGAGTGAGAGTGTATACCCAGGTTGACTAAAGAAATAGATCTGTCACACAATCTCTGGGAAAGACCAGAGGTCTACAGTTCAAAAATAATGACAAACCATATTTGCTGTAATTGTGGTTCCTTAAAAACAATCCAAAAGAATAAATCACTGTTTGATTTGCTGATTCCTTTTAAGTAAACATAATAGAAATAAGTGACAGTACCCTGAATTTAGATATGAAGAATAACTTCAAAATGAAAATGGAAACTTTCCATTTCTTCTTGAGCACAAAGGAAGAAGAGACATGGGGTACATGCACTGTACAGAAGTCTGAGTTTCATGTAGGGCTGCACCTACATGACCATGGATGAGGTACCTCTGGTCTACGAGTTGTTACTGGACAATGATTCCCATCATCCTTGATTGTTAGACATGCTGATGGGAGTTAGAATCCAACAGTATTTGGAGGTCTTTGAGTTTTCAATCCCTGTTTAAAACCTCTGTTTTAGTTCTGCTGCTGTGATTTTAAGAGCAGCCTGACTCATGCAATAAAACCAAGGAGGCTTTTCCTTATTACTTTATCTCTGTGTTGGGGAAAATGCTGCCATTTGTTAGCAGATGGATTAGTACAAGAAATGCTTCTTTGAGAGGCAAAACTTTGAAAAATATTGTCAGTGCCTTGGGTTCATTGCATGAGTAGCTTGAAGCTGTTTGTTTGTAAGCTCTGTTCTGCTGTTCACCTGATGGATAAATGGCCGTTGCCTTTGGGGTAAGAGTAGGACTGAATCATTTTTCGTATGTTTAGCTCTCTGTTTCTATGTTTTGTATTGCTGTAATTTTAAATATGTAGCCATATTCCTCTGCTTTTATTTCTCCTTTTTTTCAGACAACAGATTTACTGACACAAGCAATGACAGAACTGTCACAGACACTAACAACCGACTACAGAACTCCACAGGGTGAATTTCAGCGAATTCAGTACATCCCTGTGTCACAGTCCACAGCTGGCTTACAGCAGCCTCAACACATACAGTTGCAGGTTGTGCAAGTGGCTCAAGTGAGTCTTGTTTGTTTTATTGTTTCATTTCCTGCTGTAATGGAAGCCCCAGCTGTGCCAGTGTCTTGTGCAGTTTTGATAAATACGAACAATAGTAATGATGACAACAGCATGAAGATGGTGAGGGACAGTTTGGTTTAGTGGTTTGAAATCTGGACTATGACTCTGCAGTCAAGGATCTGATTCCTCGTTCAGCCATGGAAATCCACTGTAATCCCTTGGACAAGTCACACTTTCTCAGCCTAAGATGAAGGCAAGGACAAACTTCCTTTGAATAAATCCTGCCAAGAAAACCATATGATAGATTAAGGTTGCTATAAGTCAGAAATGACTTGAAGGCACACAGCAACAATGGCCCCTCCCTAAACTGCAAACTCCAGCATTCCATAGGATGTTGAAAGTGGAATAATAGCACTATAACCGTCTAGTGCGGAAATGGCCTTAATTAATGTGGGGAGCGGGCATTGGACATAGTGCAGTTTCACAGAGAAGGTCTGACCTCCGCTTTGGAGGAATGGAACTAAGAGATGGAGGAATGGAACTGACCTCTGCTTTGGAGGTGTGCAACTAACATTCTCAGTAGGCGGGGCAGGGGAGAAATCACTTCACAGGACTGGTGACAGGGTAATGTATGAGACTGGGACCAAAGCATGGGAAAGCTACTTCTCTGAAACTTTCCTTAACAGTCTGGGATCTGACTCCAAAGGTTTTCAAGGCATGATTAGGATATGTTATAACCCATCATGACCCTTTTAGGTAGCCCATGAAAGATTTCAAGGTGGATTATATCATATTTGAATGTGAGATATATGTTCTTTCTAAATGTATTTATATAGTAATGTATAATGAAAAAGTTCTCACGAAATGGATGTCTAAGATCTCATTAAATAGGTGGAATGATCAGGGTGGTCTATTTTTGAAAGCATATGATGTTAACCTTTTTATGCATAACAAGTAAAACAGTGCTACCTTTCAGTCAGTATGAGCATTGACAGAGACCACGTTCTTTCCATCTTGCCTTTCCTTTGTGATTATTTCTCATTAAACAGCTTGAATTAATTAGGCTAAGAAAGAACTTAAACTTCTCCCACCTCCCCCTGGGTATAAGATTCTGCGCCTAATCACAATGTTAGAACATGAGAGGTACTCAAATACATAAATGCATTGAGATGATTGCTTTTGGCTGTTGGCAAATTTTTTGTTTGACTAAAGAGGAGATTTCTTTTTCTTTTTTTGAAAGATATGTTTACTAATCAGCAGTATTCTCCTGATATTCCAAAGATGACTCATTATTACTTGACATTCGTATCATGCTAATGCCTTGCCTGATACATTATGAAAGCACATCTGCTGCTTCCCCAGGGATATGTAACAAACTCTTCCCATAGCGCATGAAAGAGAAGTCACACAAGAACAGGGTCAGCTCTTTCATTAAGTAAGAAAAGATAACCGGCCTTAGCTGGTAAATTCTAGGACACTATGAAAGACCAGTACATTCTCCAGCTGGAATCCTGTTGAGGAGGTACATCTTCATAAGTGGAGTCATGTCTGTGGGAATTAAAATTATTTAGTTCTGTAACATCCACATCCATTAGATGGCTGCTTTTAACATTATTACCTAACACAGTAAAGTGATTGTTGCACAGTGGGACCAATGCACAGCAGGATGTGTGTTGCTTTGGTTCCGATGCGTATTGCTTCAGTCCCAATGCGCATCAGGCACACTTGTATATCTGGCACTCTTGCCAGCATCCTGTTATATATCTTCACAATTCACTCACAGGGTTTCTGAGCACTTCTGCTATGTAGCTAAGTATACATGTACATCAAGTAAAAGGTGATATAAGATTCCCGCATCCATTATTTATCCTCTTAAGAGACATTTACTAACAGTCTGCCTTTCTGCTTGTCTTTGACAGTTTCTGAGATTCCAATAGGTATATAATGTAAATTATTTTGAGTCAGACTTTTGGTCCATCTGTTCCAGTGTTACTTTCTCCTGTTAGCAATATCTCTCCGAGGTCTTGGGCATTGGACTTTCCTAGTTCAACCACCTAAAATGCTTTTGTTCAGAGATGCTAGGGAACTTCTGCAAATAAAACTGTGTTCTTATACCGAGGTATACATTTGATGTTGAGTATAGTTCAAAATAGAATTTTCTTAAGGTCTTCAAAAGCCCCATATTGTCAAGTCTGGAAGTGGGGCAGTAGGATATGAATCAAAGCACCAAGCATGCCATTCTGTTCTCTTCTTTTTCTCTTTTGTTCATGTAAGGATTCATAATCATGCATATTGAATATATTGAAATCTTCTTCCACTACAGAATCACTAAGAGGTATTTCTAAAAAGTTGTAAAAAAGAAATACCCTCTGTGAGTTAAAATGTGAGCACCCATTTCTCATTTTAATACTGTGTATTTGCGGAGAAATTGTTATAAAAGAGTTCTCTGCAAGGCTGGAGAATCTATTCTAAATTGGAAAAAAAAGGCAAAAAAGCTAAGCTTCTATAGTAGAGCAACTTGTTTTTAAGCCAAAGTATAAATATATTAAGGTGCTGCTATCAACACTGGATAAAGAGGAATCTTTTCAAGCACTAGTACTTGTGTCTTTTGTAAGGACCTGTGGCAATGTTGCGCTATGTTTTCTTTTCTCCCAGGCTACCTCACCTCACCAGTCACAGCATTCCACAGTAGATGTTGGACAGCTGCATGATCCTCAGACGTACACCCAACATGCCATCCAAGTGCAGCACATCCAGGTCACAGAACCAGCTCCTGCAGTTTCCACATCCTCACAGGTAGCTTATGCTTTCATTTAAGCCTGCACACACACACAAACATATGTGATGTGTGCAGACCTAAGGTACTAGATAAGATTAACCTAGGGCTCACACTGTTGCACATAAAATAGGTTCATTCTTTTTTTGCAATTCTGAGATAGTGCCATAGAGTGAATGCATTTCAGCTTGAATATACAGTGGACAGCATGTTGAAAGGGACCTGGGAATCTCAAGTTCAGATCTTGCTTAGCTGGAAACACACTGGTCAGTTTGAAAAACATGTTTCAGATGGTGATTTTTGGCCTAGAATCTATGGTTGGTTGGGGAAAGTTCAGATGTACAGGCGAGCCACTATTAAGATGAACAAACCACGGTCTAGTGTTACAAACTGTTGTCTAGCTGTATTTTGAATACAGCCATTGAGAGACTTCAAGTGTCTTATTCCTAAAGTTTCTGTGAGAAGAAATGAGAAAAAGCCTTTAAGGACTTTTCTGCATTATACCACAGGCTAATCATTACTGGTTAAAACTGATTATCCATGAAACTGCATATGTGTGCTATTTCAAAATAAAAGCATGTGAAGGCAGCCTTAGTTATTACTTGCTACAGAGAAACAAATTATTGGTATTTTCTTATGAAAGACAATATTTATAGTAAGCACAGGTACATACTAATACCGCAGCACTGGTTATCATTGCAAACCGCTATATTAATCGCAAGCTGCTATATTAATCACAAACAGTACCCACAGAGTTTTTTTCCCTCCTTCTTCTCCTTCTCCTCCCCTTTTTCATTTTGTGTCACCTCTCTTGGAGGTGAAACGATGTCTTGTTTCGCTAACAATTTCTAAACTGCTCTAGGAGAATGTTGACTGAAAAATTAAGTAAAAGTTGTTAAAATGAATGTGTGATGTCTTACATTGCGTTGTGAGCCTCTCAAATGGAGAATGTGTGACTTTAGCTTAAGCTTATCTTAAGTTGCTGGAAGATATATGCTACATTTGCCTTTCCCATTTGTTATTTTAGGTGGGAAGTCAGCCCTTAAGTCCTTCCTCCCAGCCATCTCAGCAGGAGCTCAGCCCTTCCCAAATGCAGACAAGCACCTCATCTCAAAGCCAATCACAGCAAGGCTCCTCTGTCCAACAAACATATCTTCCTAGCACGTGGAACTCATTCCGCAGCTATCGTATGTATCACACATGCTCAGTTATGTTACTGCTTGCTTTTGAAGGGGCTGAAAGACTGTTTTGGGCCATATTCATGGTTTCTTATGATTTCTTATTCATGGCCATATTCATGGTTTCTCAAGATTTAATCAAATGGCTTTTTAATGTAACCATTTAAATTAACCATTATGGTCCTTTTAAAACAACAACTCTTACAGAATGTTTTGGGTTGCACTTAATCCTTAGGCCTGATTTTGATCTGCTATTGACCATTGTCCTTACTGGTGATGATAAACTTTATTTCTTTGTTTTCTAAACCTTGTCCTCTAGCTTCCGAGATTCAGATGATGACCATCCCACAGGGTCAGTATGTGATTGCAGAGACAGCTGTAGGCACTCCTGTCACTACAGGGCAGGTGAAAGCTGTTGCTCAGGTAAGACTAGAGATGGCAGTCCCTGCTGATAATACATCAAGTACTTTAAACATTTGAAATGCTTTGGATGAAGGCTAAGTGTGAAGTCCAAACCCTTCCAAACCCACATTTTCTATGATGTCCCAAGTTCAGGGTAGGGACACTTAAAATGGAGAATCAACAACAGGAGAAGTGAGGAGTGATTAATCTCCCCCACACCTGAAGACTCCTTACTCTAGATACATGAGTCCATTTTCTTCCCATGTGGCCTCACATCCATTCATTACGCACAGTAAAGAGGGGTTTACAGAAGAGAATAGACAGAGGGAAGGGAAGGTTTAGGATCTTCCTCCCTCCTGTTTTCTGCACAAGAACATTATGAGAGAAATAGAGAGTTCAGGACATCTCCTCCATTCCCATTCCTCTTTATCTATTAGCAACAAGTTATTAGTAACCTGCAAGCCACATGCTATTCTTGGCTGCTGTCCATACAGCCTCTAGAATCATGCCAACTTTTCCTCTTATCCAGCTGAGCAGCAATCAGTTGCTCATTTGGAAGGTTTCTACAGGCTGCAAGAATAGTGGCCAAGGCTTGTGTGTGGCATGCAGGTTGTCTGTCTATGACCTAAAAGTCCATGGCTAAGGTGAGATTTGGACCAGGATCTTCCCAAAACATAGAGATGTGAATCACAGCAAGGATTCTGTGTGGGGAGTTGTATCATTAGAAATAAGAAACCCATGTATGCTTGCTTTTTGTATAAATCTTAACATGCTGAATCTAGACTTTATCAGATTTAAAGTAAACTTATATACATTAAGTGCGCCTACTGAAATTAAAGATGCTGAAGTCAGCAATGGCTAAATTGCCCTATTTATTTCAGCAGGTCTTTTAAAAGCATAACAAAATCTGGATTGAAACTTTTGAGATTTGTTTTTGCCTTGGAACAATGAACTGTGGTGCTGTGTAGATTCAGTCAAAGCATACTTGCTTTGGACTAAGTAGGAATTACTTCTGAGTGAACAAGCATTGTATCATAAGACTGTGATGAGACTCAGGTTTCAAAAAGCATTTTGTTTGTACATGCAGATCTCTAATAAAATGTACATTGTTGTCTCAGATATGCAGAGCATACATTTGTATAAGTGACCATTTTTCTTTTCAAAATATTTGTAATCAGTGACCAGGAGAGGACCTTGCATCATGGGCATTTTGAAGAGAAAAGTAATGATTTCATATACACTGTCCATGTGCCCTTCATACTATGTGTGCATTTTGTACTTGGATATTTAGAACTGCATGCTGAATTACTTGTAAGCCTAAGTGATGTGGTAGGAGTTGTGGATTTATGCTATGTTGAGACACAACACATTCATAATTTGAGAAAAATGCAGAAAATACATGGTGTATTGTGGGGCATTTTTTGAGCACAAGATTTTGCTTCTTAGAACCTAAAGGAGGTATATAGGAATAGTTCTGCAGAATGAAAATCAGTGACATTCAAGAATTCTGCAGCTTATTTTACAAACATTAATTTAGTTGCTCATTTGTTATGTTAGGTAACATTTAAGAAAGAAGTTCTCCAAATCTAGGTTCTTTTACCCTAAAGAAAAAAAGACACCTTTCTGTCATCAGGTATAGCAGCAGAACAGAGAGCTGAACTTAGAACTCCAAATCAACTCGTTTGGTATGTTCGTAACATATGTTTACTGAAAATATAAAAAAAATATGAAAAGCACAATCGCTTATGTGGCTTTCTTTTCTTGTAGACACATTATGTAATAGCTGAAGGTCAACCTGAATTGGATGTCAAGCCAAACCTATCACTTTCCAGTGGTGTAGAAGTGGATTTGTCCCAGCCATCAGCACATTCTGAATCCTTGGAATCACCAGCAGCCAGTCAACAGCAAACAGCACAATTCATCATTACAGCCACCACCAATGGTAATGGAAGCAGCGATGTGCACATTGAAAAGCCGTGAACTCCCTTTTGTGACAGAGAAATGAGGAGATTCAGTTGGACCATTTGACTTTTTAGATCATAATCCTAAATATGTAGGGCATCAAGAGTTGTTCTGAAAAGTTCACTTGCATAACTTGGAGGTTTTACATCTCATGCTGATGCTTTGCAGAATTTTCAGTCTGAGTGACACTTCTATACCTTTTAAGGATGCCACCATCTTCTGGAGCTTTTGAACAAAGGAGGACAAAAGGAAAAGAAAACTGATTTTTCTCTAGACTCCTTTCCTTCCCCTCTCAGCCTTATTCTTCCATTTACAGGCAGGCAACAGTGAAGGAAAAAATTGTTAATCATATAACTGCTGGCAGAGTATGTCTGAAATCCATTTCTGATGCTTACACTTCAAAAAAAAAAAAAGTCTGCCTCAGTAGCTCATTGTATTTCCGTTGGCTTTATTTTTTTAAGTAGCCATAAAAAAAGGGAATATATCAGCTTGGAAAAGGAGGGGGGAAAGAATCACTTGCAATGGAACAATTGTAAACTTTTATTTTCCACTGTGTAGGACAGGTGGAACAATGAAACTGTGAAGCTGTGCAGAAGTAGTTAAATTATTATTGGGATTGGGGGGGCTTTTTTTTCTTTTGAACCCTGTGGACTGTTTAAATGCCATTGGCACTGCCCTAATACTCAATTCTGGAGAGTATGATGGAAGCAGTCTTGGACTCTCACAAGCCTCAGCCCTATTCAAATCAGAGAAGCATATAAAGGTAACACTGGGTTTGAACCTTCACCTCTGACTGTGTTCTCTTGATACAAGAGAGATGATTTTTTTCTCCCTGGAAAACCAATAAAAAGGCTCAGTGATGTTTTGAAGTGTTTAGTGCCTTTCAGTGTGTTTATTGCTAGCTTGATATCAGGAAAAAAATAGATGGAGTGGGATGTGGCTGTACATTAAAAGGAAGAGCTACTTTCAACTCGGCTTCTAAATACAGTTGCTGCTGGAGAGACCTCAGTAACAGAAGGAAAATCTCTGACTTTCCTCCCTCCTGCACATCTGGAGATGCTGTCCTGCACCTGCTGCAGTTGCCCAAAACATTGATTTCTTTCCCACCACCTAGTAGTAACTGAATGAAAAATGGTTAATAATTTCTGTGGATTGTTTCAGAAAATGAATAAACTTTTGTATAGAAAATAAAGACAGTATACTACTGTTACAGAACAACAACAAAAGCCATTTCAAAAGATTGCCTAGGAACAGAGAGTAAGGCATAATTTTCAAATGGATGGATGGTGCTATGCAACAGAGCTGTTTTCCCACTCTTTTAAATTTTCTGCTTATACCACAGTGGCTTATGCTGCAGCACACATTTCACAAGGGAAGATGTTTCCCTAGACAGTGTACCTGAGTGCTGTTCCCATTTAAAAAAGGGTTTTAACCAGTTTATTTTCAAATACAAATTTGAGAGAAATCCTCTCAAACACAATATGAAGGAAAATAACATTTTTCTTTATAATTGCTGGAAGATACATGATAAAATCATAAACACTTCTAAAATTGGTTCTTGGAGGGCTATTGTGTAATTCAATACTGTATATTCTAGGCAGCCACTGGAAGCTTTTCTCAACCCCTCTGTGATATAATTAACAATATATGTTTGTTCCAGAATTTGAACAGGAACTTTGCTCAAGCAATGGCCACCTCTAGGCATAAACTTGATAGTTGGAAGAAAATCCAGTTAACTGAAATGAAACAAATTCATATAATGTAAACTAAGAGCAATGAGTAACACAGATGTCTTCCTCAATAAAAATAGCAGTGTTCTGACTTGATTTTATGATTGTAGAATCAAAGAACTGTAGAGCTGGGAGAGACCACAATGGCCATCGAGTCCAACCTCCTGTGATGCAGGAACACACACTCAAAGAACCCCCAGCAAATACCCATCCAGTTTTTTGCTTAAAAACTTCCAAAGAAGGAGACTCCAGCACACCAAGGCAGCATATTCCACTGTTGAACAGCTCTTATTGTCAGGAAGTTCTTCCTAATGTTTAGGTGAAATCTCTTTTCCTGTAGTCTGAATTCACTGCTCTGTATTCTAGTCTCTGGAACAGCAGAAAACAAGCTTGCTCTATCTTTAACATGAGAACCTTTCAAATATTTAAACATGGCTATCATGCCACCTCTTAACCTTCTTTTAATCAGGCTAAACATACCTAGCTCCCTAAGCCACTCCTCACAGGGCATGGTTTATTTAAATTTTCAAAGATTGATTTTTTTTTTATTAAAGGCTTCTGGAGACTAGGATTCAAATCTCTGACGCTGGGTGACCTTGGGCAAGTCACATTCTGTCAGCCTCAGAAGAAAGCAAAGGCAAACCCCCCCCCCCACTGAACACATCCTGCCAAAAATCCATGTGATAGGTTCACTTTAGGGTTGCTATAAGTTAGAAGTGACTTGAAGGCACACAACAACGAAGTGCCGCAGCCTAGGAGAGGTTGTTTCTGGTCATCATGTCTCTCCCCTTTGAAAACTGACTTACGGCAACCCTAAGGCAAACCTACCATGAGGGTTTTCTTGGCAAAATTTGTTGCCTTTGTCTTTCTCTGAGGCTGAGAAAATGTGACTTACCTGAGGTAAGCCAGTGGGTTTCCATGGCAGAGTGGAGATTCAAACCCTGCACTCCAGAGTAATCATCTGGGTACATGCACACGCCATGTCCCTTTGGTCAGGGCTTCCGTAGCAGGGGTATGTTCATGTGCACCCAAACTGCTCCCTTGTTTGCAAATGTGTTTCAGCACCTGCAGCTCCCGCCATTGCTACGCCCCTGCTGTTGTTGCTGCTGCTGGTGTCCAGCAGCAGGGCTTTGCACCAGGTTAAGAACCATTGGTCTAATCTGCAGCAAAATCACATCACCATGGGGCAGAAACTTGTTGTCAGCCCAGGTATAGATACATTTATGTAACTGAGATTGTTGTTAATACAATATTTGGCATTTCTGCACAACACTGTTATGATGCTATGATTCCGGTTTCAACATCCTGTGGAATCCTGGGGTCTGCGGTTTAGCGAGGGACATTTAGAACTCTCAGCCAGAGAGCTCTTTGGCCTCAGGAAACTACAAAACCCCAGAATTCTGCAGGATGTTGAAAGTGGAATAAGAGCACTGTAGCTGTAGGGTGGAAATGACCTAAGCTGGTGGATTTGTGGATCTGAAAACAAAGTATCCTGCATCTCTCTGCTTAGGTTGCAACAATTATAGATATGAATGGGAAGTCAAGGGGCTCAGCAGAATCCTACAATTTGGCTAAATTTCTTGCAAGTTCCTAAGTCCCAATGAACCCAGTAAGCAGATAAGAATAATGTTAACACGAAGGCTTTGTGCCTTCCCAGCGATCCCAACAGCTAAACACGGTGGCGGGAGGGGGCTGGATTGGACATTTGGCTCTCTTGCAACTCCCATCGGCCCCGCCCAACATGCTCAATGGCCTAGGATACTGGGAGTTGCAGTTCCCAGTTATGGGGGGAGGGAAGTTTCTTCATCGTTTAGTTAAAGCAGTTGCTATGCATCCTCTCGAGAGCCCCCCCCAGTTGAAATGCCTACTCGTGAGTAAGCCTGACTGGCATCAGCGCCGCTTCTTCCTTCAGGAACTTGGGAAAGTTACTTTTAGGGGGCCCATCACTCCCAGTCCGCTTCTGGTTGGGGGAAGAAGTCTTGGAGTGTTGGTTTTAAAAAGTAACTTTCCCAAGGTCCGTAAGTAAAGGGGAGTGAGCCTGCAGGCGGGGGCGGGCGAATGTAGTGTGCCTATCTCGCTCTAGGGGAAAAAGAGACGCTTGCTAATTGCAGAAAAGAAGCCTAACGCTCGACGCCAAAAAATAAAACCTGCAGCGAGCCTTTCTCACGCCTGGGCCAGTCCGACGGGGAGAGCGCATGCGCCCTACTCGCTCCCTAAAGCGAGCAGCGATTGGCGGCTGACAGCTCAGGCCAAGGCGACGGCGCAGGCGCGGAGGAGGCTGGCCCCGCCCCGCCTCCTCAGCGCCTGCGCCGTCTCCCCGGCCTTCGTAAACCACGCCCCGTCGCGCCGCCGACTTCTCCCTCGACCTGGAAGCAAATTCCTCGGCCGAGGCCAGGGGAGGGTGGCTGGGAAGGCGGCGGCGGCGGCGGCGGAGGTAACGAAGGGGGCAGCGGCGAGGGTCCCTGGGGTGGAAGCTGGGGGCGGGGGCCGGGGAGGGAGGGGAGGGGAGGGGATGTGGGGAGAAGGGGGCTCCTGGGGGGCGAGCGCGCCGACAGAGTCAGGGGTCGAGGGAAGAGGACGGGGTTCGCCCCCGGATGGCGGCCCTACTCGCACCTCTCTCTGGCCGTTTCCGCACCAGCCCGTTATGGCGCTACTATTCCACTTTCAGCATCCTATGGAATCCTGGGGTTTGCAGTTTAGGGAGGGGCCTTTTAGTTGGGGAGTTTAGGCCCCACCCTAAACTGCAAACCCCAGGATCCCATAGGATGCTGAAAGTGGAATAATAGCGCCATAACAGGCTAGTGCGGAAAGGGCCCCGGAGCAGCCTTTCAGGAAAGAGGCACCGCTGTGACCTTCAGTTTCCTTCCCTGCGTTGACAGGTGGCCATCTGTCGGGAGTGCTTTGAGGGCGTTCCTGCACAGCAGGGGGTTGGACCGGGTGGCCCGCGTGGTCTCTTCCAGCTCTACATTCCTCTGATTCTATGGCTCTTGACACCTGATGAGGAAGCCTGTGAGCTTTGAGAGGTGGCATAATGAGAACTCTGACCAGTACATTGTGTGTGTTCTTGTTCCTTTTGTTCGCTGTGGCAAAGACGTCCCTGTAATGTGGTTTTTGGATTTTGCTGAATTTTACAAAACGTATAAGAAGGCCAGTGTGGTGTAGTGGTGTGGGGTGCTGGGCTCTAAGGTTCAAATCTCCACTCGGCCACAGAAGACTAAGGTTCAGATGCCCACTCGGCCACAGATTGAATCAGTATAAGGCTCTCCGAATAAATCTTGCTGAGAAAACCTTGTGATAGGTTACCCTTAGGATTCCCCCTAGTTCCCAACCCCAGGTAGTTGGGAACTACTTGGTGACACACAACAAGAACATACTTTTCTGTATGGCCAGTACGGCTATCCCTACATATACATCTTCCTGTGTTGTAGTTATTATTTGGTCCCATGTGGGAGAAAAGTGGGATATAATTGCAATAAATAAAACATGAATTGTTATAGAGGCTATTACAATGTTATATTCTGCCTTTTCTCCACTGAGCTCTTGGTAGGTGAAGTTCACTATTGCTGCTTACTGCTACCATTGCTTTGGTTTAAACCCTTCTACCTTTTCTTATAAGATATCAGAGCCGCTAATAGTTCTAAATAAAAACACACAATTAAAACCACAGATTGGAAATGTCTGAAATCACAAATTACAAATGTTTAAAAAATTACAACTATCTCTTACAATACAGTGTTCCCTCTGCTGGCGTGATCACACGCGTGAATGCAAGGTCGCGTGAAACCTCATGTCCGGTTATTGTCAGTGAATGCATCAGGTTCACACCTGTGCTGGCATTCATTGACAATAATAGAGTGGAGCATTTGCATTCTTAGTTTTAGGCGTTCTTTATGTTCTTTCCTTTTTCCTGGAATGGAACTCCCACAAATACGGAGGGTGCTCTGGTGGCACAGTGGTTAAATGTTGGTACTGCAGCCACAAGGTTGTGAGTTCGATCCAAGCTGGGAGGGGGTAATTGTCCCACGATCATTAAGTGAATACCATGTGTTAGTGAGGACTAGAGCCTGGGGCTCTCATGTCCCAACCCAGCACTCTGACCAGTACATTACACTGATACTCATCCTCTTCCTGTCTCTGTTTCAGAATGCACTATTTTGTGGAGGGGGGGTGCGGGGATCTGGGCTGATTTCTGTGCCATGTGCACTGATGGCACTGTATGGAAAGATAATAAAGGCTGCTATTTTAATTAACAACATTGGTAGTTGGTTAATTGTATGAGTTGTATCGTATAACTATGTTTGGATAGCATATTGTGGTTTAAACGCTGGAGTGAGGCAACAAATGAAAGTTGGGAATGTTGTGTATGTTTGTATTTCCATTTGCATATGTTTTTAAGTTTGAGTACAACTGTTAGAGATTAATATTGCCATTGCATAGAGTGAATGGTGCTTTGCAGCTTAGATTTAAGCACGAGAGGTGCTGGAGGTCTATTTCAAATGGAAGGCTGCTTGAAGCAGATTGACATATTCCTAAAGGCATTTTTCTTTTAGCGTTCACAGAGCTTAACATGGTAAATGGTACTTTTCAGCTCTTTCTAAATATGTGATTAGATGAAGAGACTCAAAGCAATACCTTCACTTCCAAGTACACAAATGTAGTTATTTTGAATTAAGTATTTTGTAGTAAGAGATATGCCCTGTTGAACTAGAGCATTAAACCTGTGGCATTGAGTTACTGCTGATCCCCATATGGGCTTTTTTATTTCATTTGTAGCAGTTTATGTTCAGTCTCCACAAATTAGTTTATAGTGAAAGTAGAAAGAAGCATGAACATGGAAATTGTTTTCTTGGTCTCACTGGGCTTTTATCTTAATGCAGTTTAATTGGGGCATACCAAAGTAGTGCTAACAACAACCTAAAACACACATATACTGTAGCAATGTACACTGAAGATGAGCCAGATACTCCTCTGGGATTGTTATGGAAATTCTTTTGGCTGAATGACTTGAGTTAAAACTTCTAATTGAAGGATAGTGTGTTGCAATTATTTGTTGATGACTGAATAGATAAGTGTCTATATCCATCGAATAGATGAAGTCAGAGGAAGAGTTCATTTTTTATTGTTTATCATTTGTTAGAGAAAAACGAGTTATTTCTTTTTGGTGACTTAAGTGATAGGTCTTGTATGGGGTGCTCAGAAGCTCAGCACTTGTATTATCAAACACTCATTAATAAATACAGTGTTTAACAAGTGAATCTTGATTATTACAAATCCATCTTTTTCTTAGGATCAACATTTCCAATGGAAGCTACATGCCTGTTTCTACCTTCGTTAACTGATGTTCATGTTCCCTAGCAATAAAGCTGTGTGTTCTTGAAATAAAAGGTAAATAACACTGGTTCCGAGATATGAGATGCCATTTTCAGTAACTGTCATGCCTGGTTCAATTATTATTTTTGAATACATCTACCCTTTAATCAAATGGAACTATATCTATTATTATACTTAAATGCTGATGTTACAATGCTGATTCTATGCTATGCATAAAACCAGTTCTTGATACCTTTTCTTTATTCAGCTGTAAAATATACTTGTAAAAAAAGTTACCACAAAGTGACTGAAACTAGATGTTCTTTGGTTGTACTCTTCTCTCTCTCTCCTTTCTTTCCCTTCCTGAGACAGAGAGAAAGAAAAAAAAATACTGTAAATTCCACTGTAGAATGCAACAAGATTTGCCATATACAGTCCTCCCTCTACATTTGACCTTCATGAATTTGATTATTTGTAAGGTGCATGTGTGCCTTGCCCCACGCCCTTCTCCTCCTCCCATTCCCTTGTGTTTTGCTGGGTATGGAGAAGGAAGGCAAGCACCCAGACAAAAGGCAAGGAAATAGGGAGGAGGCTCACACGTGCTTTCCTTCTCTCCTCTGGAGTTTCCCCTCCCATTCCTTTGCATCTGGCCCTAGTGCATAAAAGGTCAGGAAATGGGAGGGAGGAGCCCTGAAGGGAATGAGAGGGGGATCGCGGAGGGTTTTTTTTCATGTTTTTTCAACTTACACGAGGGTTCTGTGCCCTGAACCCTCACAAAAGTAGAGAAGCCACTGTACTTTTTGTTTGCTACTTTCTGGAAGGCTGATGCAAATGCAGCAAGAATTTTGGGCTCACTGAAGAGAGGAGAGCTGAGAACAAAGTATAAAGTTAGTGCTTCATTCAGTGCTAACACATTTTTTAAAGTTTTAAATGTTAAAGTAGAGCCATTTACTCCACTCTGAGGCAGTAGAAGCCTTCTACCTCCCAATAAATACAGTGCCAATCTAATTTCAAAGATGTATCGCCTGGGCTGGTTTATAAAAACAGATACTTCAGTTAATGAGGAATTTGGTTAAGATGAACATGTTCTTGTGGTACCTGTCTTTTGGTTCAAGAGTTTCATTGGGACATGAACAATGGATTCCCTGGATCATATGCTCACTGACCCATTGGAATTGGGGCCTTCTGGAGAAGGAAATGGCACACAAATTATGGAGGATTGTCTGCTCGGATCTATACGCATTAGCCTACCAGAAGATCTCTTAGAGGATGTGAGTACAAAACAATAGTAATTCCTTTCTCTCCAAATCATTTAAAACAACAATGTGAAGTGAGTATTTTTATCTTCTGGAGGAACTATTCAAGAGTGATTACATGATGAAGTAATTGAATCAGGAATGGCTTCCCCACCCATATTGAATAAGACATTTTCATGGTACCACTTTTCTGTGGCAGTAGGATTGCATGCTCCTGGGAGGCAAGAGGCTATGCTGATGGTAGCACTGCTTCTGGAAAGGTCAGGCAGGCTTTTCTTGATGAGTCAGACTAAATGGCTAAATACCTTAACAATGAGAATAAGCTCCTGGTTAAGAGCAGCAGTGAGGTAACACTGGCAAAGGATCTCTCAGAGACAGTGGCTATGGTGCTTTAACTAACATTTATTAGCAGCACCAGGGAGGAGGCAATGGTAAACTGTTCATGAATGCCTTTTACTTGAAAAACCCTAGGATGGGAGTATCCAAAATTAAGCAAGAGATTATGCCAGAAGATAGAACCTCCAGGTTGGAAGGCACTCAACCAGTACTGGCACCAAGTATTGGAGAACTACGAATAGTGCTGTGTTCAGTGGCACAGCTGGACTCATGATGAAAAGATGTTCAGCTGCTGAACTGCCCAGATATGAAAGGGAAGTCAGAAGCTACACAAAGCCTATAATAGGAACATGAAATATGACAAGCACAAAACAAGGGAAGCTAGAAATTATCATATAAGAAATGAAACATACAAACATTGCAGTGTGTAGTGAAAGCAACTTGAAGTGGATGAGAATGGAACATATTCAAACAATTAATTACATAGTGTTTTACTCTGGAAATGACAACTTAATAAGAAATGGGGTGGCATTAATAGTGTGAGTTCCAGACTAAATCCAGTTTGTAGTAGACTCAGTGAAATCATTCTTGACAGAGTTAAATCCCATTGATTTCTATGAGTCTATCCTAAGTATGACAAAGTGTAAAGCCACCCAGATAATATTCTCCAGCTCTTGCATTTTACACTGGTAAAATATTTTTATCATTTTTAAGGGATTGTATTTCATTATGGTTTGTTTTATTCTTTCTTGTGTAGCCTGAAATCTTTTTTGAAGTTGTAAGTCTTTCAACATGGCAGGATGTGCTGATGGATTCACAACGAGAGCACTTGAAAAAATTTTTGCCCCACTTCCCAGAAAACAACACAGAACACCAGAATAATCTTATTTTGTCTCTGTTTAATGGAGAAAACTTCCGGTTTGGAAATCCTCTACACATTGCCCAGAAGCTGTTCAGAGGTATAGGGCAGCTTTATATGTATTTAAAGTTTCAATTTATGTTTTAATTCCTGTAAATAGTATTGTTTTATGCTCAGTTTTAATGTTATTTGCTTATGAATTACTTCAAGAACTTGTGTTTTGGTATATAAGCACAGTGGGTTGGATCCAGACTGTAAAATACGATTAAATATGACACATCTGTCCTTTCAGTTCAGTTAGTCTAATTTAAAGATAACTAAGTGTGGACCTGCCTAAACACCGTAAAGGCACCAGATCCTAGCCAGTCTTGGAAGTTAAGCAGGGCCAGCTCTGGTTAGTGTTTGGATGGGAGACTGCCAACAAATATCATGTGCTGTAGGCTGTGTTTCAGAAGAAGGAACTGGCAAAACCATCTCTGAGTATTCCTTGCCTAAGACAACCATATGAAACTCGTGGGATCTCCACAAGTCAACAAGTGACTTGAAGGCATGTGTATACACACTCAGAGATCTGGATCCAACTCAGTAAATTAATAAATTTGGGTTCAGGGTTTTATTACTGAGTGACAAGGTAGAGGTTTTGAAAGTGGAAGTCATCTTTTACTTTCAGCTTAATATTGGCGTGCATATATATATTTCATAGTGCCAAACGTGTAGACACTAGAATGTCCATAAATTTCAAAGAGGTTGAAGAGTTAAGATAAAGATATCTGAAGCAAATGTTTTCATACATCTGTTTGCTTGTGTATATTGAAATGAGCTAGTCTTCTAGAAGAGATTGACCACTGACTTTGCAATACCTTGCCTTAATCTGCCCTTGTTTAAGTCATAGTCTACACAGGCTGCATAACAGCTAAATGGTCTTCAGTTTCTTCATATTTGGTAATTTCGGACTTTCTAATCTGCATGACGTGACTGTTGTTTAACTGGGTGCGCGGGAGTCCTCAGTGCTTCATTTCTCTTAAGAAATGAGTTCTGGAAGCCTTTGGAGTGATATTTAGTGGGGGGAAATAGCTTTCAGACAATAGAATGAGAAGTAGTAATAATAGCACTAACATTCTTGTTACAGATGGTCACTTCAATCCTGAAGTGGTAAAATATCGACAGCTTTGCTTCAAATCTCAGTACAAGCGCTACCTCAGTTCCCAGCAGCAGTACTTCTACCGGTTGTTGAAACAGATTTTAGCCTCCCGGAATGTAAGTATTTGAAGAAACTAAAATTCAGTATAAATATATGAACATAGCGTTTATGATTGAGACTGGGGGGAAAGTCCTGGTTTCTCAATTACCTTCTAAAAATTGGGATCCAAAGAGTTGTGAAATTAATTCTAGAGACTTAAGGGATTTGTAAGCTCAAGTGTTTTTAATAGCACATACATATGACTATGAATATTTATGTTACCTTTTACTGTGTTAGACTTTTACGTTGCGTAGCCCAGTATTGTCTACTAGGGCAGCAGGTTTGCCATAAAATGTCTTCCCTGTTGCTGCTGCCTGAGTTGACTCACAAAAGCAGCTTGTTGTGTTAATATGTTATATAAGTTTTTTTTAAAAAAATGAAAAATGTTGGAGATGCCAAAGTATTAACAGTAGCTTCTTGGATTCTATTGCTCATGGTTGCTGTGATGATATCTCATCCCCTGTTTGGAATCAATGCCTGAACAGAAACTTAAAACTTTGATTCTGGTTCTTGAGAACTAGAAACTCTCTACACTTGTGTATCATTAAGAAACTGTCTATCTCATCCAGTGGACTTAGCTCTTAGTATAGCTTATGTGCTGGACTTCTGTTTAAAAATTAATTTGTATTAATTTGTAACTTGATCTGTAATTTTTTTATAAGTCACAGATGCTTGAATGGCACTTAGCATATTGACCTGTGTGCATGTTTGTTTCAGCATCTGTTGGAGTTGGCTAGGAAAGGTGGTCCCAGTCTTACTGTGAAGAGGAAATACTCAGCAGCTGCTTGCGCTGCTGAAGAACGAGACAGACGGACACATCGGAGGTACCTAAAAATCCTCAGGGAGGTGAAAGAAGAATGTGGAGATACTGCTTTATCCTCTGATGAAGAAGGTAATAGCATGTATTTTGGGATATTTATTTATTTTTATTTATTTATTGCAGTATTGCTATCTTACTGTCTTTTATGAGTTCTCATGATGGCAGACAGTTGAAACAATATAAACAATTTAAAACAGTTCCAGATTTAAAAAAATTGAATAAGATGAAAGCAAACAATTTTTTTAAAATAATAGTGTTAAGATTGGACGCTGGAGGTTTTAATAAAATACCATGTTTAAACTTGGTGCCTAAAACAAACCAATTTTGGCAGCAGTCAGAGAGGTCATTCCTTAAACAGGACATCACAGAAATCATCAAATAGAAAGCTGGCTGGGGAAGTCTTTGCTATTACAGAATCAGCTAAAGACCTGTTCTGCCAAAAACTCTGAAAATTGAAACCTCATGTGTCTGTCTAATAATGATGGTTCAAAATCAGTTGTTTTTATCTTATGCGACATACTAGCATAACCATAGCCTTTACTAGAAGAAGACAAATATCAAAGGCAAATTTATATTTATTTGCTAGTGCAGGGATTACCACATATCATCCTAAACAAAGATATAGCAGTGATTTCCTTCCAATTGTTTGTGTATTTAGCTTGTATCTAGTATTTTCATCTATTTTTGTACAAGGTGGTCTTTCTGTGAGTGTAGTTCATTTTGATTCCTTAACTGATTGTGTCTTCTTAAATCCGACTTGGCAACTGCTACAAATCTAGAGGCCAGGTTTTTTTAACCACAGGATCCTTTGGGTGCTGTGCAGAGTGACAAAAATAAAAACAGAAGACCAAAAAAAAAAAAAAGCAAAAATGGCCAGAGGTCCGCTTCAGGTTTTGAAAAACAGCTTTCTAGTTCACATATAGTTTTTATACTGTTCAGATTAATTTACTAAAACAGTATGTCTTGCTTATTAAGGCAACAAGTAAAAATAGACTTCTGTTAATAACTGTATGGTATGCTTCTCTACCTATGTTGATTTTTTTCTTTTTAAAGTGGAGCTACCAGGTTAACTTGGATGTGTGAATATGCCACTGTTGTCTAGGAAAGTGAACTAACGCTCATGTTTCTTTGCTGTCTTTGTAGACAAAACATTGTGATTTTATATTTCAGATCTGAGTTCCTGGATTCCAAATTCTCCTGCTCATTGCCCAAGTCCTGCTGTTCCTCTCAGGGTAATACCAACATTGTCAACTCAAGATATGAAAACTGCAGGTAAGATCAAGTGATAGCTTATTCTGGTCCATCGTGAATGGAGGGCAATGCAGGAGTGGATTAAATCCAGCAGATATTGCCAGTTCTTTTCTCCTGCTGCAGCCACAGCAGTGGCAGTTGGGATGGATGGAGGGCCTTTCATAAAACTGACTTTATTTTATAAAGCAATATAGTTTAAATATTTCCAATTGTATTTATACCATTCTAATAATAAAAGCCACTCTGTGAAGGTAGAAGTATCTAAATAGATAAATCTGTTCCTTGGGTTGGTGAAAGGAGAAATTCACATAATGTGTGTTGCACCCATCACTGCCCAGAATCTAAACATAAATTTATCTGGTGTGCATGTACTAGACAGAGCGCTAATTAGTATGCTACATAATTGACTAGGCTTCAGTCTGTTGAGAGAAGCTGTTTAGTTTTTGAAAATGAATTAACTTTGACTTTGCTTGCTCCTAGATAAAATGGATTTTGATGAGAATGTTCTGAAGCTGATGCTGAAGAAACACCATGAAAAACGCAAAAGGCAGCCTGTAGGTTTTCCATGATGCACTTGTGCTACAGTACACTTTTAGTATTGCACCTTAAAATAGCAAAAGAGCTGGTAAAACTATTCATCTAGTATCGTACACTCACTGAGTGCCTCTTTTCTTTATACAGAACCATCCTGATTTAATGACAGGGGACTTAACTCTGAATGATATCATGACACGCGTGAATGCTGGGAGAAAGGGATCCTTGGCAGGTCAGTTATTACTATATGATTACATCTTTCTTTAACTGGAAAGTGGTCATTCATATGTACATCAGGTTCTGCTACTAAACAGCTGAAACCATTAACAAATAAAATGTGACAGTCTTTACAGTATCAATCAACAAAAATAGGCCATAATGGCATAGCACTTTCCATGTTAAAGATTCTGTTTGTTTCTTTACACTCATTTTCATTGGGCTGGAATGATACTTTGTGACAAATATTTTATCACTGTTTTGAAAAGAAGGCTTGCATCTCATCATATCAAGTGTTACAGGCTAAGGTTTGAAATATTTAAATGAATACATGGTATCTGGGAATTAAAATCCTCTGGTCAAATCCAGTGATTTGGTTCAGATAGATTGATCTACTGAGTGAATGGGAAGTTGGTAAGTTAACACTTGTGTAAGTAATTGATAACGTTAATTTAGCCTAATTTAGCCTAGTTTGTCATTAGAGTTCAGCATCAGGTAGAAAAATTCCTTGGCTGGCTCTGGAAACAGATACTTTGATTCTAAAACATACTGGTTTTGGTGTAGAGAGATAACGTGTTTTAAAGCCATGTGTCCAATTGATTTTTTCAGTACGTGTTCCAGTGTGGCCAAGCAGCTCCTTGAACATCTTCATCAGCTACTTTTGAACTAGAGTGTCACTTATGCAACTCTTGTAACAGTTAGAAAAGCCTCAGTTGTTCATGTGGCTTTGTTTGTGGTCACATGAATGCCTTTGCTGGGTCACACTCACTACATGCAATCACAGTGAGAGTTCTGTGCCTGTTTCCTTGGGTGTAGGCACCATGGAACTTAATATGTCCTGTGTGTATCTTGAAGTCATTTCTGACTTATGGTGACCCTATCACAGGGTTTTCTTGGCAAGATTTGTTCCTCTGAGAATGTGTGTGACTTGTGCAAGATCACTCTATGTGTTTCCATGGCTGAGTGTGGATTCAAACTCCTGGAATCCTAGTCCAGCATTGCAACTACTATACCACACTGGCTCTGTAACCTATTTCTATGAAATGTACATAGGCGGAATTAAGCTACGCGTGTATTAATTTCATTGTAATAACTCTGGTGTTGTGAGTTTAACTGAGTATTATTTACATTAGTGTGTTTTGTTATTCTCAGTCATGCCTACACTCCTACATTTTCCAGCTAAAGCAAACCTGTGTATTTTAATCCCTTTTGTATCTACTATTTGGTATCTTACTAATGTGTAATGTAACACAGAAATTCTTGCCTTTTTCATAAAACAAAAAGCTTTGTTTGACCTTGCTGTCCTCAAAAAGAAGGTGAAGGAAAAGGAGGAGAAAAAGAAGAAAAAGCTAAAAGTGGTTAAATCAGAAGCAGAAGACTTCTCTGAGTCCCTGGGAAACCCTGAAGGAATGCCTTCAATGTCTCAAGATCCATCCCCTATCCCTCCCATCTGGGACCCTCCATCCCTTCCATCTGTTAAAGAAGAGTAAGTTGCTTGTAGAAGCAGTGGCGCTGTGGGTGTGGCTTACAAACAATAAGATGAATGATACAGCAAAGCCAGTTCTAATTGGAAGGAGATTAATCCAAATAAGATAGATTTGATATAAAAATGCTTTTTTCTGGGGTGGGAACCATGTTCCGCAGTTAAACGTAATGCGGCATGCATGCATCTGTATATATTCTGTGATGTGGAGTTGTTCAGTATAAAATGGGTGATGTATAGTAATGCTGTGGTACGGCAGTCTGGCAGGGCATGTTACTAAACAAAGTTCAACAAAAGACTGACTGAACATGGACTGCAGGCAACGAAATACAAATCTTCAGTCCCAAAACACACTGAGCACTAGTAGCAAAGACTGTGTGGATGGTTATGGAAAGACTAATTTGTAATTTGCTCTGATCATTCATTCTTTAGGTAATCTCAGTTTTAGCACTCTCTCCTTCCAAATTTGAAATCTGGAAACAGTATCCTAAGCTCTCTTGAAAGATTACTGAAAAAGTCTTTGGGAAGCTTCTTGAACTGTGAAGGGATAGGGCAGCAATTATCTGTGTTTAACTATGTGTTTAACTCACAGTCATTGTCAGTGGAGGCTGAATCTTCTGATTAGATTAAAATAAATCTTTCTTTTATCAAAGGCCTCTTGAAGATATCAAGCCTTGTCTTGGAATAAATGAAATTTCCTCCAGTTTTTTCTCCCTTCTTCTGGAGATTCTGCTTATAGAAGGGCCTGCTACTCTTTCAGTGGTAAGAGTTACTTTCTTTGCATCTCTCTAGTACGTTTATCTAGGGTTAAAAATTATGTTACTATAAGGCCAGAGTTCAGTGTATTCATGTTTATTAGAAGAATCTGTTGCATTCTATTTTACAAGTTATTCACATCCAGCATCCAGAAATGTCATTTTCATGCTATATTAGACTGATAATACCAGTTTTTGATTTTCATTTATATTCTTCTCAGTCATGATTTTCAAGATGGCTTGAAATTTTATTAATTATTGTAAGTACATTCACCAGTGTGAGTGTTCCTGGAAGTCACTGAAATTGAAACTGTTAGGAGTAACAATCCATAAACTTCCTTGGCAAGCAATCCTGGCTTAGTCAGAAGCCAAGACATTTAAATTCCCAGGGTAGTATCTGCAAGTCTTCTTTTGTATATAAGGCAATTGACAGCTTTTACAAGTGATACAAATTCAAACTGTCACCTTCTTTTGCTCAGCTTGAGGATAAAGTTATGGATTGGCAGTCTTCTCCTGCCAGCACATTAAACAGCTGGTTCTCCTTTGCCCCCAACTGGTCAGAACTTGTTCTGCCTGCCCTGCAGTATCTCACAGGTGACAGCAGAGGTAAGTTCTATGTCTCCAGTCAGCAAAGAGACCAAAATTATTGCCTTAAGAATTTGCACCTGCTTTGAACTTGTTGCCAGAATTTCTGACAGTTTGATTTCTTGAAATTTGCTGTGAACTTAAACAGTGTGGCTTGTAAACAACTGTTGTTTAATAAAAAGGCATCAGATTGCACAGCTCACTTACAGCCAGCCACCACTTACTGTTGCACTTGCCAAAAGGTAACTTTTTACAGAATGGATACCTTTCTAGTAGGTAGATCTACTTGCTTCCAAGTCATTTAAGGCAGAAGTAGGCAGCTGTACTCCCTTAAATGCTAGAGTGCTAGTCCCATCTATCCAACCCAGCATAGCTATAGCTATGAGAGAGTTTGGCAGTTATACTCCGACAGCATCTGAAGAGCTGCAAGTGCTGACACCAGACATAAAGCAATATTCATATAACTGATTCTGTTCCCAAGATGCTTGGTTCAGAAATCTAGAAAGCAAAATGGCACAAAAGCTTTCCATATATACGTGCTTTTGTGCAGCTATGCCAGTGTAGCCTGATAATCCCAGTGGTTTGTTGTTGTAAGATATCGTTCAACAAATAGAATGCTGTTTCTGTTCATGTAATGACTGTTTCCAGCTTAGTGTTACATGAAAGAAGTAAAGTGTAATTTTAATATGTTCTTCTTTTGTACAGAACCTTGCAGAACTGTGCTAATTAATGAAGTACAGTAGAGTCTCGGTTATCCGACCTAAACGGGCAGACAGAGGGTCGGATAACCGAAACATCGGATTAGCCGGAGGCCTGTGGCGCCTGCCATTTTGGGGGCGTGTCTGGGAGGCGTGTCTGGGGGCATGGAAATGCCTACAGCCACGCCCCCAGGCAACTGCGACGTGGGTTAATCCGGAAGGTCGGATAACCGCATGTCGGATAACCAGGACTCTACTGTAGTTCCTTTTTCCTGCTTCAGATCCAATGCCATACTATAAATACATTGAGTTTTAATGTAATCCTAAATGTGAGTTAAAAATTACTACGGTAGTGTCTAGGCATATACAATTATTTTTTTGTTTTTGTTTTGGTCACAGATGCTCCTTCCACATCTTCTCCATTTGTTGAATTTAAAGAAAAAACTCAGCAGTGGAAATTGATAGGTAAAGTAATTTTCCTGCCTTCGGCCTTCATGTTATAAATTTTGTCAACTGACCTCCTGAGCCATTTAGCCTTTAATTAAATATGTCATTGGAATTAAAGTCTAAACATGAGTAACGTATCTTCTTTGTTTTCCTCTATCATTTCCTTTGTTGCTGCACTTTCCTATTGTATGTACCTTGTTGTATGTACCTATTGTACATCTCTTGTCTGTTTTTTAGAAATAAATATTTTCAAGCATTCCATCTTGTATTATGCTGCTCTGAGTGTCAAAGCTGTCACCCTAGTCTTCTAGTATGATGCCACTAAATGATTCCTTTTCTCTATCTTTTCCATTCTTTCTGAGTCATGGCAGAAGGTTTATGCATACTTAATTCTTTTGGTGCTTTCAGAGACCATTGATTCATTTCTTTTGGTCTAATGAACATGTCTTAGATGGTTGTATATCCACCATCTTGTGTATTAATGTAACATAAACAATAGCAGTAGGTAACAAACCATGATGTCTTTTCTTGTAATTCTCTAGGCTCTTCCCAAGAGCATGAGAAGGAACTGGCAGCATTGTTCCAGCTGTGGTTGGAGACAAAAGACCAAGCCTTCTTCAAGGTGAGATAGAATTTTTGTATGAATATGGCAGTATTCCAGTTGGCATTTCATCTATGCTAATATTAAACTTCTCATTACAGGACAATGAAGATAGCTCAGATGCCATCATACCCGTTCCCCGAGTGTAAGTATATATTTGGTTCAGAAGCCTGCTCAGATATCAGAACGTGTGATGAACATTCCCTAAACATTGGGATCCATCTGCAGTAACAGTCAGCACTATGTGCATTGCAATAATAGGGTGATCATTTGTGGAAGTGAGTGCAGATGTAGGCTTGGAAGATAATTCAGAGACATAAGTATTAACTGTAAGCAGTATAATTTTTTTCCTGTTACTTGGAATTTCATAAATTAATAACATATATTGTTTGAAGGATGTGGCTTGCTTTTCCAGTAATCAGCAAAAGATCATACCCATTCTTGAATTTTTTTTAAGTATGCTTCCTTGCGCTCACATAATGTTAGTTAGATTTGATTTGGCATATTCATACTGTTGTTGTTGTGTGCCTTCAAGTTATTTTCGACTTACGGCAACCCTAAGGCTCATGGGGTTTTCTTTGCAAGATTTATTCAGAGGAAGTTGCTATTTCTTTTATCTGATACCGAGAGAGTGTGGCCTGCCCAGTGGGTTTCCAGAGCTGATGGAGATTTGAACTCTTGTCTCCCAATGTCCTAGTCAAACACTCAAACCAGTACCCCATGCTGGCTCTCTTTATGCAATTTATTTTCCCATTAAAACGAAGTACTCTTTGTTTACAACTTACCAGTATTTGCATTTCATCTATGCTGGGGCCATCATATAAAATATTAACTCTTGGTATATCAGAGCTTGCCAGCCTTACATTGTTTAAAGCAGAAGGTTGAGAAAGTGAGCAAAAAATCAAAGGCACTAAAGAAATTTTACATTAGCTCCTCTGTTTGTATATTGACTGGTTCTCAAAGCTTTGCTGATTCTTATGTCCACCATATATGAAACTACGTGCTCTCCCTCCCCTTTTTTTCTCTCACTAAAACATGCTTGGTTATTTGAGCAATAATTGTATTAAGAATAGTTATTTTCCATCTGTTTGTTATTTACATGACTTCTCTGTCATTTTCAAATGCAAAGAAAAATAATTATCAAATATCCACAGGAAGACTCATGTCTCAATGGTAGGGAGGACTTCTTCTGTCCACAGTGGTCCAAGAAATTTTATAAAAATATCCCCCAGCTTGCTTTTGTAGAGTTGCCTTTTTTGTATTTGAGTCATTGTGGTTGACTGGTACAAATCTATTCTGGTTCTCATTAGCTGTAACTGTACAGAGCCAGCACAGCTGCAAGAGACTGAGCTGAAGCCTGCGTTTTGTCTGTCATCAATATACTTTATTTCTGAGTGTAAAAGTCTCGGCTTGCAGTGATTATGCCAGAGGCAGAAGGAACCTGATGAGATTCCAAGGAGTGTGTTGGCCAAATTATACTGACACGTACATGTGCCCTGTAATTTCAGTGTTGGATTGTTCTTGACTTTCAGACTTCTACTGCTGCATAAGATAGGTACACTCTATTAAAAAAAATTTCAGGATTGGAGGCAACAATGACCTCATTGGTGCGATATTTTTTTCAATATTTTGGAAAATCATACTTTGTATTTCTTGGTAAAAACAAAAATCTCCTGATGAAGTTTGGCTTTCTTATCCAGATTGGCGCAGGAAAAACTTCCTACGGCAGACAGAATTCAGTGAAATAAAATACTGTGCTCCTCAGATCAGGGCCTTTTGTTTTAAACAGGACAAAAGTAAGCTTGAGAAAGGTAAATTGATATTTTTCTAGCAGTATTGCAAGAAGTCATGAGCTGAGCTTGTGATACAATTCAAATTTTTGGATTCTCTGGGTAACAGTTTAAATGCATGAAAGTTCAATGCGGGTCTCTCTCCCACTTGTGAAATTATCTTTCAGTGATGATTGAGGAGCTGACTTTTGAGAGGAGCTATTTCCAAGTTGTATTCCTTCAGGCCTCACACTGTTGTTTGTTTCAGAAGGACTGACTATGTAGTCCGGCCTAGCACTGGGGAAGAGAAACGTGTGTTCCAGGAGCAGGTGAAGACAGCATGCGTCCTCTCAAATATTGCTGGTACTCTAATAGTACGGGTAGTAGCAAAGTTTTAGTGAGAGCATTCTTAGAAATTAAACAACAGAAGATCATGGAAACATTTAATCCATTTCGGCATACACACAAATTGCCTTTATACAGGCAACACATAGGGTGCAGCTGATGGGCAGATAATTTTTGACATCTTAGTGCTACAGAATGCTAATGCTGTTAAGGTAGTCTTCTGTGGTAATGCTGTAAAAGTATTTGACACCTTTAATAGCATTAAGATGCCAAATACAAATTGCCATCAGTTGTATTGTACGTGTGCCTATATAAATACTAAAGCAAGTGGGTGACTGCTGTAGCCAGAGCCTTGTTATTCAGATGAAAACAAATAGCATAGTTTTCTTCCAGCAGTTCAGTGTAAATTATTAAAAGCGTAACTTATTTCAGCAGTAGTCTGCAATTCAGCTGGAAGCATAACATCCTACTGGAACTTGACTAGGTCTGAGGAATCAGGAAGGCTTCCTTCCCGCTTTGTACACTCTCCTCTTTAGCCATAGTCATGTATTTACATCTGATCAAGGTAACTAACACAAACTGGTGTGTATGTGTGTATGCACTCCGTACCTATCCAATGAGTTGCTGGTCAGTATTTTAAAGAGTGGTTTCTACCTACACATACCTTGTTATTCATTGCTGAAATATAAGCAATCATTCTTCCTGATTTTAGTCTCCATTTGCTATTAACCCAAATATTAGGGTTATCTGTATATGTTGCTGATCATTTGGAAATTTGTGGTGTTCTCTTATTTACCTTCACGCTCTCCTTTTCCATATGTGCAGGAGCGTTATCGATACAGCCAACCTCACAAAGCTTTCACGTTTCGCATGCACGGCTTTGAGTCAGTGGTTGGCCCTGTGAAGGGTGTATTTGACAAGGAGACTTCTCTGAACAAAGCTCGAGAACATTCTCTGTTGCGATCAGATAGGCCTGCATACGTCACCATCTTGTCGCTTGGTAAGTCGGCATTCTCAGTGGTGTGTGTAGGCAGGGGGAGAGATGCTGCCATCTATTTAGTTTCACAGAGGTGAAAACAAATGGCCAGTAATGCTCTTGGGAAGAATGTTGTTTGTTTACAGGTAGCCACTTTGAAAACTGGATATTGGAAGGTGGAATCTGAATAAAGGTTTGAAGTTCAGTTTTTGGTTCTCCAATTAAAGTTAAAGTGGCAGTGATACTGGGGAGACTTCCACCTGCAATCTTTAAACTACTGAATCTGAAATGCCAATTAAAGGATATAGTTTAAGGAAGATTAGAATGGAAGTTGTGGAAAAGCTGCCGCTGTCTTACAGCTGTCAGACTACTTGTTGGCTCTCCTGTTACTCAGGCAGAGATCTTTTCCCTCATCTGCTTTCTCATCCTTTTTAGAATCGGAGAGGTCAGGATTAAGGCTGGATTTTTGATATGGAAAGCTTTTGTACCAGAATTAACCAGGAGCAAATACAGGATGCAAAAAGAGAAGATGGCACTGTTCACATCCTTGGGAGACTTGAAAGCAAGAAAATATGGCTGTAAAATGGGACAGCAAACATCTCTGTCTGAAAAGAGAGGTGCTCCCAAATTATGTCTGTTTGAAACAGAAAACCCCTGCAGCAGTTTTCTCCAGCCTGGTGCTGTTTTAAGTAAGGCTGCCATATACATGTACCTGTAGAGGAGGTAGCTATATTAAACATAAACATAGCTCAGGATGTAAAGAGAACAGTGGCAGAAGGCGAGCAGAGAAGAATTCAGGTTTACTGTTGAAATCTGGCCCAGTAGCGGTAGTTGAATTATCTAATCAGGCACGGGCAACTGTGGCTGTCCAGATGTCTTTGCCTTATAGTGTCTATCTGCCCTAACCATCATAGGAGAAATATGGGAATTGTACTCCAAAAGCATCTGGTTGTCCACAGTTGCCCACCTCAATTTACATAATACAGAGAGAAGTACTTGGAGGATTTCTTCCTTTGAAGGCGACGGATGCTATCAAAGGTAGTGTTGAACTGATAACAAAACCCAAAATTAAGGTTCAGAGGTCATAGGGTAAATGGGATATGAATGGTTTGAGAACTGCCTTTTCCATTTCAGCTGGGGCTTTGACTATGGTTTGATATTTTTTGCTGTCTCAGTCCGGGATGCTGCAGCCCGTCTTCCTAATGGTGAAGGGACTCGTGCTGAGATCTGTGAGCTGCTTAAAGACTCCCAGTTTCTTGCTCCTGATGTCACCAGCGCTCAGGTAATTGTGCCAAACACACATTACTTTCTCAAGAGCTCCCTTTGAGGGAAAAACAGCTTCTGCCGAATGCAGGAGTACTTTGTGATGGCCTTTAAAGTCCTTCATATCACAGTTTACAGAGTTTTCAGGTGGTGGTGATATGTAAAATTACAGTGCTGTATAGCATATAGCCAGTGTCGTTTTGGCATTCGACATGTGATGTTCACATTAGCCATGGATCTTAATAGGGAGAGTTCTGTTTTAATTTGAATAGCTAGACAGATTCATGGATGTTCTCCTGTCTTTTTGCCATTTCAGTTTGGGATGATTTAGAGACACAATTCATTTTTATGTGTTGTTACTCTTTTTTCCCCCTTCCTGCATGTGCAAAACACGCTTCCTATGATGACTTGCAATTGGATCCATTTTGCACCCATTATTTCTGTTTCAGGTTAACACTGTGGTGAGTGGTGCACTAGATCGACTGCATTACGAGAAGGATCCCTGTGTAAAATATGATACTGGACGCAAACTTTGGATATATCTTCATCGAGACAGGAGCGAAGAAGAATTTGGTGGGTGCTCGGTGGAAGGTATTAGAGGTGCAGTTTGCAATAGCACTGGGATAGGGTAGATTTGTACAGTCACACATTAAATATAGAGAAGATACAAGGGACTCCATGCCCCCACATGTAATATTTCAGACTGGTCTGATTATGCAAGAACAGAGCCTTTTGCCCTTGTACCACTGGGCATCATGCAAATAGACTAAACTAAATTTCAAATTTTTAAAAGGTATATAATCAATTCTGGCCTGCTAGATTTTTTCTTAAAGTGATATAAGCATGTTTTGCCCTAGTCACTGTAAATTATGTCATCAGAAAGATGGAACATACAATTTTCCTCTCGTTCCCGACTGAACAGTGATCAGTTTCTCTTGTTCATCGTTCAGAGTGAAAGGCATAAAAGGCTCTTCCAGGATGCATTTATAGAAAATGTCATAAACATCCAATCAGAGCTTTGGTAATTTTCATATAAGACCTGCTTCTCTCTGGCAGGCAAATTATCTGGTTCAGTACATTGTCTGTTAATCACAGAGTAGAAATTCTTGGAATGGCATGTGTACTAAAACAAAAAATAAGACTGTTGAGTTGTACAGCCTTTTTATTAGCATCTGTCTGAGAATTATGATTTGTTTTTCCTTGCAGAGCGGATTCATCAAGCTCAAGCCGCTGCAGCAAAGGCCAAAAAAGCTCTTCAGCAAAAACCCAAGCCTCCAGCTAAGATAGTAAGTTGCTTGATGGAATCTGTGTTGCAAAGGCTTTAGGAAGTCGGTGGTTCTTGACTGAACAGACTTGTCACCCAGCCTAACCCAAGGGCTTGATGTGGATGACAGTTTTTTCATTATTCCATCCAATGCCACCCTCATCCAGGCCATTGAAATCTTGTTTAAATAAGAACATTGTATGCGATTTCATAAAAATACTCTGACTCGGGTTTTGGTGCTTTTACAGATGAAGAGCATGGCAAAGTTGGGGGGGCAGCCATATCTACACGGGTGTGTGTGTGCACACATCTATAGATTTGATATGACATATAGGTAGTGCCTTTCTCTGCATCTTGTCTACTGAGAATATAGGAAGCTGCCTTATGTTGCCTTACATCCATCTAGCTTAATGGAATCTACAGTGACTGGCAGTAACTCTCTGGATTCCAGAAAAAAAAGTATTACCCAATCTCATCAAGCAATTGAAAGGACTGGAGTTAGGAACATTTGCATGGCTCCATGTGTTTAAAAATGTTTTCAATCTTTTGTACATTGCTTCAGGGACTCTGGTGAGCTAAGCGGTGGTGAACGCTTTAAATAAATAATTATATGCACCGACTTGGTGCATATTAATGCACCAATTATAATAATGATTTTAATAAATAATAATTATAATAATAATTAATTAATGCACTGAATTATGCAAAGATACTGTCTGTCTTGTTGTTACAGAAATCCAGTAACAAGGAGAGCTCAGTGAAAGTGGTTACTAGTGGTGCATCAGAGCCAAGCCAGCTGAGCCTTAGTGATTCCAGCATGCCAGCAACTCCTGTGACTCCAGTGACACCCACTGCCCCTCCCTTACCATCAGTGCCCATTTCACCACCTCCACCAGCAACAGTCTCTGTGGTTAGCAAGAGTTTGCCAAGTGTTACATCAGAGCAAGCTAAACCCAATCAAAGGTAATGCTTCTGTTTTGACAAACGGTAGAGGAAGAACCATTCACTAGAATCGGGGAGATCTTTGTTGGGGGTGGTCTTCCAATTGTTAAATACTGTGACTTAAAACGTGGGGAAGGCAAACATCAGCCCCCAAGGCTAATCCAGTTCCCAGAGCTGCCAGGAGGAGTGCTTTTCACAGCTAGTGAGGAGAGGAGTCATTGCTGTAGTCAGTCAATGATAAGAGATTGTCTCCTGTACCCTGTTCATCTTCCTGTGGGAAGCAGTGGAGAGAAACCCGCGTTATCTCTGATCAGTGACTAGAGATCATGGAGTTTCCCTTTTCGAGTTAACTATTCTCAGCCAGAACTTGCAAGTACCTGCAAGCATAAGCTCAAAACAAAGTTGTACTGAAAGAAGTTCCACCAGGCAATTTGGCTGAGAACCCCATGATTTCAGGTTTTGACCACTGTGAAGAAGAATTTGTTCCCCTCATTGTAATGTTCTCCACTTCTGCTTTAATAAGTTACAGCTACCAAGGAAAGAAACAGCTGATTGGATCAGATCTCTAGGGAATAAAATCCTCCCTCAAGTGAATCATTGTCATCCAGATTAGAGTAACCCAGTTTAGAAGGTGATTCAAGAATTGGAGACGTTGTTAGAAAGACAGTTCAAGTTTACTTGCTGTCAGAACAACATGGAGGCAGTGATTAATGCCATTAGAGCCCAAAGCACCCATAGGTCTCTTAAGCTGGTGGGAGAAATGTATTCAGATAATATTTCTGGCAAAAAAAAAAAGTTATTTATTCAGTGAACTAGAAATGATTACAAGTGATGCTGTGCTATCTGGTTTAAACAGTCCTACCAGAAGGCAGTGTATTTTGTATTTGTTCATTGGTTTAATTTAACTATTTTTCCTTACTTTCCTTCATAGCATCCTTTTAGTGTCTTCTCCCACCATGCCACAGCTTGGGACATTGCTCTCTGCCACACAGAGTACTCCAGCACAGACTGGGGCTCAGCAGCCTCCTCCTCGGGTAACCAGCCACACAGGCTCATCAGGGCTCCCACAGGTTCGAGTGGTTACAGCACAGTCTAGCCTCCCTCCTGTGTCCCAGCCAGCCCCAGCGGTAACACAGCCACAACCAGCAGCTTCGGTACCTCAGATCCGTGCTCCTTCCACTGCTGCACAAACCAAAGTGCTATCTCAGGTAGGAAATACTTATGTGAAAGCAAATCAGGAGTTGCCATTAACTGCCTTTCTTCCAGACAGTATTGTCCAGCAATGAATGTGGGACACCTTTGCAGCTTTACATCTTTGGGCAACACTTGTACGGAGTGCAATGAATGCACTTAAACCCTAGAGGTGGGAATTAATGTGGCCCTCCAGATACTGTTGAACTGCAAGTTCCACTAGACCAGCCAGCTTTGCCAACAGAAAAGAATGCTGGGAGCTGAATTCCAGCAGTATATGAAGTACCAGAGGATTTTCAGCTCTGATGTCAACAAATGCATTATTTGAAAAAGCTATCTCCATAACATGTGGAAAACCTGAACAGCTTGCTCACTGTTGCTTTTATCTACATACCTTTTCCTTTTATAGAAATGGGGAGGGGGTAAGCTCTTTCAGAGTAAAATACTTCAGTACTCTAAATTGGTATTATGTCCTTGGTTTGCTAACTATTTTACTTGCTTCTGTTTTACAAAATCTTGAATAGTATTGCCTTTGGGGCTTTCTTGCTATGAAAAGGGAGAAAGAGGACATTGGTTGATTGTGAGGAGCCCTTTCTCAGTTTGATCAAGCTGTTCATGGGCCCCCCAGACTTGCAAATGTTGCTTCGTCCTCCTTTCCAAGACTGAGTTAGAGCATATAAAAGTGGAGCTCTTTTTTTTTCTTTTGAGGTAGGCTGTAGTTCTTGAGCCAGGTGGGGTGATCCACAGGAGTGAGGATCCTTCAGGCCACAAACATGTTACTGTCACAGCCTATGTGTGTATCAGCACGAGCCAAAACACTGCTGAGAACACACCCTTCTATAGGACTTTGTACTTCCTTGTTTGTATATGGTTGGGTAGTCCAGCAAAAGTAGACCTGTTGAAGATTCTTCAGTGATGAGTCAACACATAGGTAAATCCCATTAATTCAGTGGGTAAACTCTAGAAGGAACTGGTATATTTCAGGTCTCTGGAGTTGCATCCTTTAAAGTCCTAGAGGACTGAACAATGGGCTACAGTAAGTCTTTTTGAACTTACTTTAAAATGAGACTATAGCTGCATTGACCCAAACCTTTATGGAACCAAATTGATAACCATAGTCTGTAAAAAAAAAAAATCTCTTAGATGTACTGTTTATCCTTGCACGGAAGTAAATGACTAAATGAATTCTAATCAAAGAATTGCTATTCAAATACACAAGACAGACAGATCATCCCTGAAACAGAAACAATTCAGGAAGAAAACAGTTTTTAAAGTATTATAGGGAAAAGTATTGCCAAGGGTCATTCTGCAAGGATGGAGATTTTTAGTTTGTCATTTCTGATAACTAGGAGATGTTGTGAAACTAAATGAAAGGGGTTTGCTCAAAAGGGATGATCACCTTGCTGAGTATTTTCTTTTACTGTTAGGCTGTTATGACTGTACCAGTGAAAGCCCAGACCAGCCCAGTCCAGGTGCAGAGGCCAGCAGTAACTGGAACAGCCAGTGTTGCTGGTATAGGAGTCTCTGCAACACCCAGTCCTGCTCCAAAACCAGCAACCAGTTCTCCAAGCAGCTGTACACCCATTGTCTCTACTATTTCTTTATCGTCAACAACACCATCTTCTTCATCCTCATCCTCCTCTTCTTCCACTGCTGTCCTCCAGAATGTAGCTGGCCAAAATATTATCAAACAGGTGAGGAGCTGCATGTGATGTCCTGGAATTTTTATGGAAGATGATTTTTTTTTATACTAGATATTATGGTAGCAAGGTAAGTTGCTGGTGGGATGGGGTGAGAGAAAGGAATGTTGGAAGTGATTGATGGAATGTCTGAGAGAATTTGAATAAAGCTGGTGAACGACAGTATGGTTAAACAAGTACAAAGTGAAGTACGAATGAGTGAGGATTAGGGAGGAGAGAGACAAGTTTAGGAATTTATGAGTGATGTTTAAGAGTCTGAGTTAGCTAGAAGAATTGTGGGCATGAGAGTGAAATATTTGCTTTAAATGTATTCAATTATTGATCTGTTTTGTTATGTTAAACTTCTGTTAATAAAGTATTTTTATTTCATGATTTTGGTCTCTGGGAAAGCTAGATATGTAAGGATTGGGTTCACACATGGATTTGGGGCTGGGGGTTGCCTTTGCCTTTATCTGAGGCTGAGGATGTGTCACTTGCCCAAGGTCACCCAGTGCATTTCCATGGTTCAGTGGGGATTTGAATTCTGGTCTCCAAAATCATAGTCCAGTACTCAAACCACTGCCCCACACTTCTGGAAGACACTTTTACTATTAGACTTTGTGACAAGTGTCTCTGGTTTTTGATGGAAGTGATGGTAAAAGAATGGCTTCCTTCGGTAGGCCACATGCTGTTTAGCATTCTCTAGTTGTATGTGTAGATGTGCAGGGGGAAAGAATGGAGAGACAGAGATTAAGATTCAACACAATATACTTTACTTTATAGGTGGCTATTACAGGACAACTTGGAATGAAAAGCCAGCCTGGGAGCAGCATCCCACTTGCCACTTCCAACTTCCGCATCCAAGGCAAGGATGTGCTGCGTCTGCCTCCATCTTCCATCACAACTGATGCCAAAGGGCAAACTGTTCTCCGCATAACTCCAGACATGATGGCAACTTTGGCTAAATCTCAAGTCACCACTGTCAAACTGACTCAAGATCTCTTCACTACTGCTGCTGCTGGAAGCGCTTCTGCTGGGAAGGGCATCTCTGCCACTCTGCGCGTGACATCCAGCCCCATCCAGTCTTCTGACTCTCCAGCCAAGACCAGCACTCCTGCCTCTGCTTCCCCAAGCTCAGCTGGGTCTACCGTGGTCAAAGTGACTCCAGACTTGAAGGCTGTGGAGTCTACAAGTTCAGCCTTCAGACTGATGCCTGCTTTAGGTGTGACTGTAGCAGACCAGAAGGGCAAAGCCATCACTACGGGGGCATCCACTGAAGGCAAGCCAGCTGCCACCATAAGGATTGTACAGGGGATGGGAGTGATGCCGCCAAAAGCTGGGCAGACCATTACAGTAGCCACTCATGCCAAGCAGATGCCCTCTTCCTCTTCAGTGAGCATGCCTGGCACAGTCCTTACCTCAGCTGTCTCTTTGCCAACCATGACTGCTTCAGTATCCAAAGCAGTTGCTGTCGTGTCAGGGTCTGCAGGGACACCCATAACTATTGGAACAGGGACCACCGCTATGCGTCAGGTTCCAGTGAGCACAACAGTTGTATCCACCTCCCAGACAGTAAGTATAATGTTGTTTCTGTGTGGGTTAAACTGGACTGGAAATTCTTCAGTTATAACATCTGATATCATCTGATTTCTCTCACCTAGACTTGGAGTAGAGCACTGAAAGCCATTTGGAACAGTTACATCTGTCCTTGTACTGGGTTTAGGTAATTCTGTTCAAAGAGGCAGACCTCAGCACTCTGAAAGCTTTAGGGTGGAGTGTCTTTATTTTTTTTTCTTTGTAAACTGTATGGCAGAGAAGCTGCTGCTGCATGTTTGTAACTTCTGTGTCTGATTCTCCTTCTGTAGGGGAAGCTGCCTGCCCGAATCACAGTGCCCCTATCGGTCATAAGCCAGCCCGTGAAAGGCAAGAGCGTTGTGACTGCTCCCATCATTAAGGGAAATCTTGGGGCCAAGTAAGTAATGCAGGAGGTCATCATCAGTGTTCTGTTTCTATTTGACAAATGGCTAATACCCCACAATCAGATTAATGCTTCAAAATACTGTAATCAGCCAGTTCCTTCTTTCTTGTAGAAGAGAAAGTAAACAAATTTCTTGCCTCTAAGAAGTGCTGCTACATTACTCAATTTTGCTTCTAAAAACCCAGTGGATGTTCCATAATTTACCAGTGTTGCCCCTTGTATGTGGTTTCTTCTATAATTTTCAACCTGTAGAATCATAGAATCATAGAAATGTAGAGTTGGAAGAGACCACACGGGCCATCCAGTCCAACCCCCTGCTATGCAGGAACACCCTCAAAGCATTCCCGACAGATGGCCATCTAGCCTCTGCTTAAAAACCTCCAAGGAAAGAGACTCCACTACACTCCAAGGCAGCATATTCCACTGCCGGGCAGCCCTGACCGTCAGGAAGTTCCTCCTGAGGTTCAAGTGGAATCTCCTTTCCTGCAGCTTGAATCCATTGCTCCTTGTCCTGGTCTCTGGAGCAGCAGAAAACAAGCCCTCTCCTTCCTCTACATGGCATCACTTCAAATATTTAAACATAGCTATCATGTCCCCTCTTAACCTTCTCTTCTGCAGACTAAACATCCCCAGCTCTCTAAGTCTGTCCTCATAGGGCATGGCTTCCAGGCCTCTCACCATTTTGGTCGCCCTTCTCTGGACTTGCTCCAGCTTGACCATGTCCTCCTTGAATTGGGGTGCCCAGAACTGGACACAGTATTCAAGATGAGGTCTAACCAAAGCAGAGTAGAGTGGTACCAGTACCTCCCTCGATCTAGACACCATACTCCTATTGATGCAGCCGAGAATTGCATTGGCTTTCTTGGCTGCCGCATCACACTGCTGACTCATGTTCAGCTTGTGGTCTATTAAGACTCCTAGATCCCTTTCACACGTACTGCTATCCAGCCACTTGTCCCCTATCCTATATTTCTGTATTCCATTTTTTCTACCTAAGTGTAGAACCTTACACTTCTCTCTGTTGAATTTCATCTTGTTAGCCTTGGCCCAGCTCTCCAATCTATCCAGGTCATTTTGCATTTTGATCCTGTCCTCTGGCGTATTAGCAACCCCTCCCAATTTGGTGTCATCTGCAAATTTGATGAGCATGCCCTCTATTCCTTCATCCAAGTCGTTGATAAAAATATTGAACAGCACTGGGCCCAGGACAGAACCCTGTGGCACCCTGCTAGTCACTTCTCTCCAGGATGAGAAGTAGCTTAACAGTAGTTTAGTCTGCAGACTTTATCCAATGAGATTCTTTTTATTTCCTTGTATGTAAAAGCTTCACCTGCAGATTTTTCCACAAATCAAGCTGCTTTGTAAAGGAAGACCTACCTCACCACCTTGAAGTCTTTTGACAACCTCATTCTTCCGTAAAATAACATGAACGTTGCAGACATTTCTTAATCACAAACTTTTAATGACAAAGTGCAGTTGTCTCTGATCTTGAGTACAAGGCTGCGTATACACCAAGCAGATTGGTAATTGTGTAAAAGAAAACTCCACTTACTCAACATAATGCCTTTAGATTACGTTTTTACATAAGTTCAACAAATAATGTCTATTTGCTTAATGAGGTTATTTTCTAGTAACGTTAATCTTGTACAGAATGCTTCTAGTTGTTTTTGTAAAAATATCTAGAGCCTGGGAGGAAGTCTGACTAGTACCCAAAGGCCGGAGTGGTGTAAATGCACTACCCTCCAGGCTCTGCTATGACATGAGAAACACTTGAACAATAACTGTACCCACTGTGTCCCTGTTGATTTTTCTTATGCGGTTTCTTTCAACAGCATCAGTGGACTGGGTAGGAATATCATTCTCACCACAATGCCAGCTGGGACAAAGCTGATTGCTGGGAACAAGCCGGTGAGCTTTCTGACTGCACAGCAGCTGCAACAGTTGCAGCAACAAGGCCAGGCTACACAGGTAAGGACTGTTTTTCTCAGTTGCAGTTAGTGCTTGGGTTTAAAGTGCTGTGGCCCCAGCTGCACTGTATCACAGTTATTCCAATAGTGTTTCATTTCAGAAATTCCTGTAAGAGAGCAGTTGTGTAGTGGGTGGGCAGGGTCTTATTGGTAGGTTTACATACGCACTGCAATAGGCAACTTATGAGGACGCAAGCGTGCTGTGAGTGGAGAACTTTGGTTAGTCAAATTCCATTTCTCAGAAGTATGCGTTTTCTCTTCAGTATGAAAGTGTTGTTTTTCCTCTTCCTTCAGGTGCGAATTCAGACAGTGCCAGCCTCCCATCTCCAACAAGGAACAGTATCTGGTTCTACAAAAGCAGTCTCCACTGTAGTTGTAACAGCAGCACCATCTCCAAAACAGACACAAGATCAGCAGTAAATTGAGCTACGAAATACACTTATAATGAGTTACTTTAGCCCTCTTACTCCAGTTCCTTCCACCTTGGACTTGCTAGTGTCAGACATGACCATCTGTGATTGGGTTCCCAAGTGGTTAAAGGCCTCTGCCTTGATTCAGAATCTGCAGAAGCCCCTTACACAAACATTACAGAATGCTGCATTCTAATGGCCTTAATGTCTTCGTGTTGGAGTTGACAGAAAAACAGCCTTTCAGTTTTTGACTTGTTGCCCCTCCTCTGGTGTGTGGGTGTTACATTTCAGTGAAGCTTGCCGAATAAACAAGAAGAACCAAAAGCTCTTGGAAGAAATGGACAACAATTTTATATTTTTCATAGTCATTCTCATGACCATTAAGATACTGGATTTTGAATAAGCTTTTGTCATTTCCCTGTGTATTTTATAATTGTGTCTGGGCTTTTGTTTAAAAACCAAGACAGTTTTTTTCCCCCGACTGTTCTTCCCTCTCTCTCTGCATACACTTCCCCCCAGCCTCTTGTAGGCTCATCAGACTGAATGTTTACTGCTAATAGACTATACTTGTATATTTGTACTGTGTCCTTTCACATTATACATGCTTTTTTAAAAAAAAGAATCAACTATCTGCATTTCAGGGTGTCCTGGGAAATGTTTCAGTTTAAACACTGAGGGATTTTGTTGCCTTTCACATGAAAGTGAATTGCATTTAAAAGCCTTCAGCTGTAGCTCTGTTCTTTAAAGCATGGACTTGGTACCAGGGGATCTGGTCAAATTTAACTTGAAAATACAGGGTATCTTGTTATTTTCTGATATATAACAGCTAAGGAGAGCTATGGGTTTAGATACTTCTGCTATTTATTGTTTTAAATATTACTGTTTAAGAAACAGCGTACACACACAAAAATCCCCAAATTCATATAAATGAAAATACGTGGCTTACTGATCCAAGAGGTTTAGTATTGTTTCATTAAAAATGTTTTACCTTCTATAAATGGAATTCTGCAAAACAGTATATACAAATTAATAAAATAATCCAGATGCAAAGCCTTAAAGAATATTGAACCAACTAGTATTGTTATATTACTTCATTAATTTTAGTGGAAAAGATAAGAAAAATACTTTCGCAGTCAATCTTTAACATTCTTTCTATCTCATATTGGTGTTTCAATTTTAGAAAGAATGCATTTCAGTTTACAATTTTGCAAATTATGAAGTCCATCTTACTGGGAGTGTTGAAACAATTGGAGAATTTATAGACATCCCGCTTGTTTTCCTTAGTAAGAATCATCCATATGTAGCACCTTCACAAATACTTAACAACCAAAATTCTATCAAACTATTTTTCCAGTGTCTTTTTGAAGAAGTTTTAATTGTCAGAATTCTGCTGAACTAAGACAATGGATAGAACTCCAAGAGTCTCTCATTCCGGTAAGCAATTAGATCGAGGGAGGTACTGGTACCACTCTACTATGCTTTGGTTAGACCTCATCTTGAATACTGTGTCCACTTCTGGGCACCCCAATTCAAGAAGGACATGGTCAAGCTGGAGCAAGTCCAGAGAAGGGCGACCAAAATGGTGAGGGGCCTGGAAGCCATGCCCTATGAGGATAGACTTAGAGAGCTGGGTACATTTAGTCTGCAGAAGAGAAGGTTAAGAGGGGACATGATAGTCATGTTTAAATATTTGAAGGGATGCCATGTAGAGGAGGGAGTGGGCTTGTTTTCTGCTGCTCCAGAGACCAGGACAGGGACCAATGGATGCAAGCTGCAGGAAAGGAGATTCTACCTGAACCTCAGGAAGAACTTCCTGATGGTCAGGGCTGTCCGGCAGTGCAATATGCTGCCTCGGAGTATGGTGGAATCTCCTTCTTTGGAGGTTTTTAAGCAGAGGCTAGATGGCCATCTGTTGGGAGTGGTTTGAGGGTGTTTCTGCATGGCAGGGGGTTGGACTGCATGGCCCCTGAGGTCTCTTCCAACTCTACATTTCTGTGATTCAGGCTGCTTCTCTCTGGGTCACCTTTAAAATACAAATGTTAGTTTAACACTATTGACAAGGTTTTTGTGAAGCTTTGCTGACTCGTTTTGGAGTTCTTGTGTCTGAATCCCTCATCTGTAGCCATTCAGGTGCAGATATATATTTATATGTGCCAATCATCCTAGTGAGGTTAAACAAATTTCATGATGAGCCCATGGCAATGATGCCACCATTTTGCATCAGCCCCTACTTAATTATTTTTTGCCTGACTCATTAGTCTTTCCAGTAGAAAACAAATATCCAATAAGCCTGATGTATAGCATCTTTGGCTGCAGCTGATAGCAAGTTGTATACATTTCAAGCATTCTTTGGTAATTATCTCTGTTCATATAATAGTCTTGACAAATAGGCCAGAGGTTTTATGCCTATTTTGCAGAAAGTAGTCTTAAAGTCTTCTGGCTTCTCTAAAATTATCTTTTGAATTTGTTGTTGGTTATTGCTTATGTACTAGAGTCTATCAGGGTTACAGTAGATGAGTTTAAATACAGGTACTTTTTAAAAATATTTTTATTAAGACACCATGGTTGATAATATAGAACAACATAAAGAGATATTAAAAAAAAAAAAACATCAACAAACAAAACATAGCTTATCTAAACAAGACTGAAAAAAAAAGCCTAGGGCAAGACTAAACTAAAGTAAGAAAAGTAACAAAAGCAGAGAGAAACAGATGACTTTCAGCCCCTTAGCTGGTGGTTCTATGGTAAAATATTGAATATGCCACTTCAGCTTTGTAACACTAGTACAAACTTGCATATTTATAAAAGCTACTAATCTTCAAAACCCAAAATTGTTGTTCAATAAGCTCTCAGATATACAATCACCCTGTCCCACCATGTTTCTTAACGGTCCTTCCTTAATCAAAAGAGTTTTTCCCTTTCTGCCAAGTGGAACGGCTTCATCAGCCAATCCTCTTGAGACGGAGTAGTTCAGTCTTTCCATTTCTCTGCAAAAGGTAGTCTGGCAGCTGTAATCATGGGCTAGAAAATTCTTCAAAACATTTTATATCCTGAGCATCTTATCAGTCCCTGTAGAAAGGGATAGGGAGAAATTTTAATCTAGTTCTCTTTTCCAATATCCTGAAGCCCAACTTGTATTGCCCACTTAGTGAAAACTACTGCCATTTTAAAAATTTAAAAGATGTAGCCTAAGCTTTCATGCAATAGCCCCTTCAAAATTGCCATAATCAAATGTGTTAGTTTTTAAGGTATCACAGCACGTTTCTGGGTTTTGTTTTTTTTCCTGCTGCAGGAGATAACAGGGCTACACCTTTGGAGTCAACTAGTAGCATTTATTTACTTAAGGCCAAAGGTCATCACAGAACATTATTTACTATCAAGTATTAATCATATCTTCATGGCTGTGGGAAGATTACAACGGACTGCTGTTTAAAATAGCTGCCTTCAGCCATCTCGCCATGCTGTACATTCAAAAAAGCACATTGCAGTAACTAGGCAGTGGGTCTCTCCTAAGAGCTTCTTGTCTCTTTATATAAAAACAGCTTTCTCAGAATCTGTGGTTACAGCGTCTGGGAAGAGGACAAAAAGAACAGACTGGGTCCACATGGGGAGTTGAGATGGGCTGGGACAAGAACTGAGCCTTCTCTCATCTGTTGGTGTCCATGCAAGTTGGACTGAAGTTCTGCTCAACCCCGTGGTTGCCATTGGTCATCTCGGGAGCATCAGTTCGCCAGTGGCTGAAACGGTCCCTCCCCCCCATTTTTAGAGAGCCGCTTGATGGATTAATGCACAGAGAATGCCAGAAAGATGATGGGAGTGATCTTTCATTTCCTGAACAGCCTTCCCCAATCTGCTCTTGAGATACTTTAGACTGCACAGCTAATGCTTGGTAGAGATGATGGGAGTTGCAGTCCAAATACATTGGGAGCAAGCATATTTGAAGAGGCTGTCTGTTAACAACAATCCTCACCCCTTCCAGTGGCTTAATCCAGGCTTTTAGCCACGCTGTGATTATATAACATACCTTTTTAACATATTCTTGCTGAGAGTGCTCAGGGTGATTTTTGATAACGTCTCCCTGGGCCTGCTCCTCCCAGTAAACCATTCCTTGATGTCCTCTATCAACCAGAAGCTAACCTCCTACATAGCTCATTGTCAATACTGCACTCAAATAAGCATAAAATCTTCACCACAACACATAATACTGACAGCACAAAGCTACGAGAAGATTCTATTTTTTTGCAAAATCACTAGCCCTGCTGACTAGGGAGTCTGGAAGCTGTAATCCAGAAATAACTTTCCTACACTGTGGCTGAGTTATGGAGTTGATTCCATCTGCTGGCAGCTATACCTGTGCCCCGTTCTGGATTTAAAAACAGAATTTTTAAGCTGTATTCCACATAGCTTCTTCTGCTTGTCCTTACACAAGCATATAAATAGGCAGGCTTTTGAACTTGCCTGTGTTGAAGAGTATGATTTGTCTTCTCTCTTATGAACTCAGGACCTTTTGCTACCTGCACTAAAGCTCAAATATTACATTCTCCTTCTCTAGAGTCCATGCTTTAAAAAGGCTCTTTCTCTTTTGCCACAGGCTTTGATGTATGCATAGCCAGGAGTGAGACTGATTTAATCCAGTCCTCCACATGTTGGACTGCGGTTTCCAGCATGACTCACATATGACTATACAGGATAGGATTTTGGGGAGATGCAGTCCACCAGCATCTGAAGGGTTGCATGATTCCTTCTGCTGATGTAAAATATAATTATTAACATAGATAACATTTTAAAAAAGATTACTCACATATGTATAGGATAGGTCTGACTGTTATTGTTTGCTATGATAGCTAAGTAGAGCTTCCCTATTCAGAGGCAGTATACCTCCAATAACAAATCAGATAAACTGCTGGAAAGAGCTGCTCCTTTGTGAGTTTCCCAGAGCCATCTGGCCAGCCACTCTTGGAAACAAGATGCAAAGCTAAATGGATCTCTGGTCTGTAATGCACTTCCTTTACAACCTTCCCCAATACAAGCAGTGGTCCCAGCATAGTTGTAGAGCACATATTTAGAATCCAAGAGGTCTCATGTTCAATCCCTGGCAGATCCATCAGATTCATATGTGAAAAAAAGAGAGGTCACTGTATACATAATATAATTTGTCATTTGCGGTCAAGTCAGCTTTGACTCATGAAGACCCTATGAATGGGAGACCTAACGAGTCTCCATCAACAACAACCTGCTCAGGTCTTGCAAATGCAGAGATCTGGCTTGCTTGCATCAATCCACCTGTAGTATGGTCTTCCATTTTTCCTTCTGCTTTCCCCTTTACCAAGCATTACTTTTTCCAGTGAGTCACATTGTTTCATGATACGTGCAAAGTACAACAGCCTCAGTTTAGTCATCTTGGCCTCTAGTAAGAGTTCAGACTTGATTTGCTCTTACTGTGGTGTGCCTTTAAGTTGTTTCTGACTTATGGTGACCCTATCACGGGATTTTCTTGGAAAGATTTGTTCCGGGGGGGGGGGTTGCCTTTGCCTTTATCTGAGGCTGACCAAATGGGACCTGCCCAAGGTTACTCAGTGGGTTTCCATGGCCAAGCAAGGATTAAAACCCTCAACTCCAGAGTCACAGTCCAACACTCAAAACAATAAATCTCTCCTTCGATTTACTCTAGAACCCTTTTGTCTTTTTGGCAGTATTTGTATCCAACAGAACTCTCTTTCAGCACCACATTTCAAATTAGTATTTTTTCATGTCCATTTTCTTCACTGTTCGTCCTTCACATCCATACACAGAAATCAGATACACTATGGTACGGGTGACTGGGACTTTGATATTTAACGATATATCTTTACACTTGAGAATCATATCCAGTTCCTATATAGCTGCCCTTCCAAGTCTTCTTCTTCTGATAGATTCTTTTGATTCAAGGTATAACAAATCTTTAATCATTTAGCTGCCTTCATTGCCCATTGTGAAGTTATGTAAGCAGTCTTTGGTCATTATTTTTGTCTTCCTGATATTCAACTGTAGCCCTGCTTTCATACTTTCTTCCTTAACCTTCATTAGTTGCTCAACAATAAATGAGAGGGCTTCCAAATGTAGGACCTGGTATAAGGGCACTTTCTGTGTTTCTAAAGGTTGGTGGTGTAATGCCAAGGGTCCCAGGTTCAAATCCTGGCTGCTTCAGGTAGGGCTGCCAGAAACCCAGAGGGTCTGTTACCAGTCAGTGCCAACCATAAGGACTAAAGATTTTACTCAGTTTATGAGTGCTTTATATAAAGCAGTGGTTCCCAGGTTTGGATCCTCCTATGTTGTTAGACTGCAATTCCCAGCATCTCTGCCTGAGGTTTCTGCGAGTGTTATTCCAACAATATGCAGTGACTCAAAGTTAGGAAGCCAGAGCTTAGAAAAGTTACTCTTTGGACTGACACCTGGGCACCTTTGTTTCTGAAGGGATGCTGGGAATTTTAGTTCCAAAGGCCATTTTCTGAGCTCTGAAATCACTGATACAAGGTGACAGCTGGAAGCCATAAACACTAGGTAAGATAAGCTATAAACACCATGTAAAACTAACAAACACTGCATGTCCACGTTACTTACGTCCACATCCCCAAGTGAGAATTGTCCAGGCCACAGTACTTCTGATTTCTATGTATGGTTATGAATGATGGACAATGAAGAAAGCTGGTGGGAAATAAAATAGCTCATTTGAAATGCAGTGATGGAAAAGAGTTTTTGGATGCCATGGTCTGTTAAAAAGACAAAGGAACTGGGTTTTAGAGCAAATCAACCCTGCACTCTCAGTAGAAACCAAGATGACTAATAAGATGGTTGTACTTCAGACTTATTATGAGAAGATATGACTCAGTAGGAAAGACAATAATGCCTGGTAAAAGCAGAAGGCAGTAAGAAAAGAGGGAGATGACACTTTAGGTGGATTGATTCAATCCAGGAAGCCACAGTTCTGACCTGAGCAGGGCTCTTTAAAGCCTCTCATTCATTTCCATTCATTGAGTTATCAAAATCAGCTTGAGAGCAAGTAACAAGTCCCACAATGTATGAGGACCCAAGGTTAGAAGTCAGACCTTGGGGAAGTTACTTTTTGGTCTACAAGGCCCAGATGCCCTGGTTTCTGAGGGAATACTGTAAACTGTAGCTCAAAAAGTCTCTTTTCTAAGCTCTGAAACCACTCATACAAAGCTACACCTGTAAGCCATAAGCACTGGCTAAATTTGCTGCTGTTAACTGCCATCAAGCTGACTTTGACTTATGCTCTTATCAACCAGCCTGCCGAGGGTTGTGGCTTCCTTGCTTGAGTCTAGCCATCTGCAATGCGGTCTTCCTCTTTTCCTACTGTGTTCTACCTTACCAAGCATTCTTGTCTTTTCTAAAGCCATGCCTTCGCACGATATGCCCAAAAATATGACAATCTCAGTTTAGTCATCTTGGCTTCTAGGAGAAGTCCAGCCTCGACTTGCCCCGAGACCCATTTATTGGTCTTTTTAACAGCCCATTGTATCTGTAGAACTCTTCTCCAGTGCCATTGTTCAAAGGAGTTGATTTTCCTCCCATCAGCTTTCTTTTTTTTAAAGTTATTTTTATTAAGTTCCATTGAATTGTCAAGATGGACAAACATCCAAAAACAATGACAAAATAACAATAAGATTGCAATACCATATGTAAGACAAATAAAAACAAAACAATAACTATATACATAATAACATGCACAGCTGCAAAAAAAGAAGAAAGATGCACATCTACATTGAAATTGAATTCTCTTCCTGTTGGAACTAAGATTGGGTAGATTTCATTCTTTTTATATACCCTTTTAAATGCTCAGCTTTCAGCTATCAGCTTTCTTTATTGCCCAGCTTTCATAACCAGACACAGAAACTGGAAATCCCAGGGCATGAGCAATCTTAACTATTTAATGATATATCTTTACTTTTCAGGATCTTGTCCAGTTCCTTCATAGCTGCCCTTCCAAGTCCTAAGCCATTTCTGCACTAGACTGGGACAGTGCTATTATTCCACTTTCAACATCCTCTGGAATCCTGCTGTTTGCAGTTTAGGGAAGGGCCTCAAAGGCCATCCTCAAAACCCCAGGATTCCATAGGATGCTGAAAGTGGAATAATAGCACTCTAACAGTCTAGTGCGGAAATGGCTAAAGTCTTCTGATTTCCGCACTACACCGTTCTGGTGCTATTATTCCACTAGGGCACATCCTGGAGCTTGCACTTTAGGGATGGGCATTTAGAATTGTTAGTCTTGGGCCTCAGTAAACTACAAAACCCCAGAATTCCCCAGGAGGTTGAAAGCGGAATAGTAACGCTGTAACAGTGCAGCGGGGAAATGGTCCTTGACTGCAGCCTACAGACTGAGCCAAGGTGTGGCAAAATCTCGTCCGGGGGTGCCTGTACAAGGGAAAAAGAAAGAGTCCGCGTTACCTGCTTCCTCCTGCTCACCTGGTTGCTGCCTCGCCGGGAGAAGCCCTGGATGCGCAGCGGCGAAGCGGGGCAGCGGCGGCGCCGGAGAGCGACCTTTGGCAGGCGCTTCCTGCTCGCCTTTCACCTGCCCGGAGGAAGGTGGGGGGAGAGGGAGGGGGAGGGAGGAGGCCCGGGGAGGGGCTGGCAGCCAGGTAACTCTCGTGTGAGCCGAGCCGAGCCGAGCCGAGCCGAGCCGAGCGCGCTTC